>PVJL010000836.1:0-331992 GCA_004026885.1 Lyroderma lyra
TCCACACATCTTAATAGAGGCAAAGCCAAGATTAGAACCAAATCTCTGCATTTAGGTTTCAGGACTCTCTTCACTATCCACACTCAGATAAAGAATGGTCAGAATTTCCTCTTCTCACTAAGCACTCATTTATTCCTGGTGTTCAGGGTGCCATGAAGGAAACCTTTGGCTGTAACTATCCACAATAGCTCTGTGGTGGTTAAGAGGGGCCCAGTGACGTCTCCAATCAGCAACTCCTCTTTTGCCATTGTTACATGGGCACTGATACTTTTCATAAAGCCAACAGGTGGCCAGTCCTACATTCTTCATCAAAATGTAAATGGACAATTGGTGTTGGGACCCCCGACACAGATGTGTATTTCTCGCTGGTCTCTTCAGGGTGCTAATCAGCAGTCAGCCTGCAGGCCTCTGCCACCAGCTGTGTCTATAGAGGTTTTAAACTAAAGAAAACTTCCTGCTTTTGTGTCTAAAAAGCAGGAACTCCCAGAAATGGGGCGTCTGTTTCCTGAGGAGACTGTCCTCCTGATTGCATTCTGAGAGGAAATGAAGAGGCCTTCTCACTGAGAGGGAGAAGAGAGAAGCCAAAAACTGGAAAGGGGCTTAAAAAACAAACAAACAAACTGAGTAATTGATACCAAGGCAAGGCAAGGCACAAGAGATAAGAGAGGAAGAAAACAGGTGTATACAAACAGGAGGAAATGGGAAAGCTAAAAAGTAAAACTGGGTGCTGGTGAAGCTCACATAGCAGAAAGAGCAACAAGGACAACGATGGCAGCTATTCCATAGCAGAGACCATCAGTAGCATCATGGGTTGGAGGCGTAGCAGAATGTGCCCCTAAATGTCCCACTCTGGCATAAGGATTATCTTGCGTGAAGGCAATTGAGAAGAAGCAGATACAAGAAAAGCTCTCTGCCCTTCCCCTATTTGTCCAAAATCAGGACATGAATTTGTAAAAGTGACCCCTTCCTCTGTCTACCATCCTAGAGAGAAGTTAATCACCAGGGACAACTCAATACCCTCATCAGCCCACAAATGGCACTGGAGGAATCGACACAACAAATGTTACTAACTAGCCCTTATCTTCTATTAGTTTGCCCATATAATTACCTTCCCACAATTTGTCACCCTAGAAATTCAGTCTTTTTCCTTTGTCTTTTCACCTCTCTAAAATGTGTTGGTATTCTATTAAGACGCTATGTAAGCCCAAGTTCTAACCATTCCTTTGAGTTCCTCATTGCTAAGTGTTCCTATGTGTAGTTGATAAATGCAGATACTAATTAACTTCTGTTTATTTTTTTCTCTTGTTAAACTATCTTTTGACAGTCTAATTTACAAGGACACAGTCAATGAACTTAACAGGGTGTTGTAAGCTGAATGTTTGTGTCCCCACAAAATTCGTATGTTGAAACCCAGTTCCCAATGTGATGGCATTGGGAGGTGGGTACTTTGGGAGGTGATTAGGACATAAGGGATTAATGCCTTATAAAAGAGACATTAGAGAGATCCCTCACCCCTTCTGCCATGTGATGACATAGGAAAAAGATGGCCATCACCAGACACTGAAACCTCTGGTGCCCTGATCGTGGACTTCCCAGGCTCTAGAACTGTGAGGAATAAATTTCTGTTGTTTATGCAACCCAGTCTATGATATTCTATTAAAGCAGTCTGAATAGACTGAGGTAAATGGGTAGAAAGAAAAAGCAATTTTCATCTGCTATAGGTCACATCAGCCAAGGATGGTGGTCCGCCTTCAAAAAAGAAAGGAGTCACACATGTAGACTTACATGGTTTGAAAATTCTTACCACTTCCTCGAGTGAGGTGAGAGGGATGGAGCAAGACATGTGGGGTTGCTGTAGATATCCAAATATCATGCTCAGTAAATCATAGTTAACATCCTATCCAAATGTCAAATGTCATTTGAGACATTGGTGAGGGGGAACACTAGGATAATGCTACTGAAACCAGTGCCCAAGGAGGAGCAAATTACCTGTACCCGACTCACTCATAGAAAGCAAAGACAAGGATGACAGAATAAAAATTTGGACATAAAAGGTTGCAGTTGTAGGAGGTCAGAATGAGCCACCCCAAGATGTTCCTCTGTGGTATGTAGATTGTTTTGAGCTAAAAGCAATCAAGACACTGCGGGCTCAAGAGAAACTTCTCTGCCCTTCTCCACTCTTTAACTGCCTAGAAGACATTATTCAGGACCTTGCCCATAATGATCAGAGATTACCTTTTTTGAACTATCTATATGGCAGAGCAAACTACTAATTACTGAACGGTTCTGCAATGATCTTCTTCCCCTCTGAAACCCCAAGGTGCCTTACCTCACTCTCAGCTCAGAATGTCATATATACCTCATTTTAATCTCTATCCCTGAACATCTCATGCATGTGGAGTCTCCGACTGTTATGTATGAGGTCGGACAATTAAGTTCCTGAACTCATCCTAGAAAAAGTGCTACATACCTCATTGCTGACTATCACTATGGTCACCTTTGAAGTATTCCCATTGGGAAGCTATGCACTGATACCAGTGCCTAGTCCACCCTTCAAAGCAATTTTGGAACCCCTTTTCTAGAATAACCATCAGAAATGCCATCATACCCAAAACCTGACAATTACGTTCACAAATTTGCCACTGTGCGCTTACATTGGCAGCACTGTAACAACTCAGTAATTTAATTGTTAACTTAAGGGTGGATTGGTGCTCATAGCTTCCCAAGGGGAGTACTTCAAAGGTGACCTTAGTGATACTCAGCAATGAGGTATGTATGTAGCACTTTTTCTTGGATGAGTTCATGAAATTAATTGTCCAACCTCATAGGTGTAGTTCCCATGCATACATAAGTAATTAAATTAGGTTATTTTCTTTTGTTCATTTCCTTCATGCAGATTTAATTATTAGACCAGCCAAAAGAATCTTGAAGAGTAGAGGAAAGTTTCTTCCTTGTCCACACAGTAACACATCAATAGGATTGAGTTCTTACGTTCCCAAAGCGGAGAGCAAAGTACTCCAGATAACAGGTAAGGCTTTCCAGAACACTACCTAGAAACACGGGGCTCGCATGTCCCTATCAAAAAGAATAGAAAACCTAAAAGAAAAAAAAAAAAAAAAAAAAAAAAAAAAAAAAAAAAAAAAAAAAAAAAAAAAAAAAAAAAAAAAAAAAAAAAAAAAAAAAAAAAAAAAAAAAAAAAAGAAAACCTAAAAGAAGCACAAACGAATGAAACTCTAGGATCAAAAACAACACTTCAAATATTCCATTGCTACAAATTCCACCTACATCACAAAAGCCTCAAGTTTAAAAAAAAATGATGATGAAAGACAAAAATTCCTTCCATGTGTCAATTCAATTTTTTGGACCTTTTTTCTCCCAAACAATTCTGCATGCCTGAGGAATTTTATGAACTTGGAGCCTCGGTTCATAATCCTCCCTGTAGCAGGTTGGGTTTTTATGTCTCAGCTCAATATTTTGTAGTCTTACCGTTACACTTGTAATTAGCTCATCTAAATCTTAAATACAAGTTTATCTATAGTATTAAATGAAACTTTTTAGGATCCCCATTTGAAACTACCAATAAGGGACTGAGTATAGTATGGCAGATGTAGACTGGCTGCCCCCAAACCACTGAGTGCCCCATTTTCTCTTGTTTTCCTCTGCCGTAGAGTGCAAAAACCAGAGTACTTACCTTCCCAGTGTCCCTTTCAGCTAGGGTTAGCCATATGATCCCTAAGGAGGTCTTTCCTCTCCAAATAAGAAAAGAAAAATCTCAAAAGGAGTAGGATTAGGGCTTTCCCCCCTCCTTCCTGCCTGGAATTCACAAAGAGCTGCCTGGAGGCATAGCCCCCATCTTGAAACAATGGGGATGAACTTAAGGATGGAAAGCAGGAGATAAAAGGAGACTGGGTCTAATGCCCCTATAAACCTCTGCACCATCCTAGGATTGCTTATCTCTAGGCTTCTTGCACGTGAGGAAAACAAAACAAAATAAAAAACAAACAAAATACCTTATTTGTTTAAGCCACTGTAAGGTAAAGGGGGGGAAATGAAAGACTTTAAAAGGGAACCAAATGTCCTCAAAGGAAACTGAGGCATTATCTACTGCACTCTTCCCAGTTATCTGATTCTATGAGAATCTCTGCATTTTTTTCAGTGCTGTTGAGCTATTTTACAACTCCGTAAATTATATGGAACTGCCGACAATGCAAATCATTCTTATGCATAAATATGCTAATGAATTTTGTTGGTAGAGGTACAACTGATCTCCCACAGTTTTGCTTTACTAAGCAAATTCATTTTAGGATTCCTCATTTCCTAAATGTCTCTCTGTTCTCTGGATTTTCCTTTGAATTCATTGTAGTACCTTATTGGCTCCCTGTTTAATTAATGAATTAAAAAAATCACTGGTATGTGTTCATTCTATATTTGTATGAAAGTCATACTTTTACCATTTAAAAAAATCTATATCCTTTAACACAGGTTTTCTATTACTTGCAGCCTTACTAAACTAATCTTAACTGATACATATACCTAACATGACCATATCCAAGTAAACTGGTACCCAGGCAAGAGCAGAAGCCACCACTACCACCACCACCACAGAAAAGCACAGCCCGAGAAACCCCTCATTCTAGCAGATGTGGATCAACCAGTGTCATCTGGACTTACCACACATGGCTACTTCCTGTTCATCATCTCTCACAGCAGAAAAAGAACCATGGCAGTTGCTCAAAAGAGTTTTACTTGCCTTACAAACTCCTAAGATATTTTGGCAGGAGAGAAAATGAGCTAATATGATAACGTGTGGAAGAGCCTGTATGGCTTTTATGTATTTTGTGGATGCTGTTGATTGCTAGGTGAGCTTGTGCACACTAAAAAAAGGAAGCATCCATCCACCATCCACTCTCTTTCTCTACTCATAGCCAGGCTCCCTAAAGGAGAAGAAAGGTTGGTCAGGGTTCAGTCTCTTTGGTAGGAAGAAAAGTTCACGCGCCCTTCTCCTTGTCCTCTATATAATTTGTCTCGTCCTCTAAGGCCCCAAAATGAGTCATATCTTTCCTTGATGGAAATCCCTTGAGGGCTGGGGCCTGGTCTTCATGATGAAGCTCATAAAGTATCCAGCACACTGGGGGCATTTCATTTTAATTAAAGAGCACACTGGTAATTGAAACAGAAAAAATTAGCATTTTTCTTTCTCCCAGGAATTCCTTTGCAACAGTCTCTGGAGATGGCCTAAGTTATATTCTAATAAGCATGGAGATGTTTTGCATGAGACTATTAGACCATGTCATATGCCATCTGACCTCCACCACCATCTGACCTTCAGGAGGCTCAGTGGGGAACTGAACCCCATTGCCTATGTTTGAAGAGGTACTCTCTTGTGTATTAACATGTTAAATGTTGGTGACAGCCCAGAAAGCACTTTCTAGAGACTGGTAAACAAGGGATCAGAGTTTGACAGGAAATATCTTAACATTTAAAAGAGAATATTTTAACAACGATGCTATTTAAGCCTAGGCATATTTGATCTAAAGGATAATCAAAAAACTCCCCTGGGGGAAAGAATACTTAAAACCCCCTTCTCCCAAATGTGGATTCTAAAACAACCTCTACAGGCTGGGTCTGAAGCACTTTTCTTGGAAAGTAAATCAGGCTTTTAAGATACTAATATTTGAGTGATGGTAAATGGTCCAGGACAGGCCTTTGGAGTCAGACCCTGGTTGCTGTCACATTAAATTAGGTACATAGAGAGTCTCACAGGATGCCAGGCACGTAACACCAGTAAATGCTCATCATTGATGAGGCCAGCGAAGTGTATCTGGCTTAGCTGACCTCACCTTCAAGGGCTGATGGCCTGGACCCAGCCAGTGAGGTTAATTAGATGAAAGAGGACCTTTGAAAGAGAAACTAGTAAGACAAACGGCACTGGAATCAAAATGAGGACAAAGACGTTGTCTTATTTATCCCGTGTCTCCAATGCCCAGACAGGGCCTGGCACACAGAAGTCATTCAGCAGATATTTGCTGAATCCATGAGAGAGTGAACAGCAGGAGGTCTGGCTCCCCGCCCACCCCCTACTTCTAAGCACTCCAGGGAAGATGGGTGCCTCCATTTTCAAGGTGTTGGTCACTCCCTCGCTCTGAACTCCAGTTCCTCTCTGGCCCTGGAGTCTTGTTCACTAAGTATGGACACATGGACACTGGCCCTTTTCTCTTGTAGTCCCCTTAGCATCTCTAATATATGCTGGTATGTGAAGCTGAACTTTTCACAACAGAGGACAAGAACTATAATGCTGTTCAGAAAAATACACCCATGGAAACTAGACATCGCTGCTCCTGGAGCTTCTGGATCATTCCTGCCATAGGAGACCCATTTTAGATCAGCTCTCTCTTGACCTGTGACTTCCCATCAGGTGCATGGGGCTGCTGCTCCCATCTCCTCTCTCCCTGGAGACACTCCTCGGGCCGGCCCCCTTGCTGACAAATTAGGACTCAATTCTGCTTGGATAAAGCAGCTTATAACTTCTTTCTTTCAAACCACACCAAAACCTTTTATTTCAGAACCAAAAAGGCCATTAACCCGTTTCTTAAAATAATTATCCCCTTTCCTTTTTCTCCCCCAATGCATCCTTCCTATCCCCACCCCTACCCCCACGTCCAGAGGCAAACACTTGTGACTCTTTCGGTGTCTTTTTTTCTTATATTTACTTCCATACTTTTAGCATGATGCTTACACTGCTATTTCTTGATTTATCCACTTTAGACATTATTAATTGGCTTCTGTACCAGTCAGACTCCATAAACCTATACCAGATAACCCAATAGAGGGAAATTTAATCTGGAGTATTAGAAGGTGTAAGAATTGCTGAAATCGCAAACTGAGATCAGTAAGTCCGGTTCCTGCTGCCCTCAGGGCTGGTGGGACAAGGGGAAAGAGGTGTTCCTCACGCCCACCGGACACAAGGGGGAACCACTGTGGGCCCCTGGCAGATTATGTAACTATTATTCACTGTGGAGTCGGTACAGTGATCACATTTTCTTTCTCAAACAATTTTTGTTGTTTTTCCGGAAATAGTTGTTTTTTCTTTTGTTTTCTTTGTCTTTCTTTTGTGTGTATGTGTGTGTGTGCGTGTGTGTGTGTGTGTGTGTGTGTGATTTGCCTACTTTTCTGTATAACCTGTGTCAACCATTCTGAAATATTCACCAGTCTATGAAATGTCTCTCAATGTTCTCCTCCAGTTGGTCCAACACAGAGATGGAGAGGTTCAGAACATGCTGCCCCAAAATATGCTGCTTTGGGATATTGATGAATTTGAGCTGAAAACACTTGAGAAACAACAGATTCAGAAAGGGCTCTCTCAGCTCCCCCTTTCTAGCTAAAAGCAGAGCATAAAACTCCCCAGGAGAGAGTTGCCCTTCCTGTACCAGGAAGAGAACAATCGTATCACCAGAGTCTGGGGAGTCGAAGCCAGAATGGACTTACATAAACAAACTTACTCAAATAACCTTTATCTGCCCTCAGTTCCTGACCATGTATTTACTGGTCCCTAGCCCACAATTCACTGCCCCAAACCCCACTCCTATGTGTTGTCATGTTCCCACACTTTAGTATTTGTTGGATATTGAGGCTTATAAGCTTTTGAGCCCAAGGACTTCTTTGGGTCTTCAGTTTCCTTTCCAAGGCTATGGTGTACACAAAAAAACATGAAGTAAATGTGCATGTTTTTCTCCTATTCATCTGTCTTATGTCAGCTTCATTCCTAAGCCAGCTATAGAATCTGAGAGTGCAGAGCAAGTTTTCTTCCCCTTCACAGACAAGCCATCCGTTCCATGTCCTTTTCCTGGAGACCCTCCCCGTCGCCCCCCTGCTTCTGCCTGGACTGACTGCTACCTGAGCCTGCAACACAGCTGCCACCGCAGGGTCTCCCATCCCCACCCTACACAGAGGCCTCCAAGGGAACCTCTGCCACGATTTGCTCACGGAAAACGAAAGGCGCACAGTCTGAGTCATGGCTGTCTAAAAACACCTTCATCCTATCCTTGCACTGGAAGATTTTCCTCCTCTCGTATTTTCAAGGCATCATTTCATCATTTTGTAACCTCCAATGTTGCTTTTGAGCAGTTCAACCCCATTCTGACTTCTGGTTTTGTGTATGATTGTTTTTGTATGTGATCTTTTTAGTCTCTTTGGAGTCCAAGATTTTCTCTTTCCCTGGTGTTCTGTAAACTTTCACAGTAATGTACCTGGTTTGGGTCTTTTTTCTTTTCTTTCTTGTTTTCTTTTCATTGTGTTGCCAATGCGGGATCTTTCCATCCAGATAAGGAGTCAGCCAACCTTTTCTGTTAAGGACAAGATAGTAAATATTTTAGGTTTTGTGGGCCATATGGTCTCTGTCACAAACTCAATTCTATGATTGTAGCAAAGCAGTCACGGACAACATATAAATAAATGAGCATTACTATGTTCCAATAAAACTTTATTTATAAACCATTAGGGTGAATTTGGCCCGTGAGCTCCTGTTTGCCAAATCCTGATCTAGACTCACGACCCTCAGTTCAAGGACATTTGTGAGTGTGTGTGTGTGTGTGTGTGTGTTGTTTCTTTGATAATATCTTCCCACCATCTTCTTTCTACATCTTTTCTAGACTTTCTGTTAGTCAGATGTTGGCCCTCTTAGATTGATTCTCTAATATTCTTATATTTGTCTTATTGTCTACATCTGTCTTTTTGTTTTACTCTATGGGAGATTTCTCCCACTATTAACTATTTCTGTAATTATATTTTTAAATTTCTAAGATTCTTTTGTTCTTTGATTTTTTTTTTCAAACAGTAGCTGGCTTTTGTTTTGCAGATTAAGTAGTTTCGTCTTTCCAAGAATATTATTATAGAGGGTTCATTTTTATGTTCTACTCTGGGCAGTATCTCTGTTTCCTCTGAGCAGCCTCCTTCTCAACCTTCCTTCCATTTTCTTATGTTTCATTTTGTTACTCTGTCTTTTTGGATTCTTTCCTCCAACTTCTGTTAATCTCTAGCTGTTCACTTACATTCAAAAGTAAGGTAGAGAAAAGTGACTGGGAGAGTAAGAGTTAACAAAAAGTAAAAACTACCGAAATGTAGTTCCCATTAGCTCCTATCAGACCAAACTTCCCCCAGAAAGGGAGGTTTTGTTTCCTGTAAACCCTAAACCAAATATAACAACAATTACCTGAAGGCACCGAAGAGCAACCAAATGTAGCCAGACATGGGAGAAGAGTTGACATTTAGAGGCAATAGGTCATTTCTCATGCTGTTATGGCCTCTCGCCTGAGAACAAGTCCCATTCTGTACCAACCAGAGGGTAAAAATTCTAAGAGGAACTCTCAGGCTGACTGGCTGGCACTATCAGAGTCCTGTTGTTGGGCAACAACAAAGTGAGGGGCAACCTGGAAAGGAGAGATTCAGACAGAGGAAGCCCCAAATTCTGTGCATAAACTCCGACCCCATCTCTGGGTATCTCCTGAACCCCAATGTGTCGGCCGACTTCAAGCCACTCAGCTAAAGCTAAAATATGAAACCGACAAAATTTTAGCTGCTGTGCACCACAGGGGAGATGGAGTTTTCAGTGTGAGTTCCAACAAGTTAACTTTCTGATAATTAAAAAAAAAAATACATAAGTAAAAGAATTAATAAAAATAGAGGTGATAAGAAGTTCTGAATGCCTAGGCCAGGCTTATCAGCTTCTAAGGCTGAAATGGTTTCTCAAACATTAGGACCTGGAAGCATTTCCTGTTCATTTTTTTCAGAGGAGCCCCCTCTCCCGTGGTGGGCTGGTTAGGCCCTGGCTGTCAACATTTGGAGGGCAGGGCAAGGGAAGGTGGATGAAAGGCCCCCTCTTTCAGAATGTAGACGTAATTAGTCCCCATAATCAGCCTGTGCATTATCTCCCATACCCCCCCCCAACACACACACACACACACACACACACACACACACACAATTTGCAGAGCACAATGTCCTTGTAGCCTGCAGGATCAGTGTCTAAAGGGAGGAGTTGAGAGTTGGAGGGGAGGAGTTTGGCTATCACCTCTCTGCAAAAACTGGGGCGGGACCTGGGCTCTAGTTGAACCTAGACAGATTTTCAACCAACCCCATGGCTCAGCCCAGGCATCAGGCCCCCTGCTGTACTACTGGGGTGCCAGGCTTGCTCCACCTTAGTGCCCCTCTCTGTGGGCATTGAAGCCATAGCTGTCCCCTCTCTGCTGAGTCAGTCACCAGTCATTCTTTCATCTGCTTTCCATTCTCCCAGAATGACTTTACATCTTCCAGAATTTCCCACGTTTCTCTATCTTGTGATTCGAATTTTATGCTCTGGCAGTCATTTTAGCAAGGTTTCCGGAGGGAAAAGAGCTGACTGCATGGGTCGAGCTGCCATGTTTAACCAGAAGGAACTATGACTTTGGAATATGCTCAGCACCTAGAACCCGACAATCACGGCAGCAGGCAGCCCAGGAGGCAAGGCGACAGGAGCGCTGACGAGCTCAGCAAGGGCTGTCTGAATGTTTAAGGAGCCACCTTTGGGCGTTAGACCTGTCCTTTATTTCTGTTTAAAGAAGGTAGCAGTGGGGCCTAGGGTTTTCAGCTCTAAAGTACTGATTTGAAGGAAAAGGAAAAAGAAGCACCTCCCAGCTCCTGGGCAGGCCGTGGATGGATAAAAGTCATGAGCGCTGTAATGTTCTAGGTGGAGCTGCTCCGCGGGACTTATGCTAGGGCCCCTGTCGGGTGACAGCTGCTGCTCTGCTCTCCTAGACAGAGCTTCTGGCTGCTTCCAGATTCTTTGGGAGGAAAGACAAAGTAGCGTTTTTCACAGGACAGGAGGGGGGCCACCTTGGGTCCAGGCTTCTTCCCCAGTTACACTGCTAGAGGGGGAAGCCTGGCAGCTGCCTTCCCAGCTGGACTTGGGCAGTTTTCAGAATCCGGAACACAAAGGGCGCCAAACGTGCCGCGCAGGTGTGCGAAGACAGGGATGTCCCTCGAGTAGAGGCTGGCACCCTTTGGGCAGCAACCCCCGAGGTACTAGTGCTGGCTGGATTTGAGAGGTGAGGTGAGCCGCTCTCGCCACCCCCGCCCCGTGCCTCCCTGTGCAGCAGGAGCTCAGTAGCAACCTTGTGACTAGGAGGGAGAATGAGAAGAGGTCAAGTACCGATCAAGTCCGCACAGCCGGCACCTGGGAAAGGGAAACTGGGAGCCAGGGTCGTCTGACTCGTGCTGGAAGCCGGGACCAGAGCTGCACGGACCGAGGTGAGGCCAGGGGGGAGAGCAGGCCCGACCTACTGAAGGCCGGCGGGTCCCGCCCACAGCCGCCCCAGCCGGGCTCCAGTCGGCCCGGCAGACTCCTGTCTGCGCGCTCCTCAGCCAGCCAATGGCGCGGGGTTTTCCTGCAACGCGAGGGGACCAAGCGCAGCAAATCGATGTCTCGGACCAAGCGCTGCCACCCCCACCGGCAGAAAGACCTGTAAGAGATCCGTCCCTGCGTAGGTCCTCTGGCCAGCCTCCGGGGTGACGGCGCAGCACCTCAGCCTCAGACCCGGGCTCTTCACCCAGCAGGAGCCGGGCGGGGGGCGGGGGGCATGTGCCCAGGCGCCTCGGGCGGGCTCTCGGGGTCCCGTTCCGGAGGAAACAGGCGGCTGAGCTGCGGGCTGCTGAGGGATGGACGAGCCCTGGACACAGGAGCGGGGCCCGCTCCGGCCGCTGTGCCCCCAGCTCTGTCGGCTGCCTTCCCGTGCCAAGCGGCAAACCCTGCACTGGTCCACGCTTCTGCATCGGCGACGTCTGTCGTTCTGTCCTCACTTAGGGGCCGGACGGAACCTTCCTTCCCTCAGCAACCGCATCTCTATTTTCCCTGAAAACAAGCAAAACTCCAGCCGGCCCCAAGCAGCTCAGCAGCTCTAGGAAGCTTCTAGAAGTAGGGAGGGAAGCATCAATCAACATTCCTTTCAAAATAAAAGTCTGGAAGGCGGCTTCGCTTCAGCATCAAGGAAGCTTCGTGTCCTCCGTCACCTCCGCTCTTCCCGCTCTTTCTCCTGATGACAGGCCATGTCTGTCTGCTCCCAGGAAACGTTCTCATGACGGTTGGTGCCTCACAGCAGGGGGACCGGCCCTCTGCTATTTCGGTCACCTGCAAAGCCTGAACCTCATTTTGAAAACGATCGGGGCAAAAGGGACCGTGCAGCACAGATCTGAGGTCAGATGCCCCGGGGAGAGGCCTGTAGGCACCTGGAGCAGCTGACAGCTCACCATCCCACAGCGTAGGTGGCCCACAGGCCCCGACCCCGAGTCCTCATCAGAAGGGCCCACCCCAGAACGCTCTGCATATTTAGAGGGCAGGGAGCCCCTTGGTGACAGCGGAGCCGGTGAAGCTCCCCGGTGGCCCTGTTAGGGCCGGGGAGGCCCTCGGGCCCGGGGTGGCCGATGGCTCTGCTGAGCTTACTCACAGCTGCTGAGCCAGCACCCTGCGAGGCCGCCAGTGGCGGGAGGGGATGAGCTGCGGGGACAGCCATCTGTGTGGCTCAAAGCAGGGAGGGAAAAGACCGCAGAGCTGTGCTGTTCCTTCAGCTGGACACAGGGGTTCGGACAACACCACATCTCCAAACAAGTGCTGACTCGAAAGATCAAACATTCTTCTCTTTCAAAAGCAAAGGGCAGCAGAGTCCCTTCCCCTACAATTGGAAAGCAGTCTTCCGCTGCCCTCCATCCTCATCTCCACGCTCGTTCCCTGTTTACCATCACCTCCTATCAGCATCCCATCCCACCTCCTCCGTGGAAGTGAACTTGCAAGTCATTAAAATCTTATCAGCTATGTATCTAACATTTGTGTAGCACCTCAGTATTTACAGGATAACTTTGTGTCCATTCTCATTTGCTATGCACCCTGGCTTTTTAATATAGTAATATACCTAGCAGGTACCAAGCACTGCACTAAAGGATGGGAGTCTGTACCTGAAGAGCATTGTAATGTCACCCAAATGTCTGCTATGTGGGTGTCCCAAATTACCAAGTTTTCCCAGGTCACCCTTCCCTTCAATTTGAAGGATTAAACGGGTTGAGTGTCCCTCCCTCACTCCATTAAAACCCCAAAGTTTCTATGTGTTTCTCATGGGGCTCATGTCCTCATGGTCATCTGGCTGGCTGGTTTCTCCTCCCCTCTAAACTCTCTTCCTCTAGACGGTCCTCTCCGAGTCAGGGCTCCCAGCCCCACTCCCTCAAGATTTTTGGCAATAGTTTCTCATTAGAACAAACTTTAGGAGATTATTCACATTTTTATTTAGGACAAAGTTTCCTTTCATTGACTACTACCTGATACAAATAGGCCATTGGGAATCACTGGGATGTAGAGATTTTCATTGCAGTGGCATTTGCTATATGGGATTGCACCCATGTTTGAAATTTTCCATTGGTTTCAAATTGAATTCCTTTCTCTGACCTTCCAGAAAGTGAGATGCAATCGCTCCAAAACATTATCACAGTTTTTAATGTTTTGTAGCTATCTGCCTCTTCTTTCAAAAGAAACAAGCTTTCGTAGGGGTCCAGAAAAATCTGGTGAAGACAGAAATATATTAGCATGTGCAATATCAGGAAAGTTTACTGACCTCATGAGACACATTTGCATCCCAGAAGTAGCCGATGCAATGTTTCAAGCCTATCTCAAAGTACTAAATTTTGTCCCCAAATATAATGCAGGTCAGGTTCTTTCTTCTTTACATTATATTTTTCATAATAGTCACCCAGTTCAACATCCTGCTAACATCCAAACCAACATTCTATAAAATGTAATACCCATGTATTAAAAAAAGAAAATAAGAGGAAGGGCAAGTTGTCAAATGTAGTTTTTGCCTTTATTCAAAGTGCTTGTCTTCAGTCCTAGTACCTGATGTTATTACTTGAGGAGTTCTTGGTCTCTTAAGAGAATCTGTTGCCCACAGGGAAGGTCCTCAGTTGCTCAAAAGCAGTCCCAACTTGTTGAGTACCGAGGGTATTGCTATATATCCCCCCACCCCCTACTCTCAAAATTATTGTCCAGCAAATGCCAAGCTCATAGAAATTCTAAGAATCATAGTTCAGGCAACCTACTACACTCCAGTCACAACAGGAGTTTATAAATTTCTCTAAGTAACCTACAGGGCAAGGTAGAAAGTCACTGGGCAGGGAATTGCCTACCCCAAAAGCACTTACACACGGAAAATAAAAGGAAAGAGAATTATAGGTTAAAGTTTGTGAAATATCCACTCAATGCGAAATTTGCCTGTCCAGCTTGCTACTTAGTATAATTTACCTTAATGAAGTATGAGCATCTCACCTTCTAAGACTCCACAGCCTGTGTCACCTAGCTTTGCGATTGCCAACTATCCCTGGGTTTGGTCATTGTCAAGAACCTGGTCATGAGAATCCAGCTTGTGCTGGCGGATCGTGTGTGAGCTCCTGTCAGTGCAGGAGTCTGTGTGCATGGGTGCCTTTGAATCCATTTCATTTGGGCAGTTGCTTATCAAGACTTTTCCCCAGAAACCGATTTAGCCTAATGATTGTGAGTGGCAATGACTTCTGCTTAATTAGTACAGTAATTAGTGCAAATTCCCCCTAAATGGTAGAGACCCATTTGGCAGGTGCCAAGTGATGCTTAACCAGGTGCTAAATAGGTGTGAAAGCCTCAGTTCTGGTCTTTCCCAGCTTCTTGCCAAGTACATAAGGATGAAATGAGGTCCTAAGCATGCCTGAGTGGGTGAGTTGTTTGAAACTTCCCTCTAATTGCTGGAAAGAGCCACCTTCTCCCCACACCTCCCCACAATGCATCATTGTGAAGGCAGAGATGGCCCCAGGAGTGGAAGAGAGCAAACGTCAAGTCAATAATAGTTGGATGTCTCTGCTCCTGATTCCCAGTTCCTCTTTTTCCCCAGCCCCCCACTCAGCATTCCTTTCCCAGTCATTTGTCCCAATTTCTGCCTTTGTACTTAAAAATGAGGCTGCTTGTCATGCACAGATAAACCCAGGGCTACCATCCCAGATTGTGCGTGCTCTGTGACCCATTCTGATGGGAAGTGAGATTGTGCCCCTGGGTGAAAGGAGGGCCTAAAGATAAACATTAAAGAGAAAGGACATTCCACATATAGAGAGGAACGTAAATGTAATTGACCCAAACAATACTCTCTTCACTATTAGGAAAAATAGCTAACTTTTACTGAGGGCTAGCTATGGGCCCGAAGTGCCCATGGGTTCTACTGTTTAGTCCTTCCCAATACCCAGTCCACTCCATGCTAAGCCAGTCCTTGCATGGCATTTCACTGCTGGCTATTGGTGCATGGATAGGCATGTGTCCTAAGAGGGCTCAAACAGATGGAATAGAAGTGCCTATATTCCACTGTTAGGGAAAAGGATTTTCTCTCTCCTGTACTAGACATGAAGGAGAAACCATATTGCCCTAGTTACTGCTGATGTCTCTCTTGCAAGCAAAGGGAGCCAGCCTGACAATAAAACTGAAAATCAGAAAAGGACAGAGACAAGAGAACTGGAGAAAACTTAAAGTTGGCCTCAATTTCATTCTGCCTGGAGCCCTCTTTACCTCTGGACTTTTCCCTATGTGAGCAAATAAGTCTCCACGTTGTTTAAGTCCATTTGAGCTGGCTTTTTCTGTTATTTGCTGCTGGAAGCATCCTAATTAAAACTATCACATTCTGGCAAAGGAATTGTAATATTCATTTCATAGCTGAAGGACCTGAGGTGCAATGGGGTTAAGTAACTTGGTGGAGGAGCTGGCTGAATCAGGATTCAAACCTAAGACTGCCTAGCATCTGAGTTGTCCAAGCTGTCTCCTTAGGAGTGAGACGAAGAGCCCTCAAGAGTGGCAGAGCTTCATCCCTGTGAGAGAACTTTGTGTCAGTTTGACTGAGTCATGGGGTGCCTGGATATTGCCTAAACTTTGTTTCTGGGTGTATCTGTGAAGGTATTCCAGATGAGATCAGTATTTGAATCGGTGGACCTGGCAAAGCAGCTTGCCCTTCTCGAAGTGGGCAAGCGTTATCCAAGCCACTGAAGGACCGCATAGAGCAAAAGGCGGCCTGTCTGCATAAGGTGAGAAAGCGGCCAGCTCCTGCCCTCCAGCTGGGATTTACCCCATCAGCTCCACTGGTCTTCAGATCTTCAGATTCAGGATGAATTACCCTAACATATATCATGTTGGTTCTGTTTCTTTGGAGAAACCCGGCTAATATAATCCCTTACAGTTATTATTTTTAAACAAGTATGTGATTGGAACCAAGTTTGGAAAATCAAGTGGGCGGTCAGGCATAGAAATGACATCCTTGGCTAAAGTTAAGAGACCTTTGTTGCATGGCTGAAGGCAATCCTGAAGGAAGAGTTCCCACTACATTTCAGCAATGGCAGCATGGTCAGAACAAGGCCAGAATTTCCCAAGGTCACTACTTGGAAGAAGTAGTTGTTTTCAGATGAACATATTCTAGTGTGTGTGAGAAATTATGGAGTCTTGATTATCCTAATCACATCTCACACATATACAAGCCCCAGACTTGGGAACATCCCTACATCCCCTCTCTGTTTCTACTCAAACACAAAGTCCTGAACATTCGTATTCCTTCTTTGTGTCTTTCGAACTCATCTTTTCCTTTCCTTTCACCTCAATTTTCACCACAAACCCCTTTTCATTTTTCTCCTCACTCCACAGTCACCATTTACTAACTGTTAAAGGTGCTCTCCCTCCAGGCTCTCAATTCTGACCTCACCTCCCCAAACCACTCCCATTATTCCTGCCTCTGAAAAGACTCAGCAACCAGCAGTGTAGTGTTGTACAGAACACACAGGCTTCGTCAGACGGACATAGGACCCAGTCTTAGTTCTGCCATTAATTAGCTATGTGACTTTGCATAAGTTACAACACCCCATTGAGCCTCAGTTTTTTACCTTAAAAACAAAGTAATAACAAATACCTGATTAGATTGCTTTGAGGATTATCATGGGCAAAACATGCTTACTGATTTAAAGAGTGATTAAGTTAAATAGCATGTTAAACATTTACTGCAGGACCAAATTATTAGACATTTAGTATTGGTACCAATCATCATTACTATTGTATTTACCATATTAATTATCACATAGTATATGGTTGCTGTCACCAGTGATCTAACTTTGTGGTTTAGCGTTTAAGCTTTACCTGGATTCCTAGGCTGATGGTTTTGCCCTCTCTTACATCGGCACTGACGTCCAGTCATACCCTTCTGCTCATGGTCTTCTAAATATCACGCATGCATCCTCAGCTCGAAATACTACTTCTCTCTGCTATCGCTGCCTGGAACATTCTTTCAATACCTTTTCATTTATCTAAATATTATATTTGATTTAATAAAATAAAATAAAATATAGTATTTTAAATTTTAAATCATTTAAATCATCCTGTCTCCTCTCTAAGTCATCTCTGACTGCAGACCACAGTACTTCCTCCATCCGGTAAGTTTTTTCTCCATACCAGGCCATCTGTCACTTAGCCTCAGTGGGTCTTCCAGATTTGAGCGACATGGGTCTTACCCTATACCTCTTGGATCCACAGTGCTTAGCAATGTTTCCAGCATGTAGCAGGAACTCAATACATTTTAATCGTTGTCATTATTATCATCATCATTGTCATTTAGTTAGGCCACGACAATTTAAAAAAAAAACATTATTTTATACTACTAAGTACTATTAAGCAAAAATCTTCTATCCCTGATTTTTGAGGTGCTGGATATGGGCGCACATTTCTGAATGATTCCACTGTAAGTTCATTCAAGTAGTCCTTGAAAGAATTGGTACTCAGAGAAGCTCTTTTGCCCTTTACTGATTTCAACTTCTCAGGTCTGAAGATATATATAAAATATTTATTTATTTTTATATATATGATGATTAGATAAACTTTTTTTTTCAAATTTGCGGGTTGGGTCATTCACAGGTGACAGCCCTGAAATCTTTGATTAGGTCATTAACAGCAGAGCAATCTTCTCTGTTTAGTGATGATACATCAGTATGGAACAAACCTGCTGAGTTTCCACTCCAGGGAAAGGACCATAGGAAGAATGTGTTAATAAAGTGAAAATACTCTATCAACTGTAAAGCAGCAGCTCATGGATGAGTATGACAATCGTCATCACCCTTGTTATCACCCTTAAATCACAGGGATTCCCTTCATGGCAGCAGATGGTCTTATATTTCCTGTAGTCCCCCTACCCACCTAAACTAACACCTCTCTCTTTATAGTGACACACTAGAAGAAAGGTTGAAAAGTTTTGCTTATTAATAACATCCCCCCCAAAGGGAGAATATGAGAGATTAGGCATGAGTGAATAATGTCTCTGTGTGTAATAAATGGCCCAAATTTCTCTAAAAATACCTGGAAAGGAATCCCGCATTCTGACAGTGTCATTAACAAGCTGTGTGCATTCATTGTTTCCATGCACAGAGCTCCCTGCCATAAGCCAGAATCTGTGATCTGGGACCAGCTGCTCCGCCAACCACAGATTTTAATGAGGGACTCTGCAATGGGAAGCCATAGCTGCCTTCACTTTTTATATTACTGGAGGCTACTGATTGGCACTAAGGAGGCTTGCCAAGGTCTTGAGGCACACGAAAGGGAGCATTGTGCTGTATGTAGATAGACTTTTTACATGTTGTTGATAGCCAGGGAGAGCAAGGTACACAAGCACAGCTCCTGGACACACAAAGCTTGCAAAATTAAACCTTTCTGGATAGAAAATACTAAATTAAACTTAATATCATTCAGCTGCATGCCATTGCATTTCAGGCAGAAAAGAGTTTGTTTTGTCATGCAAACCTGTCTTCCTCCAAACCAAAATTCTTCTAAATAAGTCAACAAGATCTGAGAACTGGAGTCAAAAGTTCTAGATTTAAATCCCAGCTCTACACCTTTATTAGTTGTGTGGTCCTGAGGAAACAACTTAAATTCTAGGGAAGCTCTGTTTCTTCATTTCTAAATGAGAATTATGAAAGTAAAATTTTAAAACTTAATTCTCACAGCATGGCTGTGATCATTTAATGAGATAATACTGTCTTGGGTCAGGTTTCCGTGAAGCAGAGCCTGAGATGAGGATTCACAAGCAAGTGATTCAGTAGGAAATGTTCCTTGGGGAAACACGTAAGGCAGTGGGTAAAGCAGGAACCAAAGGGAAAGACTCTAAGCCTGGGTGCAATTTCAGGCAAAGCCCCATGAAGAGGTCCTTCCGCTTAAACCCTGAAGCATAAATTATGTCTGATTTTGTTCCAACCCAAAGCAAGGGAGCTGGCCTTTCATACTGGCCCACACCTGTCAATCATTGCTCACCCCAGGGACCGTGAACTCCAGGCCCTGACAACCCTGTGTGTGGGGACAGAGGGCTCTAGTGGCTGGGGGCAGCCTTAAGAAAAGGGAAGCAGGGCAAGCTGATGGAGGCAAAAGCACAACCAAAGCTGGGAGAGAAGTGCATGGTTGCAGTAAAGAGGAGTCAGAAGTGGACTCACGCCTGACACACAGTAGGGGCTGGGCCTGAATCCACCAGTGGACAATAGGTGAGTCATCTATTTCAGGTCACAAGGTGAAAGATTCTATGCAACTAAATACTAGAGGGCTGAAGGATTTTCTGAACTATCGGCCCTGCCCAAAGCTGTGAGTTCAATTCCCTGGAGTCTTGAAGCTGCTTCCTAGGAAATAATCAATATTTTTGTCCTCATTGCTAGTCAGGCTGTGAATGAGAAATCAAGATGAGGTTGACATTAAAATAATGAACAAGAAGCAATTCAGGGGAAATGAACTCATCCTTTCTGAACCTTTGGAGATTTTTGGCAGAAGATGGAAGGGGTCAGGAAATGCTTCCAGCCTGGTTAATAGACAAATTCCCAGAGTTGACTCCTAAAATAAATTTCACAAATCCTCAGTAAAGATGTCTCTAACCACCTCCTGATGCCAAACCAGATGCAACCAACACCTACAAAGGGGTCGTCAGGCAGGCCCCAGTGGACATCTCATTATATAGTAAGGGGCTTTGTTGGGGTGGGGGGCATTTAACCTGTAAGGTACAGGTGGGGCCAAAACTCAGAAATTGAGAGAAGCTTAGATGTAACCTTTTTATTTCATCAGTCTCTGAAATAAGGATGCCCCAATACCCCCGGATTCTTGCACTCAATTTGGAGATTTAGTAGGTTGATGAAAATGTGAATAAATGACTCTCCAAGCATGTTATTTGTTTCTTCTTCCAGGTGAAGTGATGACAATGCCCCAAATACTCAATCTTCCTGGGAGAGAAGAAAGAAGAGAGATTGCTGCAAGCAGAACCCTGAAGACCCACTTAAAGCCCCACATTTCATTCCCATGAACAGATAGTCCTTTAGCTGTCACTGGAGGCTGGGCCATCTGCCACATGCCAGAGGCGAACAAAGATGAGTGTGCTGGCCCCCGCATCCACACACTAGGAAGGGTGTACTGCATGGGTCCTCCCCAGAGGGTGGACTGACACTGGAGGCAAAGATGAGCATTTCGAGAAAGAGGAAAGATGAAAAAAGTCAGAGGGATTCTGTGTAGGGGTAGAAGCTAAGAGGCAAGCGTGAGTGGATAGCGAAGAAGCAGAAGTAGAAGCAAAGATGATTTACAGCAAAACTACTTTTCTCTGTCTCGGCATTCTTACCCTGAACTTCTTACTCAGCATTTTTATTAGATAAATGTCTGCCTTTGGGGGAGCACTGGGGGGAAGAGATGCCCTTCATTCCTTCCCACTCATTCTTCCTCAAGGCAGGAGGTAGGTCTTACCTACGGGGCAAACCACACCCTAAACCCCTGAAGATCATCATAAAGACGCCTCACAATAAATATGGATGAGGGATTTAGTTTCTAAGCAGATGAAAAGGAGAGACTGAAAAAGCAACAGAAGCAGAGCTATATTAAGAATCAAGGTTTAAAGGTGTGGAGGGGGCTGCAGAAATATTGATGACCGTAGGTCCGAGGTTTTGCAGGACAGTCCTGGTTTTACCTATTGTCTGGGCTTCATTATTAATAATGCTCCCTTCTGTTCTCAATGGTGTACCAGTTGGACAATAAATTATATGGTTACAATAAAGACAATGAGATCAAACACATTACAAGGAAAGTAGTTAGTTTTGATAGGAGAACATCTTCTCCTCAGACAAAAGAATAAAGAAAAGATGGAAATTCATGGCTGAGAAGTCAATTCAAATGTCCAAAAGGGCAGACTATTATACCAACCAAGAAGCTGGATTAAATTATTTCAAAGATCTCTTCCAGCTCCTGAAATTCAATGAGTCTATGATTTTTTCCCATTAATAAATGAAGAAGGCAATGCTGAGAGCTTTAATGAGTGGTTGCTTGAAAAAGAGTTACCAAGAGAGAATATCCTCTGATTTTTCCCTACCTGGCATCTCACTTGCAGGTCCCAAACTCCTGTCTCGCTCCCTAAGAAAACCCTAACTGGACAAGTTTTAATCTCCAAGAAATTACTTGGAACCTACTTAAGTGTACAGAAAGTTGTACGAAAATAGAAGCACAGAAAGTAATCTTCAAGAAGTCTAGACAAATAGAGGACAAACAATGAAAATTAGCTGGTGTTCATTTAGCAACACCCAGAAGATAATGTGTCCTTTTTTATGGGCTTGTACTTTACAAACAACTTTTAAAATGGAAACTTGTGGATTTGCTTATAGAGAAGGGCCTAACTAGCCAATTCAGTATTTACACCAACACAAATACACACTCATCCCTGCTCCGCCCCAATAATTATATATCCTCATCATAAATAAGTAACTGGGGTTTTCTACTTATACATCAAGCTCACATGAGTTTGGTGAGTGTGAGTCAGTTTCCTTAGCCTGGCCTTCTCAGAACAGACAGGCAAATTCATGTTTCTGAAACCACAAACCTAAAAAGCTGACTCTAGGCTGGGAGAGGAACCCATGAGGCCCTATTGAGCTGCCAGCTCACCTCTCTTTGTGGTAACCCTGTCTGTTCTTTCTTTAACATTAATAACCAGGAACTCTAAACAGCTCCGAAGCCTCTGGGGCCACTGTCCTGTAGGTAAAGACTGAACAACTCATGGAGGATTTGTAGAGGGACTAGAGCTCTGAGTCCTTCTCTCTGCATCCACTGAGCGCCCCTGCACCCATCATCCTGAACTGCCTGTCCTAGCTGTCTAACTTCCCACCCAACTCCCTTCTCTCTGGGACTGACTTCCCAGCATGGATAGACTGGCAACTCTTGGCCTCCCACATACTTTCTTTGAGGAGCCTCCTCAGACAAATAGAACTGTTCACTAAAAGAGTACACTGGCTCACCTTTCTAACCTCCAAATGTGGTCACTTGCCAAACCAAAGGTCTAACACTTTCCCAGCAGCAAGGGAGAAGCTGGCATCAGGAAGTTGAGCGTGGTCAGGGAGCCTGGAGGTCAGGGTACAGTCCAGCAGGAGCTGTGCGACTGAAGATGACCCAGCAGCCAATGACCACTTTAGACTGTTAGGCATCCTGAAAGTGATGAAGAAAAAAAAGAACCCGTTTTGAAGAACGTTTTATGAAGAAAAAGAGCATTTGCAATTATGCACTGGCACAGGATGCCAATGGCTCAGACAGTGGGCTGGAAATGCCTCCTCGTTAGTATGCCTCTGCGTGGCTGCATCTTTCAAGCCTGATTAATACTTAATGTGATTGTCTTTAAAATCTGTCACTATTTGGCAGTGATCAGACGAATGCCAGTGACAGAAGCACAAATATTTGTAGTTGGGCTATGCTGTCTGCTAGGGTTATATGATTAATAAGTTTTGCCTGATCACCCACAGAGATTTTTGTGTTCTCTGTACCCAGCAGTAGTGTTAACCAAAAATGCTGGAACCAGTGTGAAAAAAAGAGAGGGAAGGCAGGTTGTTAGTAGCTTTGGGGTTTTTCCTTTAATTATTGAAAGAGTAGCACTTTGCTTAAAGGGACTGGCTGACAAATTTAAAAGTCCTCAAAACCCTGCTGGAACCATAGTAGACACTCTCGAAACCTGAATTTCACCAAGGCTGACACATTCTGAAAAGAGGAGAATGTGCCAAAGAAATGCTTTAAAATTTAAAAGCAGGGAGCATGGACATAGAAACAAGAGATTTTGCTGTAGGTGTAACAATAAGACGTGTGTGTGTGTGTGTGTGTGTGTGTGTGTGTATTTCAGAGAAAATGCACACAAAATACCAGATGCTATAACTTCATCAATTCAAATAGAGCTACACCACATATTTCTGAGAAAGAAAGAACATTCTAAATGGAGACAGAAGAGAGGAGTGCCAGGATTCAGCTACCCCGTGAACAGCTGTGAAGTGATTTCTGAAGGGTCTGCCTACTCCAGGCAAATCCTAAAATCTGCCTTTAATGCCTCAGTGGCCACAAGCTGGTCACATGGGGCATTATGTTCTAGTTTGACTGATTCCAGGTGGGAAGAAAGGCCTGCAGGTATCTTTCTAAGGCTTCCTGTCCATGTAATCAAGGCAACTATTCAGAATCACTGTGTCCTGGTGGGTGGGATTGTGGGCTCAGAGCATGGGTTTCAGTCACTCAGACCTGAATTTGACTGCTTGCTCTCTCACTAAGTATGAGACTTTGGGCAAGTTACTTAACCTCTCTGGGCTCCGGTTATCTCATTTGTAATATGAGGACAATACTTATGAGGGGGTGATGTTTTGAGACATAAATGACCTATAAAGCAACAAACAGTAGCCATTATTCCTAAAGACTCATAACTTCCAAATCTCTCATTTCCTACCTCTTTCCTTTTTTCTCTTTCTCTTTCTCATACCTTCTCATGAAGTGTTAATTTCCAGCCATCCTACTAACATCAGCCCATCAGGTCTGCTGGCTTAACTGGATATTCATCCTCACAACCTACGCAATCATCTTGCAAGTACTGGTACAAGGACATTAATCCAAACAAAGGAAGCTAGCAGTCCCTACGGGATATACTACTAACAGAAGGTGTCCAGTTCAATCATCACTATGTTATTACTATCATCACCATTAATTGGGTGTCTGCCATGTGCTAGTTTTATAAATGATGATAGCCACCTGTGTCCTATAAGGTAAAACCAATAAATTGCTAGCAAGGCCAAATTACTCTGGGCCAAAAGCCAAATACCTTACAGGGTGTTGCGGGTGTAGAAAGGAGAAAACGACAGAGAAGAGGGGTTTGGATTCAATGGCCAACTCTGAAAGCTGACAATTGCATGCAAAGAGGCGAACAAGGAATAAGGCGATAGGCCTGCAGGCTTCCTTATCCCCAGCTTTGCTGAGACATAACATTGTGTAAGTTTGTGTAAACATGATGAGTTGATATATGCATGTATTGTGGCATGATTACATCAAGTCGGCGGACAATTCAGCACCTCACACAGTTAACTTTTTGTTTTTTTAGTGTGATGAGAGCTCTTCAGATCTAGTCTCTTAGCTTCTTTCCAATATAGAATACATTATTGTAAACTATAGTTACCAGGCTGTACGTTACATCCCCAGGACTTGTTTGTCTTATAAGGAAGTTTATACCCATGACGCCTTCATCCATTTCTCCTACTCCCCAGCCCCTGATAACCACTGATTTACTTTCTGTTTCCATGAGCTCAATTTTTTCAGATTCTATATATAAGTGAGATCATACAGTAATTGTCTTCTCTGTCTGATTTATTTCACTGAGCATAATGCTCTCAAGGTTCATCCATTTTGTCGCAAATGGCCGAATTTCCTTTTTATGGCTGAGTAATATTCCAGTGTGCGCACGTGTGCATGTGTGTGTCACATTTTCTTCTTCCATTCATCTATGAATGAATGTTGTTTTCATATATTAGCTATTATGAATAATGCTGCAAAAAAATGGGGTATAGATATCTCTTTAAGATAAGTATTTCATTTCCTTTGGAAGTGAGATTGCTGGATCATTCTGAAGCCTTGGAATAGTTAATGACAGACCCACAAAGGGGTCACAGGCACAATCTACACCCACATTCAAAATTAAAATTTTGAATATGAAGCCCCAGCATATATAAATGCAAATACAACTACACATGCACACATAAATATGTATATGAGGATTGTCCAGAAATAAATCCAGCCACAAATGCCTCTATTTTTCATATTATAATATATGGCTGGACACTCTCTGGACAGCCTTCGTGTATTTCTATGCAGTAATCTATTATAAAACTACTCAAAAAATAAAAATTTAAGTGAAGGGATAAATAATAGTCATATTCTTAAACAGAAATTCTAGTATTTATTTTATTCCCCATGGATCATCCTTTGCAACTTCTGAGATGCGTGCACCCCTCTGTGGAGAAGTTTGTTCTCACCAGCGAAGCCCTACGCCACTTCAATAAGCAACGTCTGTTTCAATCATTTCTGCTAAGCTGAGAAAATCCTAAAGCTAAGCATCTTTTATAGTGCTGAAGATTTAAAGACAAACAAGTCAGACCCAGGCCTGGCCCTCAAGGTGCTCACCGCCTAGTGGGGGAGAACCATAGGAAACTGACCTCTTCAGCAGAATGCTGGGAGTTTGTCCATGGGCACTTAGCCCAGCCTAGAGAGGAGGAGTGAGCAATGCTTCTGGGAGCACACCAGACCCTGGCTGGACAGCACGAGTGGGAGTCAGAGTTGAAAGATGGTGCTCAGTGGATTGCCTGAAAATTTGTCTTTCCACGTAGCCTTCCAAAACACACATCACTGAAAAGAAGAGCACTGGCTAATTGAACCAGAGAATAAATTGAGGATTAAAACCCAGAAAAGACTATTTAAAAAAGGCACATATAACATGTCTTGACCTCTGCATAATTAATTTGGAATTACGTTAAGTCTAAAAGCCAAAATGTTGGCAATCGCATTCCTGCTTGTCAGCCAAATCCCCAAGAAGCCGGAAATAAAGCATTTAGAACTTCTTGAACCCTAGGACCCCCATCTATAAAATGGAATGTCAACAGACCATTCACTAACTGTAGAAAATACTTTAATCACTAAACATGCAGAAATCCTTTGTAAATGAGAAAACACAATACTTTGAAGCTTCTTACTTGACTCTAAGCCCTGCCTAACTATCAATGAACAGAGCTTTACTATCCCCATGAGATCGGACCAATCTTCAAAGGGAGAAACTGAGTCACAGAGTGGCAAAAGCCTATTTATACTGGCACTGTAGAAGCACAGGCTTATTATCAAATCCTCTACTCATCCACACTCCTATTGTTCCTGCAGGTTCTTCCCTGGGCCCTCTCCTCCATTCTACCCTCTTTCTGGGGACCATACCACTCCCATGATGGCGCTGAGAGCCTCCACATCTCTACCTGTAGCTTTGACCTCTTTTGTGAGTTCCCTGCCCTTTCATCCAACTGCCTCCTGCCATTTCTTCATTGGAACTCCCATTTAAAGTGTCTGAACGGAAATTATTTTCTCTCAACAACCCTGACCCTCTTCCTGGGTTTCTTAGTTTGGGGAATGGTAGCAACATCTACCAGATTCCCCCTGCCAGAATTAGGGAATTATTCACTCCTCCTCTTCCTCACTCATCAATTACCCAGGACGATAGATGTCATCTCCTAACTAGTTCTCAAACCTCAAATCTCCTACACCTCTCCATCCCTATGGCCACTATCCCCCTTTCCTGAAACCCGAAATGGTCTTCTTCCCTTTCATTCCATTTTAAAATGCTTAAAACCCTTCATGTTTTTCCATTGCCCTTAGTATAAAGTTCAAATGCCCTAACACGCTTACATGGCCCTGACCCTGTACCTCCAACCTCATTTCTCACCTCCCCAAACTCCCTGTCCCAGCCATGTGAAATTCTCTCTGTTCCATTAATGTACTGTACTCTCTCACTACTGGCTTTCATACACACACACACACACACACACACACACACACACACATGCAGAGAGCACATATATATATACACACACACACACATATACGCAGACAGCACATATATATACATACATACACACACAGACACACACACACATACACACAGAGAGCACATATATACATACATACACACACACATACACGCAGAGAGTACATATATATACACACATACACACACACATACACACAGAGAGCACATATATACATACACACACACAGACACACACACACATACACGCAGAGAGCACATGTATATACATACATACACACACGCATACACGCAGACAGCACATATATATACATACATACACACACAAACACACACACATACAGAGAGCACATATATATACATACATACACACACATACACACAGAGAGCACATATATATACATACATACACACACATACACGCAGAGAGCACATATATATACATACATACACACACATACACGCAGAGAGCACATATATATACATACATACACACACATACACGCAGAGAGCACATATATATACATACATACACACAGACACACACACACATACACGCAGAGAGCACATATATATATATATACATATACACACAGAGACACACACACATACATGCAGAGAGCACATATATATACACACACATACATACACAGACACACACACACACAGAAAGCACATATATATACATACATACACACATACACACATAGAGCATACATATATACACATATACACACACCATATATATACACACACACTATTTGTGTGTGTGTGTGTGTGATATATAGATATATATACACAGTTCCTCTGCTTGGAATACTTCTCCTTCCTTACTTGGCTAATTCTTATTTATTTTTAAACCATCTTGCTCTGGGAACTCTTTCTTCATCTACTAAATTAGCTTGTTGGCCTGCAATGCACCCCCAATTCCACCTATACTAGCCAAGAAAGTAGGGGCTATGCTGTGACAACAATAAACCCCAACACCTTAATGACTTACTCACACTATTTTTTTAACATTTAATTTGGAAATCATTTCAAACTTACAAAAAGTTGCAAAACTAAAAATTGTACAAGGAACACCCATATACCCTTCCCCAGATTTACCTATTGTTAACATTTTACTTCATTTGCATCAGTATTTGAGGGCATGTTACATGAAGTATGGTCCTTTACCCCTAAATACTTCAGTGGGAATTGCCTCAGAGAGGTTTCTCATGTAACCATAATACAATTGTCATCTTTACATTGATATAAAACTTCTAAAGATCTAATCTAACGTGTGCATTTGGTCGGTAGATCTAACTACGTCCTTGTAGCATTTCCCCTTCCAGCACATAATTCATCGGGGGCAGATGTTGCATTTAGTTGCCTCCTTTAATCTAGAACATTGTCACAGTCTTTGTCTTTTTTGACAATGACATTAAAAGTTTATTTCTCATACATGTCACAGTCTGAAGCAGACTGGGCTGCCCTCCTCCACCCTGTAGCTATGTTCTCTGGAATATGCAGCCTTCAAAGTCATCAAGGCAAGGAAGAATGAGCATGAAGAAACTATGCCCTGGATGAGAGTGACACATCCCTTCCACTCACATAACGCCACCAAATGCAAGGGGCTGAGGAATGCAGACCAGCAGATGAGGTGGGCGGAGAGGTACTTAACAGTCTCTGCTCTGCTTCCCACACTTCTGTTATGTCCTATTGTAAATGCATATGGAACTAGCTATCATACATGTAGAGTTTTGACTGTGTAATGGCAGGGTTGTGCCTTGGTCGCCACCATCTCCCCAGCACCTAGTGTAGTGCCTGGAACATAGTTAGGGCTCATTAAATATTGGTTGCATGAATAAATGACCATCTTTGCGCAGTTTATATCTTTTCAAATACCATGCATTCTCAAGAATTGCAACCGATTTCACTCACCCTCTAGAATTGTTACAACATTTAGAATACTCAGAATAGAGTCTACCCATTGAGCTTGGTCAAAGAATTTTCCCAAAATGCCCAGATAAATAATCAATCCTAGAAATAACATGCAAGCCTTACTAATGACTATAAATAAAGTCAGGAAATAGTTAATAACTACCTAATTGTAGTTTGAAAATTGTTTCTGGAATAGCCACAAATTATAAGACATCCACCTCTTTCTGGGTAGGATATGTGAATTAAGTGGAAGCAAAGATTCCAATTAAGTCATATAAATATTGGCCCCATCTCCAATCAGTCTCTCTGGAGTTTTTAACTATTTGTTAGAGAAGATTCTCTCTCTCTTCCTTAAAGCCCTTGGGTGGAACTCAGTGTATATGTGGAGGTTAATAAGAAAAACATGTAAGACCTTAAAAACCTACAGCCCACAGCCCAGTATCACAAAACCGGCGAATGACAGTGCCAACATTAGAACTGAGATTTCTGATGGTATTACACATGCTATTTTCCCCTTTTACCCAGTAACCTGGCCAAGTCCAAACCTTGTTGAGCTGTTGCAGCCTCTATTCTGCTGTTTCTACCTCACCATCCAAATTCATCTCTCAGTTAATGTTGTGAACCCTCCATGGTCCACCTCCAGGCTTAGGTTTAGAAATCCCTCCTTGTATTTGGGACTGGCTACTCCAATGTCTGTTTCTCGCATATAGCTCTGGGAAATGGATCCTTGTTTTCTTCACTTACGTTTTCCCAGAAGTTGGTCAGAGTTGCTCATTGGCCAGAGTTGTTGCAGATCTGATAGCACAAGCTCCAAGTCTCTTGCACTGTTCTGTGGCACCGAGGTTTCCTCGTCAGAAACCTCAGCTTTGAACTACCTCTGAAACTGAGGCTGGGACATTTGATGTGATATGGCAGGCAAAGGCTCAGGAAATACATGCACCATCCTGGCTCAGGTTGTGGTGGCTTTCGTCATGTTTCTTCCCTTTAACACAGCACAGTTGGCTCTTTTGTAAAGGCTTTACCTTGAATGTCTCTTACTAATTAAGCCTATTTCTTTCTCCCTGGCAGTCTCTTTGTACTGCAAATGGGCTTTGGCACTGGCTGCTACGTGATTTGTAGCCACAGGAGCTACAAAGGTGCAGAGTGCCCAGAGAGCACTCTACAAGGGGTGGGAGAGCAGGAGGGGGGGGGGTATAATAAATGGTTTATTTGTTCTAAATAAAAATTACATATCCCCTCCTAGATGTTCCTGCTAAGTGTTAAAATGTTTTATTACCAAGTCCTGAAAAGAGCAGGAAAAATGAGGATTAGGCATGTGGAAAACCTACTTTAAAGAATTAGATCATTTGGCAAATGACATGAAACAGTGATTTTTTTTTTTAGCCTTGCATTTTTTTAATAGCCAACATACATATAGTGATTACATTATGCCAAGCACTTTTTAAGTATTTAATATATGCTAAGTCTTCGAATCTTATATCAACCTTATGAAGTAGATGACATTATTATGTCCATTTAATGAAAGGGGAAACTGAGGTACAGGGAGATTGAATATAGCCAGGTCTTATAATACTAAGTGGCAGAGCTAGGATTTGAATTCGGTAGTTTGACTTCAGAGTCAATGTGCTTAATTAACCATTATACTAAATCCTCACAGAAAAAAAAAAACAAAAACTGTCACGAAATTTTCTTTCTTAGTGTTTTACTTAGTTTCTGTGTCCTCAATGGGACAATGAGACTAATAACTGCTGGTCAGATTAAAGAATTAGTGGCAATGTCTGTAAAATGCCTACTAGGGGAACCCATGACATGTACTGCTCCATAACAATAGTTATTATTATCTTTGTCATTCTTTATATTTCAAGAGGAACTCTGCAGCAGGTTCTTATACAAACAGCATCACCATGCAAAGATGTACACATTTAAGCCCAAGCCCAGAGGCACCAAATAAATATTAATATTTACAGTTTTCAGTATTGGAATCTAACTTCAAGTAGACAAGTGTCATCAACCCAAACATCTAGGAAGAATTTTCTGAAATCTTTACCTCCTTGTGGCTCACTCACTGGGTTCTGGTCAGTTCCCCTCATGAGAGGCCCTTGGACAGCCAGGTCAGTCCAGGCCTTCTGGGGTGAGGGCCTCCCCACAGCATACCTCATTCCAGAGTTCAGCCCTAGAACCTCAGATTGGGTGTGGCCTGGACTAACCACCTGGAAAAGGTCCAGATTGAAAGAGCTCCCTGGGGGGTGTGGGGTGGGGGTGAGGATGGGAAGAAAAGAAAACATTCCCAGGCTCTCGGAGTCTCCTGGACAAAGGTTAAGCCTTGCACCAAGCAGAAGAGTAGTTGAGCTCCAAAGTGCCTTTTAGCCCTCATGCTAACTTCCTTCAAGGGACAAAGAAAAAAGCCATAGAATGCACAGCTTCCTGCTGGGGCCTTGTGACCACAACAGGCTTCCAGCCGGAGCGTGGAAGCCCAGAAGAAAGGCAGGACAGGTGGGAGAAGGGACAGTAAAGAAAGTGGACATCCCTTGGCCGCTCAGCCACAGGGCGGAGGCCCCTGCTGGAGAGCGGTGGAGGAGGGTCAGCCCAGGGTGTCTGTCCTGCCTGGGGTCTGCTGAGGCAGAGGGAGAGCCTCAGAAGTTTACAAGGGCCTCATTCTTTCAACATGGATGGGGGTGGAGGAGAGAGACTGAAGCCGGCTCTTTGAGAAGAAAGTTAAAAGGGATAATCCTGATATGTGGTTTTGTCAGAATAGGATAAAAACTGTCACTAGAAAAAGAAAATTGCTCATGAAAGGGCATGAGCCTTTCTCATCTACTCAAAAGAGTGAAAGAAAATGCATCTGCTCAGCTGCTGAACTCTGCATGAAAAGCAAAGAAAAATCTATGAACCAGAAGAACTAACAATATCTCTGCTCAGGGCAAGGATTCGCGGTCAAATTAAAACTTCACTTTGAAGAAACTGTTGTTAAAATCCTCAGATATGAAATTAATATAATTAGGTAATAGCTCCTGAATTTAGATTCCCTCGGCAAGCTGAGGGGGATTGGAGGAGGGGGTAAAGGGTGGGGGTGGCTAGATTGGACCTCATTAAAACCAAATGAATAAATGTCAGCTTGCAAAAGAGCACCAAACAAAACCAAACCACACAAAACAAACACCCGGTGAGTGTAAGCTCAGGAAAGGGCAGAAACAGAGCGATGGAGCAGAAAGGCGTCTAATTTGGAGGTCAGGAAATCTGGGTTTGTTGTCTTGCGGGCAGCTGCGTGACCTTGGGCCAAATGGCTCAAGCCAGTGTGTCTTTTTTTTCAATTACAGTTGACATTCAATATTATATTAGTTTCAGGTGTGCAGGAGAGTGGTTAGACATTGATGAGTATATAACTTACGAAGTGATCCCCCAGGTAAGTCTAATACCCACCTGACATCATACACAGTTATTATAATATTAGGAACTATATTCCCGATGCTGTACTTTACATCCCCAGGCTGTTAAGCCAGTGTTTCTTAAACTATAGAAAGAATCAGTCCTCTGGAGGGTTGGTTAAAATGAAGATTGCTTGGCTCCGCCTCCTGTTTCAGATTCCATAGGTGTGGGGTGGGGCCTGGAGTTTGCATTTCCAAGAAGTTCCCAGCAGAGGCTGATGCTGTTGGTCCCTGGACCACACTTTGGCACCCACTAGGCCTACTTGGGCTTCGGTTGCCAAATCAATAAAACGAAAAAGGAAACCAAGGGCTCTCTAAGCTTTCTCTTGTTCTAAAATTCTATGAGATGAACAACCAGGGAAAAGCAGGGACAGAAGCAAGAGAAGTACTCTACAACAGCTTACCCACTGCCCGGACTTTCAGGAAGTGCTTGTGCAAACATGCATCTGGGGGAAAACTTACTCCAGTCACTCAGCTGGTTTATAGGAGACCAGACAGCAGGACAGGACTGTGAGTGATGCATCCTGGGTGGTAGCAGCACTGGCCACACACAAGCGCTTCCTCCCCACCTGTTAAAAAAGGAAAAATAGAAAAGTAGAAGAAAAATCAGAAATATCATCAGTCAAAATGATGTTAATTTGGTAAGAGTCCCAGTCAATTTGTGAGGAAGGGGCAGCCACAAGTGACTGAAGACAGATACTCCAGTCTGTGATGCTAGGGATAAGAGAACAATTTGAAAAAATATACATTATCCTGTTTAACTTTGTTTTTTTAATATAAAATTTTTTTATTGTTAGACTTATTGGGATGACATTGGGCAGCAAGAACTACATAGGTTCCAGGTGCACAGCTCCACAAGTGCATCCTTTGTCTATCTGTTGCACCATATGTTCACCACCCAGTGTAAGTTCTCCTTCCATTACCATACATCTGGCTCCCACACTTCCCATCCCCCACCCCCAAATAACCACCAAACCATTGATTGTGTCTATGAATTTGTTTGTTTGTTTGTTTGTATTTTCTTTGTTGCTTTCAGTTTCATATTCCACATATGAGCGAAATCATACGGTTCTTGGTTCTTTCTGTCTGGCCTTCTTTGCTCAGCATGATGATCCCCCGGTCCATGCATTCTGTCACAACGGCAATATTTCATCTTTTCTCACAGCTGAGTAACATTCCATTGTGTATATGTACCACAGCTTCTTTATCCAGTCATCCATTGAAGGGCACCTTGGTCACCTCCACATCTGGGCCACTGTGAACAGCGTTACGATGAACACTGGGCTACACAAGTCTTCAAGTTCCTTGGGTAGATCCCCAGAAGGGGGATTGCTGGGTCAAATGGTAGCTCCATTCCCGATTTTCTGAGGACCCTCCACACTGCCTTCCACAGTGGTTGTACCAGTTTGCACTCCCACCAGCAGTGTACCAGAGTTCCTTTCTCTCCACATCCTCTCCAGCACTTGTTATTCCTTGTCTTGTTGATAATGGCCATTCTCACAGGTATGAGGTGGTATCTCATTGTGGTTTTGATTTGCATTTCCCTGATAGCTAATGAGGATGAGCATTTTTTCATATGTCTGTTGGCCATTTGTATTTCCTCATGGAAGAAGTGTCTGCTCAGGTCCTCTGCCCACTTCTTAATTGGGCTGTTTAGTTTTTTGTTGTTGAGTCATATTAGTTCCTTATATATTTTAGATACTAGACCCTTATTAGATGCATTGTTTGCAAACACCCTCTCCCATTCAGTTGGCTGTCTTCTTGCTTTGTTGATCGTTTCCCCTGCTATGCAGAAGCTTCCCAGCTACCTATGGTCCCATTCAATCACCTTTGCTTTCACGTCCCTTGCCTTTGAGATCAGGCCCATGGAGTCCTTCCTGAGCCCTAGGTACATAGTTTAGCACCAATACTTTCCTCTATGCAGCCTATTTGTTTAACTTTAAATGCAATGTCAATGGTTACTTTTTTGTAACCATGATGATCCCCAGGTCCATGCATTCTGTCACAAAGGCAGTATTTCATCTTTTCTCACAGCTGACCACTTTCATATGAACATAATGGCTATGCTTGGCTTTTTGGTAGGAAAAATAAAACTATTTTAAAAATTACATGTAAACTCCAGAGCCCATTTGAGGATCTAAGAGCCCCATGTTCACCTTATGCTTGTTAGTTTACATAAAAATAAACCAATAAACTTTGAGGCTTTGATATTTTTTTACTATTTGGTTCCCTTTTTATTCATTAAAAAATACATATCTCTTATAACCATAATATTTATGTGACAGTGTGTAAACCAACTGTCAAGCAAATTTGATAGAAATACATATTTTTATCCATATTTATAATTAGTTGAGTTTATATATAAGTATATGTATGTATAATTAAACCAATGTAAGTTTCTTAGAAAAACCTATAACTTTTTAGGAGTTCCCTGTTGGCGTAGTGGCTTAAGGCTTCGGCACTGGCGCTGTCAGTGCTGCGGCCTGGGTTTGATTCCCGGACGGGGAAATACCCACATACCAAAAAAAAAAAAAACCTATAACTTTTCATATAATATTTATATACTGTCTCTTCTACCATGTCTCCCTTGATCTCTTACAATCAGTTTCATATAGTAAAAAAAATCTTATTTTTAGATGAGAACCTTACTTAATAATGTATGTACATATGTATATTCAATTACTTTTGTGGTTAAAACTATGCCTTGGAGTGAAGCCACCCTAAGTTTGAATTTTGGGTCCACCATTTCGTACCTAAGAGACTCTGGGCAAGTAAATTTAACCTCCTTGAACCTTCGATTCCCCCCAGGGAAAATGGGGGTAAAAACACTTAGGGGATTATTGTGAGGATTACATGAGTTAATGTATAATAAAGCACCACATTTATAAAATGGTAGCTATTACTATAAAACAATGTGGCATGTTTTTTCATTAAAATATTTAATAAATTATGTATGGGAGTTTTAATAAATATTAAATTAACATAATCAGTTTCTATAATAACTTTAAAAATTAGGTCTGTATTTCCAAGGTTAACTTTAAAGATATTGTAGAACCTGTCAGAGGAATCCCAAGAGGGGAATGTTCATAAATGTGCTAATTCAACAAGCAATGACCATGACCTAAGGGAAACAGGATCATTTTATGAATTTGATAGTTGGCCATGAGTTACAGCCAGTGATTCACATTTGAAATGGTCTTTTTTTGCCCATATCTCTGACCTTAACTACTAGCTCTTTTGATTCTCCCACTACCACTAGCTGTGTGACGTTCAGCTGCTTTCTTGCTATTTCTGCACAAATCCCTCTTCCATGTTATCATACCCATCATCATCACATTTACAGATAGCTCAAGGCATCGGATTCACCTACTGTGTACAAAGTATGCAGAAAGACCCAGGCTTTGCATTAAACTACAGTTCTTATCTAAGGTCTTCAATTTTATATTTGGTTAGTAATTAATTATGTTATTAAATCAGTAAACATTTAAAGAACTATGCCCTGGACAGGGCTCTGGGCTGAGCATTCTTGGGGCCTATATAGGGAATATGGGAAGCATAATCTTAGAGTCTTATAAGAGAATTAATATCTATATGCACAGAACTATCATAGGTAAAAAGTAGAATGCAATGAGTATCACAAAGGAGAGCTCCAAACTAAGACATGCCATTTAGAAGACAAAATTGCTCCTCATTAGGAGAAGTCTAGGAAAACAGGCTGGAGGAAAGGACATTAAGCAGTGCTGGAGTTTTGTATTTTTCTAGAACAGCATAAATTGGGAGAGGAAATTCCAGGATGCAGGGATGATATTTATAAAGATACTGATATATAATGGTGGGGTTTCTTTTAGCCACAAGTAACATAGGAAATGCAAAGGAGTGAACAAGAATTGTTAATATTGACTAACAATTTGCTGAACACCTGTTGGGTGTATTAGGTACTTTCGTCCATTATTTTTTTAATCTTCATAACAACCTTATGTGGTAAGTAGTAACTGAAACCAACATACTTACCTATCCCTGGGAATAATACTAGCACCAGGCAAAAATAAATAGTTTAGCTACTTGTTTCTCAAATACTTACTCCTGGAAGATATAATAAGACTGTGAAGTACCTAAAATAGCTGACTCCAAGACCCTTGCCTCAGTGCCTGCCAATTCAAAGCTATTGTCATTAACTGCCCATTCCCAACCTCTCCTGCCTTTCAAGGCCTGCCTTAAAGTCATGCAGCACAGGCCCTAAAAATCCCTCTCTTGCCTTTGCCAAGTGGCGATCTCTATTTTACCACAGCAAGTCTAATAAACTTAGCTGTGTTTGATTAACAGGTTTTCTAAGTTGTCTTTGATGAGTTAACTGTTGACATACTAATATTATATCCATCCCCATTTTACAGATAAGGAAACTGGGGCACAAAAAGGTGAACTAACTTGTTTAATGTTTCAAAATCAAGCAGCAGAGCTGAGACTAAAACCTAGATATTTCTGATGTTCAAGTTCAAGCTCTTAACCAGGCGGTGGAAGCTATAAATGGCAAGTTGGCAGTTTGCATATTTTTGGTACCCAAAAATATAAGTAAAAAAATGGATGTTCAAAGTCCCCTCAACTTATAACAGAAACTAAGTATACACTCTCATTACCTCCTCCCCCATCTTGTGCTTCACTTTCCTTCATAATTCTTAACTGGAATTGCTTTCCTTTTCTGAGAAATTGATATCTCCCTTCTCTATACACACATAGCAATTTATGGTACCTCTTTCCTAGCACTTGCTCCCTGTCCTCGTCCATCATTCATTGCAAGCTGCTTAAATGCAGGGATTAGGTATTATCCATTTATGTGTCCCTTCAGTGCCTATCTCTGTGTGGATAGGAGTCCCATCACTGTTTGTTGAGTTGTTGCTGAATGGAGCCAATAAAAATGACATTTTGAAAGAGGTTATTAATTCAAGGTTATTAATCTGGCTGTGGCCTGTAGAAGACATGAAAAATTGTGGAGAAGAGAAGTGAGGAAATCACTTAAGGAAGTGTGATAGTATCTTAGTGTGAGATTAGAAGGGCCTAAACCAGGGTGGTGGCAATGGGAATTGAGGGAGAGTACCACTATGAGAGAAAGTTCGGAGAGAGAATAGGCATGATGGGCAAACGAATGAATGTGGGGGTGAATAAATGAAGCCAATATAACTAGCTGGTAACCCAAAATTCATGCTTTTCTAGAGAATAGTCAAGAAGTGACTACCCAGGCAGGAGCTACATCCTCCCACCCCTTTTGCACCTAGGTGGGGCTGCACAACTTGATTTCACTATCAAAATGAGAAAGGAAGTATTGTGTGTCCAGTTGAGTTCAAAATGGTTTAAAAGTGGGTAAAAAAAAATCTCTATGATGTTTTGCCTCATCTACCACCCAGAGGAGAGAATCCCGAGGTCCTAGAAGAGGATGAAGACACTTTGGAAGAAGGCTGTGTCCTTAAATGGCCACATGGAAGGCTACCTACCAAGAATACTGATACCGTACTTTCACATGAGTGAGACATAAGTTGCTATTGTGTTAAGCCACTGAGATTTTTAGTTTATCTGTTATACCAGTTTGTGTTATCTTAATTAAAATAGAAAGGGGAAGGAAACATAATGAATGATTTTGGGTCCCTGGTGGCATCCAGTATTTGGGGGAATGATGGCACTGTCTTAACATAATGAAAAGTATCAAGAGAAGGACCATTTAAGAGGGGACTATCAAGACCCAGCTAAATGGCATAATCATGTGAGAAAAGTGCCAGAAACTAATGAAAGTCAGAAGGCTCAGCTCTAGACTAAGTTGCTTCCATTTAAAAAGTGTATCTTTAAACAAGCCCCTTAACTCTTCAGCCTCAGTTTCCTCATCTGGAGAGCAATATAGGGACACAAGTCTTATAAAGCAATAAATAGCTATTTCAATGTAAAATGGCATTATTATAAGCTAATCAACCCCTTTTAAAACTATAGGGGAACTACAGATCATCTAAGTGTGAAAAACACTAAGTCTCACAAAGCAGTTACTATAACTGGGAATTGCATTAACTAATATCATTTTCATGACATAGATGTTACTATTACCATCACCAATTTATAGATAAAAAAAAATTGAAACACAGGTGTGTTAAGTAATCTTCCCAAGGTCATAGCACTAGTAAGTGGAAAAGTAGGGATCAAAGCCTGGCTCCCAAAGGGTTGCTATTTGCCACCACAAAAAGACGTCTGCTGTAGGAAACTCAGGTTCTGTCACACAGGTGGTTATGCACTAAATATGGACTATGGTGACAGAGAAGACAATTTTCTTCTGGGGAAAATTCTAGTTTCTTATAAAAGGCTCATTCTGAAGAAAATCACTAAGCTGAGAATGCATAAATTACTAAAGAAACTGAACCAGATATTTGAGCAGAATTTATGTTGATAGGAGAAAAAGAAAATAAACCTACCCTTGTCATACCTTTCAAATATGAAACAGGGGGGATAAGAAGATGGGTTTATTTAAATGTTTTCCAGGCAAACTATTCCTGTGGGTCTAAGACATACAAAGCTATTTAGAGAAGTGAACTCTAGTCCCTGAACCCCTTCCAAATCAGAGCAGAGAAATGACCCAAGGTGACCATCAGGCCAAATCAAGCTCAACAGGAGAGTTTGAAAACACTCAGCCAGGATAAACCAAGTATGAGAAGCTGCCAAGAGAGCCCACAATAGCCCTCTCCTCCTCCTTGGTTCTCCTGAGATACTCATCCCTGAGGAGCCCGAACCTCTGAGCAGAGCCCCTGGCAGGTGGTTGATGTCGAACTCTCCCTCTGGACAACGCCACATGTGAACAAGATGCTGTCTAAAGCCATCACATGAAAGAGCAGCTTCTCCTGGTGTGAGAATACTTGCTTACATTCAGATCAGAGAAAAATTTCATGCTTCTGAAAGTCCTAGTAGCAAAGTGATTGTCCCCTAGAACCAAGTGATGACAGGAGCCACATGTCTTACTCGTGCCTACTGATTGTGTTTGTGGGACATCTTCATTACTTTAAGACACAGGTGGAACAGATGAATTTCCAGATGGCTAGAATGACCCTACCCCTTTCCCATGTTGGGAGAGATGCAGATCTATTGGTTGCTACAGACTGGCACAGACACTTTTGAATATGTTTATCATCCTTACATGGACTATTTATTTCTGGCCATTATTGACCTTGAATGATTTAAGAAGACTCAGAAATCCAATCACATTGACAAAGATCTTTGCTATGGAATGATAAGAAACTAAGAAGAAAAGCAACAGATCACAAAAAAGGAGATGTTAAAGTAGGGGGATTTGGAGATAAAGAGAAAGAAACCAATTACTGCACAGACTTTTCTGCTTCCTGTCCCAAAGCCAGGGGTCTAGAAATATAGATAACACATGTCCCTGCATCACAGGCTTGTGCAGAAAGGCAAAGAAAACAGTGATTCTTTGCCTTTGGACTTCACCACTTGCAAAGCCTCTCCTAATTGGTCCTCATTACAGTCTATCTTATAGGAAACTGAGATCAAACTATTTAAGTAATTTGCTCAAGGTCACAGAATTTTAAACAGAATGTGTCTACAATCTCCTGCCCTTAGCTCTTTGCCCCACACCCCACTCCCTCTTGCATGTGAACTTGTGGGAAAAAAACAAAAAAAAACACACAGTTCCTGTCATCAACTAGCTATATGATCAAGGATGAATTACAGCTTCTCTAGAGCTCAGTGTATTCACTTGGAAAATGAGGTTATACTAGAAATGGATGATCTACAGTTCTGAAAGTCTATGAATCCAGAAGTCTGTAACATTCATGAAGTTTAACAAAACACTGTTTTTTGAATTGCCAGTTATGATTTATTAGTGGATCATAAAATTAATTTAGTGGGTAGCCACCATTCCTCTCTTTTTTTTTCTTAAAGTGAAATGGAATAGAAATGTTTGAGTAAGGTAGGGTATGATAGGAAAAAATAGCATGGGATAAGATAGTAAAAATGTCAGCGTATACCCCATGAAGCAAGCATGAATGTTGTAAAACTGTGTATGTGTATTGAGTCATAATGTAAAATTTATTTCTTACTCTGGGACATAGTAAAAAATGATGGACACTCAGATTTAAATTATAGACTCATGTGACACATTATAGCAGAGTCTTACTGTTAATATCTTCCCCAAATATACACACTTGCTGTTTTTTGTGGTTCATTTTGGCTGTGGTTTGGCTCTCTTTCTCCTTTGGCACCTTTTCCCCTGGACCAGGAGTTCTCACCCACTCCTTCTCTTTCTCACTTACTAACCATGTCCTCCTTGGGGAGGCTTCTGGCTGCTGCCAGACAGGGTAGTTCTGAAGGAAGGGAAGGTGTCAAGGTGTTGGATGGAAATGCATGTTCTGCTAAGATCACGACTTCCAACTTCCGGTTTCCCAAAATGCGGAAACACAAAGGATGAAGAAAGTCTAGTTGGGGGTGATATTAAAGGCCCTGGAGATTTTGGACAATACGGTCATTGTCTGGGGGGGGGGGGGTGACTGGTAATGACATCTCTGGCTCTTCCACCTTCTCCTTGCTGGATGGCAATGAACAGAAATGTGTCCTAAGTCCTCAAAAAAAGGTCTTTTAGAAGAAGCCCATGTTGAAGAAAGTGAGAGTTGTATCTGCTTTCCTGAGTTTGGCTGCCCGGAAGAAACTGTCTACATTCATACAAGAAACGGATATTTTGGGAGGCAATTTTGAGAACTAGGGATTCTAATCTGTTGCTCAAATTCACTCTCCCCCAAAAAGGTTTTGCCCCCTCTAGTTCAAGTTTAAGCACGTGGTAATACAGAAGCTTCAGGGGGCTGGCTAGGAGTTCCATGACCGTGGAGTGTCCCACAAAAGGTTTCCAATCATGACTCTTTCCTGGAGCCTCTTGAGATCAAACATTCTGACTTTCTGTGTAATTCAAAGTTTGACGTCCAAGTCAGTGACTAGAAAATAATGCTATCCACACTGTCCTCCCACCCCCATGCTATCAGATCCTCAGTCATTCTTTGTCTGAGATGAAGATTACTAATAACATTTGACAAGACCTTTAACTCTAAATTAGCTGGGTGGAAACTAGAGAAGTGGCATCCTAATTCTTCCTATCAGCCTGGTCTCAGGACAGTTTGGTTTGAAATAATGTCCAGGAAATTATTAATAACAAGAAAATGTCATTCCTAGCACCACAATCTATTAAAGGAATGTGAAATGTAACTGTGATCACGTAGGTTCTGCACAAATATTATTTCTTGATTGCTCAATGACAATATCAGTGTTTCCTTCAAGGAGCTGCAGATGGAGGGAGATGAGAGTGACACCAGGTTCTAATTGGCTCCCTGCACTGAGCTCTTTGACCAAGGATCACAGGGTCCATCTTGGAACAGCCTGGCACGGATGCCTTGTCAAGTACCACCGTGTCAAGCAGGCCCCACGGCTTTAAACAGTTGACCTGCTATTGACCTGTTCTGTGTTACTGGAGCTCAGGAACAGTCTCTCCTGCTAAATATTTCTGGGTCCCATGGTAGATTACAGTAAAGATTATAAAGCCACAGCCAAGCCTAATGGCTCCCAACTGCCACACAGTACAAGGAAGAGCAGGGGTGAGGCGCTTCAGGCAGGTCAGGTCAGCAGCAATGACTCCAGAGCTGCTCAGTGACAACCCCTTCCTGACTCCTATCCCTCCAACAAAAGCCAAATGGTCCATCAGGGTCAGATACATATTTTCCCAGAAAACAAAACTTTCCTTAATTTATTCCCAGATCCAAAGGTAGCAGCAACAAATTTTCACAGGTAATATCTCACCTCTATCATCAAAAGTGACTTCCAGGAATTATCTTTCTATGCTTGCAACTGGACAAGGGATGGTAAGCATCGTTCCTGCCCTGACCATAGTGAAATAAGTTAGACACTTGCAGATAAGAGAACCGAAGCCCCAAGGAGATACTTAGATTAGATAAAATCAACAGTGACATCAGATTTAAAACGGGAAGTTCACCAAAGATGGAAGGGGAAGCTACTGGCAGTGAAAGTTTGGACAGAGTAGGAAAGGCTGCTAATATTCTTGAGTATCTACTTTGAGTGAGACACATGTGTTAGTTACTACATATTTTTTATCTCATTTAACCTTGATCATACTCTTAAGTGGAGGAGTATGATAAAATGAGAAAGTTGATGCTTAGTGAGTGTTTTGCTTTGATTTGGTTTCTTTTGTTTTTTTTTCTCCAGGTTTATTAAGGTATAACTGATCATTTTAAAATGTATATATTCAATGTGTACAACTTGATGAACTCATATACATATACATTGTGAAATATTCACCACAATCAAGCTAATAAGCATACCTATCATCTCGTGTAGTTATCATTTTTTTTAATGTGGTGTTAATGAGTTTTAAGTAACTTGCTCTAATATCAATCTACTATGGCACATAAAGATTAAATGAGATGATATAAGTAAGTTCTTCTAACTCGTGGCATGTATAATGCCCAATAAATGCTATTTGGTGATTACTTAGGTTTTGCCCACATTGAAATTGTGATTGCTATTGTTAGCTCAGTGGACATTTGTCACTGGAAGAAACTTAATGGGACAGTCAAGATGGCAGTCTGGGTCCAGGCACTAGACTCTATAGCCCATTGGTCTCTCTGGCATGGTTTTGTTGATTTTCTTGTCTGTTTGTTTATTTACACCAGTCCCCATTCTTTGAAATATGAGATGGCTCACAAAGAACAAATGCATGTTTAAAGTTCAAAATCAAGAAAAATAAGAATAGATGAAGACCAGACCAAAAATACAGAGATGGAAACCATCAGTGGGTGGGTAGCTGCGACAGCTAAACCTTGGTGTACTGGGAATTGAGTGTCCTGGGCACCAACACAGAGGGGGCTTGATGAGTTACCCAGCTTTCTTTGCTAGAGGAAGGAAGTATGCCAATTCCTTTGAGGAAGTAAGGAGTGTCCTTACACTTTTTTCCTAGAATAAATTTCTCACACAAAGCTTCATATTAGATGCACTTCAAGGATAATGTCCTGAACAACAGAAAATGCAGTCATAATTATAACAGGGCTTTTGTCATTTCTCTCAGTGAGAACCAGCAGAATAACAAACACAGCATAGTTTAGGACAGCAGTCTGCTGGAGGCCAAAAATGATGGCCCACCACATCCTTCCTATTATGGCTGCTGGCTTGATGGAAGAATAAAGAACAGAATATCTAAAGAATATCTAAAGAAATGGATAGACCTTTCAATAGTCTTCCATGAATAGTGCTTTCATTATGGAGAACACTCTCATGCAGTTAATCATGGCCTGCCCCACCCTCCCACTCTCCCTCTTGTAAAGAATCCAACACACCACCATAATGACCCCACCTGCACTGGACACAGGTGGTTAGAACAGGGTGGGCATTTCATCAGGTGGCCAAAGACCTGTGAGGCCTGGCTTGAAAGATGAGCAGAATTGGATTGCTACCCAGGAATTTGAATCAACAATCCCACTTGGAATCAGAAATGGTTCTAAGGGCAGGGGTGGGAAAGGGTAAGGTTGAGGAAGAGGAAGTAGGTGCCATATGGAATCAGAAACAGCCAGCTGGTAAAGAGTAAGAAAAGAGAACATCTACACAGAGACAGAGAGAGAGAGAGAGAGAGAGAGAGAGAGAGAGAGAGAGAGAGAGAAACAGTGCGAGCGAGAGATGACGCAGCTCCTGAGACACACAAAGAGATTGTGATCATATGCTCACCTCAAATGCTGCCTTGGATCCAAAACCACCTCCCATTTCTAGACCTGCCTATGATGAGAGTCTTATTGTTAGATTCCTGGGTGAGCCCTGGATTGTTATATTAAACTCTCATTTTCTTGGGTGATGTTGAACAGGTCTTATATTCCTTGAAAATAAGTGAGCTTGCCTAGAACACAGGCTTTTATTAAGAGTTGAACAACAGGCAGTATAATGTTCTAATCTCTACATTACAGGAATTGTGCTGTCAAGTGAGGGAAGATCCAATACATGAAAGATCATAAACAGATAGTAACACACACAAGAGTGTGGACAAATCTCACAGGTACTGTGCTGAGTGAAAGAAGCCAGTCTCAAAGGTTGCACACTGTATGACTCCATTCTTGAAAAGACAAAATAATGGTGATGGAGAACAAATCAGTGATTCCCAGGGGCAGGAGTCAGGGTAGAGCATGCCTATAAGGAATAGCACAAAGGAGTTTGGGGGGTGATGGAACTAGGCTATAACTTGATTGTAGTGGTGGTTACACAAATCTATACCTGTGTTTAAAGACAAAGAACTGCAAAAGAAAGGAAAATAGGGAGGAAGGAAAGAAAAGGAAAAAAGGAAGGAAGGGTGGGAGGGACGGAGGGAGGAAGAAAAGAGGAAAGGAAGGGAGGGAGGAAGGAACAAATGATCTCTCCAGTCGGCAGGTCACTTAACAGACCATCAGCCTGACCAGAGGAAGGGCCAGCTTTCAGCAAAGTTGTCTTGGCATAAAGCTCTCCTCAATGCTCTTAGCCTTATCTTTTGTCCCTCATTGTTTGCTTCTCTTCTTTCTGGCTGTCCCTGCCTTCACAACACAGTCAAGCCAAGGAAATGAGTGATGTAGGTGGAGCGTCACGAATTAGCGGAGACGTGAAGGTAGATTGGATAGCTCAGGTCAGATCTCACCATCCTCCCTAAACTCACACCGTAAACACAGCTAATCCTCTTTTCTCCTAGAAATGATCTGGGCATGGAAGAAGCAAGATAACCTATAAGCAATACTAAAATTTCTCAGGGATAAAAAAATGAAAAATCCCTAAACACAGAGCAGACTGATGTAAGTCTAGGGAGAATTAAGACAAAAAAACAGCTTTCAGTCTAAGTGGGGTGGTTATGTCCAGAATTGGGGTTGGAGATATGAGTGGGAAGCGAAGCCTTTGCCTGCTCTGACTTAAGCGACCTGGGCCTTGCCAGTGAGGAAGGAAGGGGCGGGCCCTCCATATGGTCCTGCCCAGCTTCCTGGTCCCGGGCGAGAGTGACACCTTTTCATCACTCCCTTCTACGTGCATATATTTCCTTCAGGAATCCTGCAGGGAGTGTGGCTGGGGCAGTACAGAAATGGACATTTCTGTGTCCTCTGACCAAATGTCTCCATAATACTATCACAATCTTACAGCCACACCCCACCAGGCATCATGGACAAGTTCAAGGAAAGAAGCCAGTGATAGGTAATATCTCCTCTCCTGTCCGTGCCTTTTATCAGGAAAGCAAAGACATTTCAGGTGCCCCCAGCAGATTGCCCCTTACATCTTTTGGGCCAGAAGTAGTTCCCGTGACCACCTCCAGCTGTAAGTGATGCTGGGAAATTGAGTACCTGCCTTTCATTTTTGTTTCCAGTCACCTTCTTTTCCAGTCATTATGAAGGTCCTGTTGCCCTTCTTTTTTGCACCTAGCACATCTCTTTCTGTCTGTTCAGGAATTTACTCTTCCAGCTCACTAAAGAGATACTTCATGATATTTCCCCCTATACATGGGACCCAGAGGAAATGGGATGAAGCCAAGCAAAGGTGCCCTTCTGGGCCAAGTTTGTAAAGAGTGGCTTCAGCTGGATCCTGCAAGAGGTCTCGGGAGTATAAATTACCCTGTATTATGGGAAGTGGGCTTTCATGCTCCTAAACCCATCAGTCATTGGGTAAGGGCTGGGCTGCCCCTGGGGAATGGAAATGCCTAGGTACTTCTTTGTGGCCAAAGGTACTTTTAGTAGCCTGAGAGCAGCCTCCTGAAAAAGAGCTGCAGACGCTGGCTGTTGGCAATGAAAAAACACCACAGCCCACTTTCCTGCACATCCTCCTCCCTACACACAGACACACATACACACAGAGAGACACACACATACACGCACGCACACACACACTATTACAGAGTTATTCAGTGAGATCTGGGTAGAACATCAGCATTGTTCTGGGCACAGAAGCACTCAAAAATGCTCATTCTCATGAGGATGTCCCTTACAAAGAGCCACCCCTCATGAGGAGTCAAACTGAATGAATTAGGAGACATTCTCCACGAGAAGATTTACACCAGAAAGACAGGGTGTAGTAAATAAAAGCAATCGATTAGTGCAATATTACTAAATCTCATCATCTAGGTTCCCGCCTGACGGATTTAATAAATGAGATCTACGTCTTCCTGGTGGATGCACTAGCATAAGTGCCATCTAAATCAAGTCTGCAGAGAATCAACTGGCCTGATGGATAGCTATCCTTCAGCTCAATATCAGGAATGCATGGAGGATTTGGAGGGATTTGTGCCAGGAATCAGAGAATGCAATGTTTGTCTTGAATTAACTGATTTTTATAATCAGTGTCCTGTGAGTGATGTGCTTCTCCCAAGGTAGATTTGTGACATGCCTGAAGTACAATTATGTCCCAACTTATACAGGAAAATTTATTTGGCAATATGTGGTGTTACAGCAATTTTAACACATCAGTAAAGATAGAAATCAATTTATTTTCCTTAGTATTTGTCAACAAGCTTTGTAAATAAAAAAGGAAAAATGGGGTTTCTAGAGCCAGGTGAGCCTTTTGCTTTAAACTTTTCTACTTCATGGCCTCTGGTTGAGGGCAGGGTTCGTCCCCCTGGGGCTCCACTCTGTCATAAGAACAACCTAGCTGCCCCTGGGCCACTAACTTTTAGAGCTGCTGGGAAGAGTGGGGTCTTCTTTAGGACAGGCCTATTGCTGTGTTGATGGGCTGGAACTGAGTTTTAAAAGTGTGACAGATATTGCCACACACACTATTTCACCTGGCAAAGGAAGTTGGGCAGATATCACCATTCCTACATTACAAACAAGGAAACTAAGTCTCAAGTATGGCAAAGAATTTGCCAATAATAAAGGTGAGACTTAAATTCAAGGTCTTCTGACAATAAATCCTGAGTTTTGTCTACTGAAAGTAATTTAATGGTTTAATCACTGTGTAAGCCAGTCCCTGCCTTCTGAGAAGAGAACACAAGGTCACTGAGACCCGTAGGAGGTTGCCAGCTAGAAGAAAGGGGAGGGCGATCCCAGGCAGGGCAAATGCGTGAAAGAGCATGGAGGCTTACAGGTGCATGGAGAAATGTGATAAGGGTGTCATTCTACACTTACAAAAAAATGTTTTAAAGAGCCAAACAGGATTGACAGGAAATCCACACCCTTTTGTAGTTTCTTCTTTATGGACCTCACTGGGGACTCATTGGCAAGAGTCCTGAGAAACTATCCCTTATGCTACAGTATTATAGGAAGGAAATACAGGAAACTGAACCCAGATCCTACAGTTCTATCTCCCCAACAGAACACAAGCTTTAAACCAGCCGTGTCCAACCTTTTGGCTTCCCTGGACCACAGTGGAAGAAGAATTGTCTTGGGCCACACATAAAATACACTAACACTAACGATAGCTGAGGAGCTAAAAGAAAAGGTCACCAAAAAAATCACATAATGTTCTAAGAATTTGTGTTGGGCCACATTCAAACCCACCATGGGGTTTGAACATACCTGCTTTAAACTGTCAGGGGAAGAGCAAAACACACTGTATCCCTTGTGGCACAAAAGAAAACCTTCTGCAGCTGAGGCAAGAAAACAGAAAAAAGCCCTCTACTCCTGGGGGTAGGACAGGAATACCTTCTGAGCCAGAACTACCTCTGGGAGGGCACAGAAGCACCGAGAGTACCTGACACCCAGCCTGAGACCCAGTGACAGAGCACCTGTCAGGACGGCCTGACTAGAATGACAGAGAACACCTCCCTACTCCCCACCACGTCCCATGACCAGGCTAACACAAAGCAAGTAACAAACAACAGTCAAATATTGCTGAGAGACTTACAAGAGTATGGAGAGAGACTCTCTTGGAGGTACAACTCCAAGAGAACATTGAAACCTGAGGATGGAGAAGACATTAAGAAAAACCTTTTGCCAAACCAGCCCCCACCCTAAACACAAGGCAATGTCAGAGGGATTGAGCCTGCAGTGCACTGAGGCTAACCATGGCAACAACAATCCCCACATCTGGGCCACTGAAAGCTGAGCAGAGGGAAAGCTGTGCTCATTCCAAGTAGGGAAACTATATACAGTCTTTACTATGCTATGCTAGATGTCCGGCTTTTTAATAAATTACAAGGCACATGAAAAAGAAAGAAGGGAACTATACTGTCAAGATACAAATCACAAAAAGAAAATCTAGGCATATTATATTAAAACTGCTGGAAGCACAAGACAGTTTTTAAAATCTTAAGAGAGCTAGGAGAAAAAAGTACATTACATACAAAGGAACAAAGATAAGATTTACAGGAGGCTTCTTGTAAGAAACTAAGCAAGCTAGAAGACAATGGAGTAGTGATATATTTGAAGTGGTAAATGCAAACAAACAAACAAACAAACAAACAACAAAAGCTTTTAACGAGAGTTCTATATGCAGCAAAAATACCTTTCAAAAATGAAGGAGAAATATTTTCTCAAATAAACAAAAACAGAGAATTCATTGCCCACAGACCTACACTATAAGAAATACTGAAGAAAAAATTTCAGGCAAAAGCTATATGATACTAGACAGAAACTTGGATCCACACAAAGAAATGACTAGCACTGAAATTGAATAAATGAAGGTAAAAATAAGATTTTTTTTCTTATTTTAATGGCTCTAAAATTAGCTGATTGTGTAAAGTAAAAATAATAGCAATGTATTGTGTTTACAGCAAGTGTAAAAGTAAAATACATAACAACAATAGCTCAAAGGGTGAAAGGGAAGAATTGGGAATATACTGTTGTAAGGTCCTGACATGATCCACAAAGAGGCATAATATTATTTGAAGATGGACTCCGATTAGTTACATATGTACAAAGTTGTACATTGCAAACCTATTGGCAATCACTAAAAAATGAAAAAGAAAAGGTATAAATAATAAACCAATGGTAGCAATAAAACAAAACCATAGAGAATATTTAATTAATCCAAAAGGTTAAGAGAAAAAAATTTTAAACAGAAAAGATAGAAAACAACCATTTAGATAGTAAATTTTTAAATAACCTATCAAGAGCCACACCAATTACAAATGGTCTAAACACTCCAAACAACATGCAGAGATTGTCTGCTTGTATAAAAAAGAAAACAAACAATAAAGCAAAAAAATAGTCAAACTGAAAGGAGAAATTAATAAATCCACAATTATAATTTGAGACTTTAACACTCCTCTATCAGCAATTAATAGAACAAGTTTGAAGACAGAACTTAAGTAAAGAACAGTGCTAACAACCAACTTAAGATAACTGATAGGATACTTCACCTAAGAAAAGTATAAAACACATTCTTTTCAAATGAACATAGGCCATTCAATAGACCATGTTCTGGCCCACCGAACAAATGTTAACAAACTTAAAGGAATACAAGTCATACAAAGTACGTTCTCTAACCACAGCAGTATTAAACTAACCTTTGTGAGAGAGGAATCCCAGACAGAGTTTAACTAGAAACCTCAGGCTGCCAGGTTGGGAGGAGCACTCAATGGGCTTTTAGGACTGTACTGGTCTCAAAGCATGTGCTGTACATACATACAGATAAAGACAGGCAAAAGCTTTATAATTCATTCTGAAGTTCATACACATAGGAGAAAAACTATTTTTGATTGTCATATTCCTTCCCATCCAATAAGAAATACTTATGCTTTGCTTTGACTTGTGATGTACAGAAAGGCAGTGGAAATATAGCAGAATGATGTCTGGGAATACTCCAGGGCGTCCAGTTGGTCATGCTCAGCTCCTTCTGGTCCTATCAGGTCACACAGTGCAAGTGATGCAGTGTGATGAGTCAGCCCTCAGGCATTAGGGATCAAGAGAGCCAAGCCCAGTCCTCATTGCACTGTTCACAAACTTTGTGGTTGTGGTTATATTACTTAACCTCTCTAAGTTCATTTGCTCATCTATCAAGTGGAGCTAGTAATTCTCTATCTCCAATGGTTTTTGTAAGAATTAAATGAAGATGACGTATGAAAATACTTAGCGCAGGGTGTGTAGACCATAGGAAGTGCTCAATAGAGATAGTTATCACCATTATCATCCATTATTATTATTCCTAGGGAATAAATTCTCTAGGGAATCACTCCATAAAGCTAAAATATGTGTGCCATTCAGAGACTATTTATTTAAATTTGGAATTCGTCAAGAGACATAAAATCTATAGGTGGCAAAATTTAAATCTGTTGTAAGTTCCCGTTTCCTCTCTGGGAAGGTCAGGGAGAACAAAATGAAGCCAAAATATAGGGCTGCCCTTACACAGATTGTCTCACAGGAAGAGCCTGTCCCATCCTAAACCCACTATATTATTTGCTCTACCTTACTGTTGCTTGAAATTTCTTTAACTGTTTACAAACATTGTCATTCCCTAACAGTAATATGACTTAAAAAATACAGAGTGCTAGGATGGGTGATATAGTATATTCCATTTCTAGTAAGACATAAAAGCAGGTTATACCTAAGGGATAAAAAGTCCTTTTTTTACGTGTATGGTGAGGAATTAGGAGGTTCTCACTGAAATGGGAGACAATCGATCCCAAAGACCCCCTGAACCCAAAGAAAAAAGGCAAATGAATAAAACTAGAAGGATCCTGGAGATCCAGAGATCTCCAAACACCAGGCCTCAGACCAGTTTGGTAGAATCACCTAGGCTCCACCCTAGACCTACTGAATCTGAACAGGGTGGAGAGAGATGGCAGGAGGAGCCACATGTGGGAATCATGCATCAATACCAACTTTTCACTACACAGAGGACAAAACTGAGCCCAGGATAATGGAGTCACTTTGTCTAGGGTCATTTCACAGCTGTTTTCAACAAACTCAGCTCAGCTTTAATTGTGGGGGTGAGAAAGCAGCTTGAGTGGGCAACTCTAGTCACTATCCTACCTGCCCCAATGGTCTACCCATGCATTTAACACATGTGGACAGTGTCACCTTCTTGTGATCCCAGTCCCTCTATGCTACCTAGGGTGACACCTCTCTCAAGATAGCTGGGCTAAGTCCAAACTCCTCTGTAACTTCAACTTCTTGATTGTACCCTCAACTTTTCTCCAAACAATAAAACTATCAAAGGTGGAAATGTCGTATTTGGTCAATAGCTGTCAGTCATGATTAGAGCAGCACACGGTAACAAGAAGTAGCAAGAGGCCAAAAATGAATCTAAAGGGAACAAAGTGACCTCTAACCAACAACAAAACACAGGTCAATAAACCAAGAAAATCAATGAGGTGAAAATGGTCTGCTCAGGAAAATCGATAGGGTGCAAATCAGCTGCATTCAGGCCTGTGGCCTTGCACAGTGGCTCTGACCCCAAAGTTGAAGCTATCATTCCTGCTTCCCAAAGACAGCTCCTCACTCTCACCTCAAACTCCATCCTCTCAGCATTTACCTGTTTACCCAAATGCATATTTCTCTCTGAAATGTCCTAAATCTTGTCACCACATGAACATGTTTTTTCTCCATATTCCCATGGTCGCCATTCCTGTCCAGCACCTTATCATTTTACATCCCGATCATTTCAGAACCCGCTCCCTCTGCCTCCATCCTGACCTTGGTACCCCTGGCATGCAGAGCTCAGAATGACCCTCCTCCTTTGTCTGCCATTACTCCCTTATATATGACTCCCATGCCAACGAGGCAGGCCTCCTCTTTATCCCTGCTGGAAGCACGAAGGCTTTTGCTTTGTTTTCTTCAGACTAGTCCTAAGAATCCCTGTTCTCTTTTCTTCCTTAATATTCAGATCTTCCAGCCACTTCAGATTGAGTTAAATCACCCCCTTTCTCTACCAGACCTCTGGAAACACCAGCAGCCCCGCTAAAGACCTCCTTCCTCTCAGCACTTACAGAACTTTTCATCAGCACCCCTCATTTGTATATAAGCACATGCCACCTTCACTGTTATTAATACAATGCTGGGGTTTGTGGGGGAGGGGTGGTGTCGCTGCAGTAGTCTCAGTTCTCGGAGGGAGGCAGCATACGGTGGAAGGCGCACTGCAAGGAGTGCTGGCAGCTGTTGGTTCTGCCCGGCCCCTGCTTCTAATCACTGCGGATCCCTGACCAACCTCTCAGGGCTTGTTAATAAAATCTGATGGTTGTATGGGAGATCCCTAAGATTCCTTCTAGTCTAACATTCTAGACTTTTAAGGCAAGAATTGTAATATCCCCCATAATACTGAATAGCTCTTTGTTCGTAATTGTCCTTAACCTCTTATTTATTAAATGAGATTGATAATAATGCCTTCTTCATAGGATTTAAGAGGCTCAAATAAGATACTGCTTATAAGATAAGTAGCACAGTCCTGACACAAAATAAGGGCTTTATGAATTTTTGTTATTATTATTAAAGAAATAGGAGCATATTAAATATCTGTTAAACGAATGAATAAAAAGAACCTTTTAAAAACAACTATTCTGTGAGACACACACAAAGAAGGAAATCTCAAGAACATTTCATTGCTATTCAAATAATAAAGGCTGTTTGTTATCTTTCTTTTTAAAATAGGAAGTATTTTCTTTTTCTTTTCCTGAGCTAGAAATTCCCATTTATAAAAGCCCTTCTGCATTCACATTGAAAGCTGGAGTTCAGAGCTATTTCTGCAGCCCACTGTGCTGGACACTGAGTCCTAGGGAAGCCAGGGAGAGATATCCTTGCTCACCCAAGATGGCACTCCTGAAAGTCAAAGCCACTGCCCCTCCTGATTAGGAAGGTCAAACATCCCATTTAGAGACTCTATAGTTGCTTTAACCTGAGACTCCAAGTCGATGTTCCTTGAGAATACAATGAGAAGTATGCAGTTCAGAGGCCCCTGGTGACTGGCTGAGAAGTTGTTAAAATGTCAGCGAGCTCATTGAGTGAACCCTTTCCTTTCCGAAAGCAGATCCACTCGATGATGCTTCTCTCACAGTCAAAAGACAGAGAAATCTCACCCACTGGTGCTCTTTCCTCAGCCAGCCAACCCCAAGCAGAGGAAGCATGCCCTGAAGCAGGCCCCAGGGACGAGATCCTACTCTAAGCTATTCAGCTGGGAAGAAAAGTCCCAGCTTCACGGGTTGCAGAGTGTCAGCTTCCCTCAGCTGCCCCAGTAACTATAAGACAAGAAAGGTATGCCAGAAAAATAGTGCTCAAGGAAATGGAGTTAGGCTGCCTGGAGCAGATTAGGAAGACAGAATACATGGCATTCCAGAACTCAAATAACCCAGACTAGATTTAGGAAGAGTGACAACATCCTCCTCAGAAATAAAGCAACTCATTAAGTTCAAAGAAGAAAGAGCTTCATACAATAAAGAAAAAGATGTATTACCACTTATGATTCTAAACTTTTAAAGTATTGCTTCAAGTGCCACCAAAAGTAATTTTAAAATAAAAAATTAACATGCTTCCTCTCCTTTGATGGAATTCCACTGGGGCTGGGAGGCAGGTATGAGTGAAAGATGTACATGGTGATTAAAAAAGAAATGAACACTTTCAAAAATGCATTACTGAATAACTAGGTAATAGATGAAAACATAGTCAAAACCAATTTGTAAAGGAACTGTCACAGTATTTCTGTAATCTTACAAATGCTCAACATGCACCCCTCATTTCATAGGGCACAAATCAATCCTGAAGTCTAATCCATTCTAGACTTTTCTGTAGGTTGGTAGTTGAAATGGCAGCCACAATGCCCCCCTTCATTTACTCAGGGTCACAGAAATGGTGAAACAAACACAAGCAGCTTGAATTCTCTCTGCCAAGAGTCAAATAGTGTGATAGCTGGGGATAAGGTCAACCACTGTTGGTTTTTTAATCACCTTGTGTTTTTATACAGTGTGTGTGTGTGTGTGTGTGTGTGTGTGTGTGTGTGTATCAAGCATGTAAGGCCAATATGAAAAATTGGCCAAAGTTATTTGTTGACAAGAAGGGGAATGCTGGAAGTGTGTACAGTTTACCATGGTGAAGTCTGTAGGAGAACAAGTGGGAAAGCGAAGAAAATGTTATAAAGGAAGTCACAGAGCAGAAAGTATTAACTTTAGAGCCTGAAGCATGGAAACATGTCATCGCTGTGCTTCTCACCAATTTTAAGACCTTGCCTAAACTTGCATCAACCCTTCGTGTTCTCTAAGCCTCAGCTTCATCTATAAAATTGAGAAAATAGCAACTGTTCCTTGTAAAATTAAAATAATTGTTTTTATGCAGGATCCCAAGGAGCAATGCATAAGGGCCAATCTGTGATACACCCAGAATCTTGATATTTAACAGATTTTTGAATGTGTTTTGAATATCTCTTGTTTGTGTTAGTATTTTCCAGTCTCAGGATGACCTGTGTGGTTCCGGGCATGAAATAATGAGTCAATCCCTGAGGCCCTGAGGGCCTGAGTCTCTGAGTCAGGAAGGCCACCCAATGCAGTGAGAATCCAACACAGACCTTCTGCCATGGTCGCTGGGACTAAACACTTGAGTACTCATATCTTTTCACCTGCTCTAACTATTATGGTACAGAGGCAAAAATTCATTTATATTTTCCCACAAAAAGTCTCATGGCCTGGTCTCCTAAATATTTTTTACATTCCTAAAGGAGCAAGATTAACTAAATAGGTTAGGCCTGCTTCTATAACACACACCCTCAACTCTGGACTAGACTGTTTTTTCAGTCTCTGAGTGCACGCACACTTTAGCCTATGTGTGTGTGAGTATGTGTGTGCAAGTCAACCACAAAAGAAATACCTTGGGTCTAAAAGACCACTGACTGCGACAGAGAGAAAGCCAAACCAACAAGCTCAATCCTAGTGCCTATGGAAATTACACTTCTGACCAAAAGTGATAGTCCTGGAGTCTGCTAAAAAGTGGTTTCAACAAACCTGGTAGCCCCGCCCATTCCTCAGTGTCCAGTCCCTCTGCTGTGCCGAGGATGCCAGCCAAGGGACCAATTAGTGTCAACTGTGATGTCAACATTTGCCTGTTGAGTCTCATGTCCAGCTACATCTTCCTAATGAAGCTCTGAACTATTTAATTAGGAGTTGCTCTGACAATTCTGTCCTTGTCACATCAGCAATAGATTGGAACACAAGGGACAAAATTTCCATTGAACCTGTGCCATGGCATTTGCTCTGTAAATTGAGATGAGAGGAATGCATTCACCTTGCTAATGCATGGAAATAAGAGGTAATGCAATTTCTCACCAAATCAGATGGGAAGGTACAAAAGACACGCCATGCATAAAACAGCTTGTTTTTCTCCCCAACCAAGCAGTTGCTTGCTCATCATCTCTTCTTTTTGAGACATATGTGCACTGTCTTTGAGAATGTTGCCTTCAGAGTAAGAAGGGCCTGAGTTTGAATTCTGCTCTGGTCTTTATTAACTGCCTGTGGGCTAGATTTGTAATTTTTCTAAGTCTCAATTTTCTTACCTGTTAAATGGAGGTAATTATGCTTACCTCTGGGGTTGTTAAAATGATTAACATATAAAGCAGTAAGCATAAGTACTAAATATTTAATAAAGGATTCTTATTATTACTGTCACACCTCAGTGTCCTGTGTTCTAAATTTAAAGATGAATTCCACACTGTATTAAGTACACAGCCTTGTCGTTTTTGCCTCTCATGTTTTCCACTCCAGACCCTTCTCTTTTCTAACCTAGTTACTTCACCAATTCTTATATAATATAGGTTTCAGTCTAATTGCCCTCCTTCCAGCTTTTAGGTAACTTTCAAAAAGTGTGCCTCCCAAGTCTGAACCCCCAAGTCACTACCACAAAGTACAATGGGACTTTTATTTCTGTTAAACTGGATAACTTACAGTCTTGGATCCCATTAACTTTTCAGCAGCTATTCTGCATGGGGATGAAAAAGGGCCTATCTAGCCCAGGGGCCAAGGAAAGGTAATTTATTTGGAAGAAACCACCTAACTCCACCCATTTGAGTTTTTATTAAATGGAGAGGAGATGAGATCTTGAGTTATATAATTCATTTGTGATTATTACATTCTTTGTAAAGGTTAAGGTGCTTACCACAAAATATAAAATAGTAATCTGCAGCTTTACTGCTGAGATTTCAGGGTGGGGATTTGGAAATGTGGAGAACATTATTCCACTAGAGTCTTGGGAGACAAACAGAGTATCGGGATGAAGTCTGACCATCAAGGAAAATGAAGATAAAGAGTAAAATTTCACTGTTTTCTCCCTTCTGGTCCAAAAGAAAACAAAAGAAAATGTAGGTCTTTTCAAAAGCTAAAATGGCCTTTAAAAAAAATAAACCAAGTATGATGGAATTACTTTCCTTTTCCAAAGATGATCTTTTTGAACACTGCCCTTTTACCCTTGAAACCTCCATTTCTTCTCCCTGAAGATGCCCAACCCGGGCACACTGCCCATCAGCAGAGAAGGGACATTCCAGCAAAGAGACCTGCGGTTACCATGTGATCATAGCACAAGAGAAGATTAACTGGGAGCACGGTCCATTTACCACCTTTTATTCCTCATTCAATTTGTACCCAGGTCCATAAAAATTTTTTATTTATGTTTTAATAAGATTTTTTTTAAAAAAAACCTGTCAGGGATGTACACGTTCCATGTCATCACGATTCAGCTGGCACATCTGCAAAGCCCTTACCTTCCTACAGAGTCAGGCAGAGAAAGAAGCAAGAATGGCTTCACCAGGCTGAGTTGTGTGAGAGCAAGAGCAACCTGTGCGAAAACAGAACCTGACAATGACAAGGATGGGAAGTCAGAACTCTTACTGACAGAGGATCATTTTCACTGACCACTGAGAGCTAAGTAGAAGTTCCTTCATTTTCCCATCAAAAGGCAGAACCAACAGAGAAGGTAAAAAGCATCCATCCCCTCAACCTAAATGTGGAAGCAGAAATATGGAGGCCCAAGGGCTCTACGCCGGGAACTCTCTTTGGGAGATGTCACGGGCCAGCAGAGAATGAATGATACAGAGAGACGGGGAGTCTGAGGGAGTCCAGAGAGGGAAATGAGACAAGGAAGTTATGATTCAAGGAAGATGGAGAGAAAGAGGTAGGAAGACAGAGGTGTGAGGGGCCCAGAGTGAGGGAAAGAGAAAAGTGGCAAAAGGAGATCAAAGGCAGAATGAAAGTCAGAGAAACGGCATTTGATGGGCAGGCCAAGGGAAAGGAAACAGAAAGAAAAGGAAAAAATAATAAGGCTCAAAATGAAAAGGGAAAGTGGCATGGATTGATGAATGCCGGGCTGTGGAGACACTGAGAACCTGATCGGGCACGAGGCCATGTCCTTCCTGCATTTCTTCAGGGGACCTGGCAATTGCAACGTGTAGTCTAAGGCTATTCATGTTTGCTTTCCAAGAACTGGATTTGGGGGTCAGCAGATCCTGATTCAGATCTTTGAATAAGACACTTTGTACAAAATGAAGAGTTTTAGTTTGCACATCTATAAAATGGGAGTCATAACCTACTTCACTGCACTGTTGTGAAGATCAAGTATAATAAAGTATATAAAACCTCATCATAGTATCTGACACATAATGGATACTTGATGAGTGTTAGTCTCCCTTCTTTTCCCATATTAGGCATTCTACCCTGGACTTTTCAGTCATCAATAGTTCTCTGTATTGCCTTCCCACCCCACTGCCGAGCCTGGCTTTTGATTATAAATTCTTTAAGGACAGAACCTGTGTCTGGTTCACCAGAGACTACTCAGCACCTCACACAGTGCTTGGCACAAGGCTAATACTCAATATAACTGAATAGACAATTACTTGTTGAATTAATAAAAAAACAAACACACAAGCAAATGAGCTAATAAACAACAATCTTCCTTTGAGCGGAGTATAGTTACTATATAATCAGGGTTGAGGGCAGAAAACAAACTACTCCAGATGGTTCCGGCAGAGAGCTTAATATTGGCTATCAGGGGCTTACAAAGACATTGGCAGGACTGGAGGACCATCAATCAGAGAGCTGCCACTCAGTTGTAAGGTTTTAGGTCATTCCACCAGGATAAGCCACAGATCAGGAAGCTGCTGCTTGGGCCATAGCCACAACTAGCCTTCCTACCCACAAATCTGGTGGACTAGATGGGGATGCTGGCCCCATCACCCCAACTCTTCCAAAACACACATGTATGACCCAGCCTGCCAGCAACAACAGCTGTAGGAAAATGGCATCTGCCTCTTTTCTTCCAAATCTCAGCCCAAGTATACCTAATTAGAAGAACAATAATTGCTTCCATGAGCTGGGACATGCAGCTATTATGACTTTCTAAAATATTAAACTAGAAAGAAGGAAAGATTGAAAGAGCCAATCCAGGTTAAAAAGGTTTTTTTTCAATTTAATGAGAGAGCAGTTTTCAGTCATTACAGAGGACAAATGAAGAGAAGGAACAGGAAGGGCTAAGAGAAAAACGTAACTACGCAATGGCCTTGATTTCCTACTATTGTTCCAAATAAATACTTGGATCCATCATCAGACCTCACGTACCTTTTTCAGTTTGTAACATTGCTCACATCAGATACAAAAGAGCAAAATTTACCCTAATCCCCAAATATCGTTCCTTCTATGACTTCATCTACATAGAAGACAGCCAGCATTCTGAAAAGAAATTACAGTAATTTGAGATGGTGATCTGTCCCACCAAATGTTTCCTCACAATCTTGAAAACATTCCCATCTGTCGCATAGAAGAAGCATGTTCTCCAAACAACCTCTGAATAAACCACAAGCTATGGCAGCCATGAGAGTGGGCCTCATAATCCTCTGCAGGGAGTGGAACTGACCAAGGGGCCCAAGCTGCTGCTGGCTCCGACACCCACTGAAATCCATCACCAGTATGCCACCAAGGCTACTCTTCCCACGAGCTGCCCCCAGGCAATGACTAAGCACAGAAAAGGCAGACTCTTTCCTAGGAGATGTGGGGCCCATCTGATGGGGGACTTCGGCTCAAGGAATTCCCCAGAGCCTTGCCAAACTTCCCTTAGAACTTTCCTTAGCCTGCTCAGCAGTCTAGCATGTTTCCATTCACCCTTTCTTTCCTTTATCCTTCACTCAGAGTCAGATGTGCATTCTGGTCTGACGGCTCCCTCAGCCTCTCTCAGCTTCTTTCCATTTTCTCCAACGTTTTCCCGGGCATTTTCCCTAATAAAATCCTGTCCTGACATCTGGTGAATCTGGACTATCACATGAGTCACGCTGGGGCAAGCCTTATTGCTGATCTTCAGTGTCCCAGTGCTAAGCATGTCAGTGGGATAAAGAGGAAGATGTGAGGGCAGTGGGAATAAGATCCTTATGAGACAGACCATCCATAGTAAGCCTCTTACATAGGCGACGGAAGCTGTCATACAAAAGCTCCGATGGCCATTCCAGAAAAAGAGTTCCAAAATTGCTTTGAAGAGTGGGCTGGGCGCTGGTGTTGGTGCACAAAGTTTGAAGGGGAGTACGCGAAGGTGACAGTAGTGATATTCAGCAATGAGGTATGCAGCACTTTTTCCAGGATGAGTTTGTAAAGTTAATTGCCAATGTGTGCATATGTGCATATCTGAAGAGAATGCAGTTTTTAGTCCCAAGAGAGGAGGAAGTCAGAAAAGAAACAAGAGGGCTAAGAAATAAACATAACTATTCTATGAACTTAAGTTTCCAAGATTATTCCAATTCAAATATTCTGGCCCATTATCAGACCTCATGTACCTTTTAGGGTTTGTACAAACATGTTTCCATTAGATACAGATACAGAAAAACAAAATCCGCCTGATTCCCTAAATACCATGTATACACATACGTGTGTGTGTGTGTGTGTGTGTGTGTGCGTGTGCGTGTGTGTGTGTGTGTTTATACAGGAGCAATAACTATTAAAGGAAGGACATTTTTCACAACTTTTCAGGAAAATAATCTCCATTCATGAATAAATAATTAAACTTTTTTAAAGTTCTACCTGTATTCAGGCAAACTTTTCTTTCCTTCTGATGAGTTTTTATTAAGAGTTTAGTACTTTTGTTTAAACTGTCATTGAAGGCCTTTGCCTTGATTATTTCATTTCTGAGTATTCTCCTTGTTAGAATAGACAGAACAGATAGATTAGATAGATAGATAAACAAATCTATCTCATGATTTTAGAACTCTAGTCAGTAAACTCCATGTCAATCAAGTTCAACACTGTAACTTCAGCCCCTAGCACAATGCTGGGCATAGAGTCAGCACATTAAATTTTTTTTATTATGTCTCAACTTTGATCCTCATGAAGGCTGATTCAATAACAAAATAACTCACAGGAGGGTCTCTTTGCATTTCTTTTCTAATATTTGCTAAACTCTGAAAGAAGGGCATATCTAGAAGGAACTGAATTTGGAGCTAACTTTCATGGTGCAGATCATGTGAAGTTGAGAAAGGAATTGTCACCTGCCCACATGGGAACTTTAGTGTTACCAGTTAACTATAAACACAGTCTACCCAAATGTGGTGATTAAACCCCCAATTTAATCACCCTGAAAATCATTATGAAGTGAAATGTTCAGGGATACACAGAATTTTCTGAACAGTGTAAGCAGTTCTGGGCTTGCTTCTACACCATTGTTTCAGGTCTAGAAGATAAACCTAAGAGCAGGAACTGCTTCCTGTCCCACTGAGATTCAGATTCATTGACCCCACCTACCCAGGGTTCCCTTGGCCAATAAGTTTCAACCCTAAATAAAATAAGAACTTTTAGTTTGGCCACAACATTTCTATAATCTAATTAGCAGCACCTTTCTAGGGTGACGTTATATAAACCAGGAATGCCCCATTTTTATGTAGAATTCATTGGGGTGACATTGGTTAGCAAAAATTACATAAGTTCCAGGTGTACAATTCTACAGTGCATCGTCTGTGTGTTGCATTATGAGTTCACCACCCAGAGTCAGTTCTCTTTCCATCACCATGTACTTCACTCCTCCTCCCTCCTCCCCCACCCTACTCTCCCCATACCCTCAGGTAACCACTAAACTATTGACTGTGGTCATAAGTTTTTGTTTCTGTGTTGCTTTCACTTTTATATTCCACATATGAGTGAGGTCATATGGTTCTTGGATTTTTTCTGTCATGTTATTTCCCTTAGCATGATGATCTCAAGATCCATCCATTTTGTCTCAAATGGCAATATTTCATCTTTTTCTTATAGCTGAGTAATATTCCATTGTGTATATGCACCACAGCTCCTTTATCCAGTCATCTGTCGCAGGGCACTTTGGTTGTTTCCATGTCTTGGCCACCGTGAACAGCACTGCGATGAACATGGGGTACATAAGTCTTTGTGGACAAAGGTTTTCAAAATTTGGGGGTAGATACCTAGAAGGGGGATTGTTCAGTCACATGGTAGCTCCATTCCCAGTTTTCTGAGGAATCTCCACACTGCCTTCCACAGTGGTTGTACCAGTTTGCACTCCCACCAGCAGTGTACCAGAGTTCCTTTCTCTCCACATCCTCTCCAGCACTTGTTGTTCCTTGTCTTGTTGATAACAGCCATTCTCACAGGTGTGAGGTGGTATCTCATTGTGGTTTTGATTTGCATTTCCCTGATAGCTAATGAGGATGAGCATTTTTTCATGTCTGCTGGCCATTTGTATTTCTTCGTGGGAGAGGTGTCTGTTTAGTTCTTCTGTCCACTTTTTAATTGGGTTGTTTGGTTTTTGTTGTTGAGTCTTACGAGTTCTTCTTATATTTTAGATATTACTCTCTTATCAGATGCAAATATTTTGTTTGCAAATATTTTCTCCCATTCGGTTGGCTGTTCTTTGCTTTGTTGATTGGTTTCTTTTGCTGTGCAGAAGATTTTTAGTTTGATATAGTCCCATTCATTTATTTTTGCTTTTACTTCCCTTGCCTTTGAGGTCAAGTTCATGAAGTTCCTTCCTGAACCCAAGGCCTGTAAGTTTAGTACCAATGTTTTCTTCTATACAGTTTATTGTTTCAGGTCTTATGTGGAGGTCTTTGATTCATTTTGAATTAATTTTAGTATATGGTGACAGTCTGCAGTTCAGATTCATTCCTTTGCATGTGCCTTTCCAATTTGGAATCCCACTTTTTGGTGGCCTAGAATTTGATTTTTAAAAAAGAACAAATTGATTTGAATAATAAAGATAAAGACTACTGATGTGATGAGTTTGTTTTTTGTTGTGATTTTTTTCTTAATGCCTCCTACCATTTTTTTTTCTGCCACTCTGGATTCTGTTTCTATTCAAGCAGACACAGTTATGAGGTAGGAAAATCCTGACCCTCATGAATCCATTCCAAAAATTAGTTATTGAGCATATACTGTATTCCAGGCCTGACATTAGGTTCTATGAAGAACATGATGAGCAAAATTGACACACTTTCTGCTATCATCAAAGTTTTACATTTGGAAGACAGTCAGTAATAAAGTAATCCCACAAATCAATATTCAATTACAACCTAGAAATGTTCTACGAAGAGCAGGATGCTGGGAAGCATCCCAGAGGAAGTAACAGATAGAGCTGAGTTGTAAAGCATGAGGAATGGTTAATTAGGAAGAGTGGGGTAGAGATGAATTGGGGTGAGGGAATACTTTCAGGCAGGTAGATCAGCATGTTAAAAAGCAGCAAGAAACACAAAATACTTCAAAAACTGGAAGAAGGCCACAATGGCTGAGACCCAAGCATGAGAGGGAGTGCTGTGAGATAATGCCACAGAAGGAGGCCACAGCCAGGTCACCAGGCCCTTGGACACACGCCAGGGACCTAAGGATTTTCTTCTTTTGGTTTTTCTGTATCCTGTCACCCCAGAGCACAGAATTTGCCTCAGCTTGCAGCTGACTCAGCTTATTACACTCACCTTATACATTTTTAAGTTCTCTCTTACCCTCCTTCCTCCCCACAAGAACACCAGGACTCTCATCCCAGGCTAGACTATTCTGGAGCCTCTGTCCCTCCCTGCTACCAGCTCTGCCTCCTTGGCCCTGCTGCTTTTTCAGAGTGAAGTGTCTTGCTACTGTTTTTTTTCTCTCTCCATTCAAATTTATTCTCAGATCCTCCCTTTGTTGATGTTTAAATACCTGGCTAGAACCGACTATGTAATCCTTTCTAAGGATATTGGACATTAAAAGGAAAAACAAGGCCTCTGCTTTAACACATGACAAGGAATTCCTAGTAGAGGTCTCCAGGACGACATGTATCTTTCAGGGAAGGCAGATGTTTGTGGGTACGACATTCCTGGTGCTCCTTAAAGTCGCCATGTAAGCAACTGCCATTTTGCCCCAAGTTTGCTTGTTTAACTCCTAATAGAAACACATAAGAGGAAAGATTACCCACAACTGATCATTCATTCAATAAGCCAGTGGTTCTCAACTGGGGTGGGGGGGGAGGGGGGGTCCTTCTGCCCCCAAGGGACTTATGGAAATATTGATTGTCACGTTGGAGTCAGGTGGTGATACTAGTGGCAACTAGTAAGTAGAGGCCGGGAAAGCTGCTAATATCCTAAACGTCCTGCAATGCACAGCTCAGCCCCCATGACAAAGAATTATCTGGCCCCAAATGTTAATAATGCTAAGGTTTCTTTTTTTAAACCTTCAATAAACCCCTCCAACTTTGACATGACAGTTCAAGGTCTACATCTCTCATCCCTGATTGATATAATCAATTTATCATAATTAGCATCATTTGATTAATAACCATCTCCACAATACATTCATATAATTACTCCCTGTATTTGTATGTATTTTTGTTGATTACAGTTTCATCCTTCTTGTTTTCTAACTTAGATATTTAGGGTCTTCAAGAAGCTGATATTTCATATACACTTAGTAATCTAGTAAGACTTATTTGAGCAATTGGCATTCTTTGATGCCAGCACAATCTTACTCTGTGTTGTCAGAAATGATTACATTGTTGAGAAGTACCAGGTCTCCTTTCTGCTTGGCACATTCTCTTTATATGGGGGATGGGAGACTGCTACAATGAATTTCAGGGCTCCCCTGTGTAGGGGGAAGTCAAGTGCCTTTAGTAGTCAAGATAGAATTGAACATGCTATAGTGACAACAACCTCAAAATCTCAATGGCTTTAAAATCTCAATGGCTCAATCACACTACATATGCATTGCAAGCCATTTAGGGATTCTATTCCTCCTAGTCGTTCATGGCCTTAGGTTGCTAGACACTCTGCCATCTCAAGATGGGGCTTCAGGTTTCCACAGGAAGGAAAGAGATGCTAGAGAATCATGTCTCAGTCCAAAACTGATTCAAGACATTTTTGTTCATGGCTCATAAGCCAGATATAGCCATATAGCCCCATCTAAACTAGAAATAATAGCAAGAAGACTAGAAAATATGGGGGTGGGGGGCAAATAGAATATTGGCTGAGCTTGAGTTTCAGCTTCACCACTTACAATCTGGGGTAAGTTATTTAACTTCCGTAAGCCTCAGTTTTTCATGTGTAAATGGCAATAATAACAGTTACTTTACAAAGTGGTTGTGAAGATTAAATGAGATTTTTATATATAACAGCGAGATAATAGAAAATATATATATTGGTCTCTGGCACAGAGCTCCTGAAACTCTTATAAATTCCTAAGTGATAACAGCACTAAGTGCATTTTTTGTTCTGATGAGGCGATCCTGGGTGGCTCCTGGATGGGGGTTGGTCCCCAGAAAAACCAACCCAGGATTGGAAAATTGGAATTTTTAGCCCCTCCCCTCATCCTCCAAAGATGGAGAGGAACTGGAAATGAAGTTAATGATTGATCATGCCTACATGAGGAAGTCTCCACAAAAATCCCAATAGTACAAGTTTTGGGGAGCTTTCAGGTGGGTGAACACTTCCACATATGGGGAAGGTGAGACATCCCAACTCCATTGGGCCAGAAGCTCCTGTGCCTGGGGCTCTTCTAGGCCTCTGTGTCTCTCTCTGTGTACCTTTTCATCTGGTTGTTCATCTGCATCCTTTATCATATACTGGTACATGTGTTTAATAAACTGGTAAGTGTGTTTCCCTGAGTTTTGTGAGCCACACTAGCAAATTAATCAGACTCAAAGAAGGGGGTCATTGGAAGCTTAGATTTGTAGCCAAGTTGGACAGAGCCTTGTTCTCTTACAAGTGGGGACCTACTACAGGAACACCCCTCATCTTCATATCCTTTTCCATGGTTTCAGTTACCTGTAGTCAGTCAACTGTGGTCCAAAATATTAAATGAAAAAATTCAGAAATAAACCATTTGTAAGTTTTAAATTATACATCATTCTGAGTAGCATGATGAACTCTCACGCTGCTTTAACTTGATAATGACCCCAAAGCACAAGAGTAGTAATGTTGTCAAATGGATATGCCAAAGAGAAGCCGTAAAGTGTGTGTGTGTGCGCGTGCACGCACGCACATGTGTACATGCACATGCACATGCGTGTAGAAAAAAAACAGTAGACAGGATCAGCAGAAGTAACTCTGGACCACATACATGAATGTCTCACATGAGATGAACAGCAATTTGAACATTTCACCTAAAATGTCATGTAGTGCGCTTGAATGTGATATTATTATGTTACAGAATTACATGCTTATGATTTTGTAATAAAAGATTCAGTAGATTTTGTAATGAAAAATTTGGTATAGATAAGCAGCTCAAAAAGAGGGGCATTATTTGTGTCAGAACCTGTATATAGGGTTTGATGGAAACAAAGTGTCTTTAATATTAAGGCAAGATGTAACACAGGCATTTAGGGGTTGCAATGCAAGGTCTAACTGAATAATAATAATCAAACTTCTAGGAAAACCTATCAACATAACAATCATTTAGTCTATAATCCAACTACAGAGGCTGAAGAAATGAAGTTGAAAACTTTAATATAAGTATGCAAGAAGAAATTAATCACACACCAAAATAAGACACGTCGATAATTATGGGTGATTGGAAAGCATAAGTAGGAAATAAAGCAAAATCAAATGTCATTGGAAAGTTTGGACTAGGGGTCAGAAATGAAGCAGGAGATTAGTTCATAAATTTTTGTCAAGTCAATAACTTGTCTATTACAAACACATGCTTCATACAACCAAACAGACGACTGTAAACATAGACATCACCAGATGGCCAATACAGAAATTAAATAGACTATGTAATTGGAAGCAGGAAATGGAGAAGCAATCTTCTCTCTGCCAAAATAAGACCAGGAGGAGATTGTGGTACTGACCATTAAACTGTATCAAACATTAAAGCTGAAGAAGAGCTCTAAAAGAATAGTAGTGCCAAAATATAATGTGAGTTACATTTCTGATGGACTTACAGTCCACAGAAAAAACAGATGTGCACTGTTAAACTTAATTGACTGAAAACCAGAACTGTGGACTGAAACTAGAAATACTATTAGGGAAGGATGTGAAAAGACAATGCCAGAAGTGAAAAGGAAAGAAAAATTGAGATGGATGAAAGAAGAAACATTAAAAATTGTTAAAGACAGGTGAGAGGCAAAAGTAAAAGGTAACAAAAGCAGGGTTAGAATCCTGAATGCAATTTTTCAAAGACTGTCACATCAAAATAATAATAAAAAAATTATTACAATAGTTAATGTAAGAAAATAGAAAAGAACAACAAAAAAGGAAAAATAAGAAATTTTTACAAGAAGCTTCAAGAAATAAAAGGAAAATTTGAACCAAGAATAGAGAATACTGAATGACCAATAAGAAAGCACATTATCTGACCAGGAATAAATTAAAGGAAGGTGGAAACAGTTTACTGAAAATTCATACAAAAAAGGCAAAAGTATGACACACACCTTTGCAGAAGATTCCCATGAGGAAGAACCCGTAATCCTAGAGAACAAAATGAAAGCTGCCTTAAGAGTACTGGAAAGAAACAAGTAACCAGGAGTAGGTGGGACATCGATAGAATTATTTCAAGCCACAGAGATTGAATCTGTCAAAATCACAACAAGAATGTCAACAAATATGAAAATAAAACATATTACATACTAAAAACGTTTAATATACATCCCAATCTTTGAGAAAGAAGATGTCAAGCTGTGTAGTTAACCGTAGGATCATTGCTTTAATTTCCCACACAGAAAAGCGATGCTCAAGGTGATGCAACAAAGGCTGCTACCTTATATGGAATATAAGAATGCCAGATATTCAAGCTGGATTCACTAAAAGAAGAGGCACTCACAATCTAATTGTGAGCATTTATTGGATACTGGAATGCTCCAAAGAATTTCAGAACGAACGTCCATGATTCAGAGAGGATAGTAAGCCTTTGACTGTGTCCATCATGAAAAGCTATGGGTTGCTCTGAAAGAAATGTATGCGCCAAGAGGAGGGAGGGGGAAGCTAAATATAAGGTGATGGAAAGAGAAGTCACATTAGGTGGTGAACTTATTATACAACAAGTTGACAATGCACTGTAGAATTGTATGCTTGAAACCTATGTAATCCTTGCTAACAGATGTCACCCCAATAAAAAAAAAAAGAAATGTATGCGCCTTAGCACTTGATAGTCCTAATGTGTAACCTGTGGACAGGAAGTGGCTATCAGGACAGAATATGAAGGGATAGAATGGTTTCCTAAGGACAAAGTTGTCAGACAAGGGTATATTTTGTCTCCCTGTTTGTATACAGAAGATATATAAAAAACAGGGCTAGACTCAGAAGGAGGAGTGAAAGTTGCTGGAAGAAATATCAATATCTTAATACATGCAGATGGCAAGATCTTACTTGCAGAAAGTTCCAAGAATATGAAATTATTTCTTATGAAACTGAAAGAAGGAAGTGTCAAAGTAGGACTGTGTTTAACATCAAGAAGACAAAAATCATGACTACAGAAGTAATACACAACTTTAACATAGACAATGAAAATACTAAAATTGGTAAAGATTTTGCTCACCTTGGCTCAGTCATCAATTCAAATGGAGACTGCAGCCAAGAAATCAAGAGAAGGCTGAGACTTGGAAGGGCGGCAACGGAAGAATTAGGAAAGATCATCAAGAGCAAAGAAGTGTCATTAGAGATCAAGGATAAGACCATCCACACTCTCATATTCCCAATTATTATGTACATATGAGAAAGTTGGACAGTGAAGGAGGCTGATAGGAAAAAAATTAACTCAATTGAAATATGGTGTTGGAAGAGAGTATCTAGGGATACTCTAGACCGCAGGAAGATGAACACGTGGGTCTTAGAGCAAATTATGCCTGAAATGTTGCTGAAGGCAAAAATGACAAAACTGAAGCTGTCTTACTTTGGGCACGTCATGAGATGACAGGTTTCTTTGGAACAGACAATAATGCTGGGGAAATAGAAGGCAGCAGGAAAAGAGGAAGACCAATTATAAGATAGATTGACTCCATAAAAGAAGCTGTAGGCATGAGTCCACAGGAGCTGAGCAGGGCCATTGATGACAGAAGGCTGTGAACATCACTCCTTCATGGAGTCACCAGGAGTTGGAGCCAACTCAACAGCATGTAACACATGCATGTATGGTCATTACTATGCGTGGTTTCAGGCATCCACCGGGGGTGTTGGAACATCTCTTCCATGGATAAGGGGGGACTGTTATACTTGGGATTAGCATCTGCAGTACAGTGAGGCTGTCTTTGTGTGAATGAGCCCTTAACCTGTGGAACCTGATGCTAGCCCCAGGTAGATAGTGTCAGAATTGTGTTGACTTGTAGGATACCCAACAATTGTTGGAAAACTGGTGGTGGTGGTGTGGAACCTCCTGCATGCATGCACACACACACACACACACACACACACACACACACACGCACACACACATTGAAACTGGGCTCAGATACTTTGAATAATCCATGGTATACTTTAGACATATATTAGCTCAATAAATGAAAACTTATAGCTATGGCTATAACAATGATGACAATAATGATAATGTTATTCTTGGTCTTTGGGTCACCAGCATGTGTAGGTCCTATAAATCATAATGTAAAGTGGAACTAAAAAGAGGTGACAGCTGCAGCAGCAATCCAAGCAAACATTTATGAAGCCTGCACTGAGTTAGCGGGAGGGGGATGATGCAAAGGGGAAGTATCTGAAAAATAAAAAATTAGGAGGGTTGATGAGTTAGTTAATCATGGTATAACTTAAGGCAATGGAGTAGGGACTAATCATACTATGCACTGAGGTGGAGAAAAGCAGTAAGTAGGTGAAAGATGAAGAGTTCACTTTTTCATGATTGGTTTGGAGGTTCCTGGGTGATATTATCAGTGCAGATATTAAACAGGTAGTGGGTATGTGGCCTGGCTTAGGAAAGAAGCCTAGTCTTGGAAATATGGATTTGGGAATTGTCAGCATGGATAGGGGTGGGCTAAGGACATGAGAGTAAATGGAAATCACCCAACGAAAGTAAGCAGAGTGAAAAGAAGAGGTGGCCAAAACCAAATGTCAGGAAAAGAAAAACAAAAAACACTTAAAGAGTTGGTGGAAAAAGACTTGCTTGTGAAGTCTTTCACAAAAGCCAGGGGAGGAGAGGGTTTCAGGAAAGGCCTGGTCAGCAGGGTCAAATGCCATCAAAACATAAACGATGTGCATTTAGAAACAGATCAAGTGTGCAGGTATCACAAGCAACCCCCATCGGAACGGTTCTTGCAGAAGCCATGCTGGGGGGTCTGGTGTAGGTAGTAAGGAAGGGGTAAACACTATGTGGATTGAAAATACAACCAACTGCGGGAAACGGATGGCATCAGGATTCCAAGGATACGGGACGCGATCCAGGGTCCAGGCGGGAGGAATGGCATGAGAATCTTTTCCGAGGTCCGTGAAGTCAGAAAAGAAAACCAGCTCCTACCACTCCCCACCCTGTCTTCATGTCACCACTTCATTGGAGGCCTTTGCCTGCTCAGACAGCTCCCTCTTTGTCACGACAAACACGTTTCCAGGTCAGGCTATTGTTAGCTAGACATCCGGGACTCAGCACAGTCCCAAGCACCTAGTAGGTTCAATAAATTTTGGCTGAATAAATGAATCTAGGGTTGGGGCCTTAGCCTGTTCAGTGCAGACCTTGTACCTTCCCATGGTCACTGGAGAATGGACCAGACAGTGGTCAGATGAAAAGACAAGGCAGACACCCTTACAGGGAATGTCTCTGGGAAAGCTTCATTATTCATTCCACGAAGTTACTGAGGGCGTGGGGCTACCTTCAGCCATAGAACAGATTGCCCAAGACAACTGATTCCCAAGGACTCACTCCTTCAAACTGGAGGATTTCTTCCCTGCTCCCTGTAAATGACAAATCAGTGGCTTCTACAGGCACACATCTGCTGTGATCTGGAGCACAAATATTCTTTCTGAATCCCCAGCATTAGGAAGTGGATCACTACCAATTTTTCCTTCTGTCAACAGGAGTTGAGGAATAATTATGCCCAATTGACATAAGCAGCTTCAATTGCCTTCAGAATTTGGCCTGAAGCCCAATTATATTTCTCGAGCTTGTGCCACAGTATATGAACAGCACAATTTGTCTCATTTCTTTCTCTTGCTTTTTAGAATATTCAAAAAAATGTGGCCCAGTGAAACCAAGCAAGCTTGTTCTTTAAGAATAATTTTGAGCAGGAGTCATAAGCTAACACAATATATATTCTGAGAGAAATTCAGTTGCGAGCACCTAGATATATTATTTTTAAATTATATGCACATGAGTAAAGTATATTGCACACAAATAATTTTAAAATGCTGTTGCTAGGTTGAATATAAATCAAGGTTGTAAATATGTATGTGTGCACACACACGGTCCCAAATTCACCCACGAGATGTTTTGTAAAAGTTATTTTTCTAAGCTGGTCCTTTGAAATTTAGATTGTATGTTTCCAGAAATAAGGGGATGAATGGTGGGGTGGCTTCCCGGGGTCCTCGCCAAAAACCATCTTCACTTCTAATTCAGATAAACTAGGTAGGATGTGTCTGGTTTCTGGGGAGAATAGAGTATGAGTTCAGCAGGGGGAAAAAAAAGAAGATAGGGCAGCATAAGATAGAAAAACAAAATCAAAGCCAGCTAAAAACTGTCAGTGGGTGGTGGTCCATGCATCCTCCCCCTTTCAAGACCCCCATGCCACACAGGTCTCAGGTTCTGGAGTCCTTTCCCCAAGCTTAGACCTCCACGTGATACCAATGGCTCTATGCAGCAACTGTGCTTATCCCTGCCCATGACCAAAGCCCATCTTCCCTCAGAAGCATAAATCTTACCCCCGGGGACAGAGCAACACTGCCTGTGGGCTTGTCCTAGGACAGGTGCCAGTCTGGAACCCACTGGTGAGACCAAGACCCAAGGAGAGTTTGTTTGGCTCATTCGATGAATGCTGGCTCAGTCTTGTTTTCTTTTCTTTCAAATGTTTTGGATGCTAACACCTTAGAATCAGGAGTAGAGAGTAGATAGTACTAGTGCTCACCAACATCCATTTATCCTACTCTGGGTCATACTGCCCAGCCCCTGAGCAGCTGGTAGGGTCACATGACTGCTTCTGGTCAATAGACTACGAGCAGAAATAACGCGTCTTTCTGGCCGAGGCTTCGATGTGTGTTCTCCAACCTTTCTGTTTGTCCGTGCATTCATTCCCTAGGGCTGCTATAACGAAGTGCTACAAACTGAGTGGTTTAAGCAACAGAAATTATTGTCTCACAGTTCCGGAGGCTGGAAGACTGGGATTAAGGCCATGGTCCCTCTGGGGGTGCTAGGGAAGAGGCTGTCCCAGGCCTCTCTCCTCGCTCTGGTAGCTCCTGTGGCAGCATGGTCCTTCACATGGCATTACTCATTGTGTCCATGTCTCTCTCTGTGTCCCAAATTTCCCCTTTTTAGAAGGCCACCAATCATATTGGATTAGGGTCCACCTGATGACCTAATTTTAACTTGATGACCTCTATAAATATTCCATCTCTAAATAAGGTTACATGCTCAAGTACTGGGGCTTAAACTTCAAAAATATCTTTTGTGGGGGCGTGCAACTCAATCCATAACACTTGAGCACTGGGAACATGGAGGCCTGGGGTTGAGAGAGTGGGGCCTGGTTCGCCGGGCCAATGCATAGAGGGCAGCTTCTGTGGAGAGTTGCCCACATTCCCAGAGAACTTAACATGAGGGAGATATGACCTTTCATTGATGCACTGGGATTTCAGGGCTATCTGTTATCAGCATAGGCTAGCCTAACCACCTAATGATACAAGAAGATTTCATATAAATACACAGATTTCTTCCTTTGAAGATCTAGCCTGCTGGGCTCGTATCTCGATGGCAACCATCAGCAGGCAATGGAAGAGTAGCAGTTTCCCTTGGACTAAACCAAATACTGCTCCCCAGGATCCAGTTCACTGTAGTCCACGCTATTCCCTATCACTGCCCATCCCCCCAATTACTATTCAATTACTGTTGTCCAGTTCCTGTCTGTTGCTATTTTCCTTACTCTTACCCTGCCGCATTCGTTTACCTTACCTGTGTGGACTCTGTAAGCTTGTAACTCTGCCAGCCCTGCTCTAATCTGATCTTATTACTCATAGCTGCCTCCTTACTTCCCTTTCTGAACACTTTAATTGTAATTTGTGTGTGTGTTCTCAATAGCTCCCTAGGTAGCTGCAGGTTATAATAGAGGAGTAAGTTCCTTCTAGCTCAGAGTTCATAATTACCTGTTTTTCCTTTTCACTTTTAATGTAGAGGCATAAACACATTTCAGGAGCAATTTCAAATATATGTTGAAAAATCCTGATATCATAAATAGAACTTTATACCTATTTTCAGAGCATTTTTATACTCGTAGCAATTCTAACAAGTCAGAGGCAGAAGTATTATTACCATCTCTTTATCGGTGAAGGAAGCAAAGAGCAGCACTATCAGGGGGTGTAAGCAGTCCCGGAACTTGTGATTGGTGATGATGAGAGGAGGTCTGCAGCCCTCAGGGTCCTCCTCAGCATCTGAGCCTCGCGATTCTGTAAGAAGTGGGAGCCTCTGTGCTTACATTTAGTTGTGAGAGTTTTATTCTAGCCAAAGCTCACATACAACAGCCCAAAGTAGGTGAGTGGCTCTGACTTTCATAGAGGTGACTCCAGAGTCACATAAGTGACATTTTGATACTGGCAGATGTTTTGACCAAGGAACATTTTGATTCAGGAAAAAAGACACGCAAACTTTAAAAAAAACAACCAGCTTTCCCTTTTTAATTACTAAATGTAATAGGTATCAAAAAGGAGTATCCACATCCTAATCCCCAGAACTTGTGACTATTACCTTATCCAGTGGTTCTCAGCCTTCCTCACGCTGCGCCCCTCTAATACAGTTCCTCATGCTGTGGTGACCCCCATAAAGTTATTGTCGTTGCTACTTCATAACTGTCATGTTGCTGCTGTTATGCATCGTCATGTAAATGTCTGACATGTGTTTCCCGATGGCCTTAGGCGACCCCTGTGAGAGGGTCGTTCGAGCCCCCCGGGTTGAGAACCGGTGCCTTATACGGTAAAAGATGAATGTTACCTTATTTGGAAAAAGGGCCTTTGCAAACATTACTATGTTAAGGGCTTTGAGATGAGGAAAGATTCTTATCCTCTTGTGGGTCACACTTGTCAGCTTCTTCGTGCATCCTCCCCTTTCTGAGGCCCTAAATCCAACGACAGCTGTCCTTCTAAGAAACGGAAGAGAAGACATAGACACAGAGGAAAGGACCGAATAAAAAGAGAGGCAGCGACTGGAGTTCTGCAGCCACACACCAGGAATGCCTGCAGCCACCGGAAATGGAAGAGATGAAGACAGACTCCCCCCTAGAGACTTCAGAGGATGCTCATCCCTGCTGACACCTTGATTTTGGACTTAGGGCTATCAAAACTGAGACAATCATTATCTGTTGTTTTAAGTCACCAAGTGTGTGGTAATTTGCTACAGCAGCCACAGGAAACTATTGTACCAAGAAATGTGAAACACCGATAAGCCCACACTACACCTGAGCTTTGCACACTGCCAAGCCATTCTAGGGCAGAGAAGCAGGGGGCGGTCAAGTTGAAGAAGGTGGTGAGGGAGCATGAAGTTCAAAGACAGGAAGACGCTCAGGGATTCCCTAAGAATTTATTCACATGTTGGCTGGTCCAGCTTTCAAATTCTCTCACTCATTGATCAGAGTTTAAGACACTTTGTGTAAAGATATTCAGCCCTTTATTCTCAACTGCAGCCTGCACAGGAAATTGCCAATTATACTTCTAGCAGTTCTCTCAGAACTTTTGGTAATATACATTTTCATTTCATAATATTCCTATGTAATGCTGGTTTGGGGAGATAAGCCTGATGCACCTAAGAACCTATCCTAGTTTAATCAGACTTCTAAGAAATATCTTTAATATTTTTTTCTGAGTAAAAGTAATAAATATGCATAAAAATTCAAACAGTAGATCAGTGAATAAAACAGAAAATGAAAATCACCATAACAGAAGTAGAGGTTGGGGTAGAGTAAGGATTGAGGGCAGCTATTGTATATATTATTGACTTTATGACTTTATAGGACCATTTTGTGCAGCCATGCCATGACACAATATCTGCATTAAAATGACTGAGGCAAGATGAAGTTTTTATCAAGATAGCCATGTAAAAGTGCCCTGCTTCGCTCATCAAACTATACACTGTCCCCGACCTTACAACACCTAGAAAGTCCTTTAAGAGATTTCCAGAAACTTCTAAGATGGGCATGTCCAACATGTGGTCCAGGACGGCTCTAACTGTGGCCCAATACAAATTCTTAAAACATTATGAGAGTTTTTTACAACCTTTCTTTTTAGCTCATCAGTTGTTGTTAGTGTTAGTATATTTTATGTGTGACCCAGGACAATTCTTCTTCCAATGTGGCCCAGGGGAGCCGAAAGCTTTGACACCGCCGCTCTAAGAGATGTTTGGGACACAGATTTAAAAATACTGGGTGAGATGCTTTCAAAGTGCCTCTTAGCTATAACATTGAATAAATTTGTGTAGGTATAGATGTGTTTAATAGACAGTCATAAAATAACACAATACAACAGAAAGCTATTGGAATAGGTACCCATAAACCAGATCGTGCCTATCAGCAATCAGAAAACTAGTAGGTTCTGTCTCTGATACTTGTAATTGCAACATAATGGTTTTGTTTAACTGGTGGCAGCTGTCTCCATGAGAAGCTAGTAGCACATTAGGTCTTTATTAAGACTGGCAAAATAATAAATAATGTTTGTGACTTCTCTCTTGTTTGTAAGGTTAATTGTTGATTAGTAGAATTATTGTGATGTGCTAAGAGCTCACAAAGAATTTTATGTGCAAGTATTTAGACTAAAAACAGAAGTCTCAACTATCTATTAATTTATAAGTTGCTGGTAGACCTGAGACATACCTGGCAGCAAAGTACTGGATAGTGTGATGATTACCTAGGATTTTACATTCATTCTAATTTTTTTTCATTTAAATCAACAGATACTTATTAGCGATGCACAAAGCTAGAAACTCTGGGAGGTACACAGATAATAAGTTACCACCAATATTCTTGAGAAATATCCAATGTTGTTGAGGAGGAAACTATATACACGTTAACTAAACAGATTATTGAATGAGCTGCACTCAGAAGATGTAAAGAGAAAACTACTCCAGCTTGGTTGTAATATATAATCCTTTTTACAAGTTGCTGGATTTGGTTTGCTAAAATTTGTTTAGAAAAATTTTTTACATCTATGCCATTTATTTAAGCCACTGCTAATGATAACTTTCCTACTTGCTGCCAAATATACCCTAACTTAGCCACCACTCTCCTTGGAGCAGGACAGGACCCAAGAGGTCATTAATTTTGATCTCTGTATCCTACCAAAGAGAAGGGTGCAGTCCAGAGAGATGAAGGGATGAGCCCAAATCGTGTAGCAGCTGCAAAGCCTGAACCAACCAGCACTCAGGTCACCCAATCTCTTATTCCCTTGACTTCGAAGGTGGTTTCAGTTGTGCCAACACTGTCCCTTATAGTTTGCCCAGTTGGGACACAAAATCTCAAATCTCAACACACAAATTAGACACACAGGCAGAAAGGAAAAAAAATGACGATGACGACGACGATGACGACGACGGTGATGATGACAACGAAGGAGGAGGAGTAGAAAATGTGTGAGCTCACAGTGGAGGAGACGGTTTACAAATGCATCTATTGTAATCGTTACAGCGTCTCTCTGTGGCAGGTAATAAGATTATTCTAACTCCATCAGGCGGTGATGTTAACCGCCTGAAGTCGCCCAGGAAGCAGCTGCTAATGAACGTGAAACCCCAGGCTGGTCGGACTGCCAAGTCTAGATTCTAAACCACAACACAGACGGGCATCACCCTATGGGCTCTGCACCTTCTGGGAAGTCCTGTCCACCCCACGAGCCTGACAGGGACTAGACAGGGACTCAGAGAATCCTCTTCATGGGTGGTGGCCAAGAAAGCCCCGAGAAAGGCTCAGATTGCTCTCGCAGCCCCACATGGCATTTTTTTGATGTTCTCACTCTCTGTGGTACACTCAGTTACCAAGACAATCATCTCAAATAGGGATTCCAATGAAGCTCAGAGCAAATTAATTAGCCGTGCTGCAGACACATTAAAACTCTCAAGCAGTTGCCATCGTAGGTAACCTTGCATGTTTGACAAAGTGGGGTGTTTTCATTTCAGCTCACGTTGAATAATGAATAATTTTCCCTGCCCCCTGCTAAACAGTGACTGATGAGAAGCTCTTTAGTAGTTCAGTGGTGTTGAATTAATCGGATGGTAGGATATTCCCTTTTTGTTCTAGGCCATCGTCCTCTTTTCTAGGTCTCTCCTCCTTTCCCCCTCCCTCCCCCATAAATCCCACCACACCCCTAAAGAAAACGGCCCTCCACGCCTGGCCACAGCAGTGGCATCTGCTGGTGATGCCCAGTGGGAGGCAAGCCCACGGGAGACGGTGGACGGAGGGTGTCGGTGCAATGCTACCACCCAGCCTCAGCACCCACCCTGAACCCACCTGGCCTGAGGTATCACTCAGCATCCCCTCCAAACAAGACTGTTCCAACGCCCGTTGTTGCTCTCCAGCCCAGGCCCTGCTTCATTTGTCTTTAGAAGAGTTTATATTTCTTTGCTTTTAATTTTATTTCCCTCCACTGAATGATTGCAGGGACTTCATTTTGTTCACGGCCGTGCTGGGGAGAGTACTGGCAAATAGAAGAAGTGCCGAGTTTGCTGGATGGCTGAATGAATGCCTTCGTCATTGGCCAGTAATGTCATTTTACTGGGGTTTTCCTGGGGAGATGGAGGGGAGAATGAAATCACATCCTATGAAGCAAGGTGTCCCCCATGGACACCTGTCTTCCGGCGTAACAACTCCTGTCCTTCCCATCCAGTCTCCGCAAATGCCCCTCAACTGTCCTAGCCGTCTAGGAGGCACCCACCCTCAAACCAAAGCCCAGAGTCGCTGCGCACAATCCCCATCACCAACTCAGAAATCATTTCAGCCAAAGACAAAACAACCGCAACAGCAACAGGGCACGGACTGGGACATTCGAGCGTATTTGTAGAATAGAATACTATGCAGCCACCACAAAGAATTTGGCGGATGACAGATAGAGGTGGTATAGGCAGATAGACAGACAGAACAAGGGCCAAAACATGGCTTAATGGGGAAAGCAAGGCGCAGGACCCCACGTGCAGGTATAATTACCTAGACACCTTGAAAAGCCCACGTGAAACCGCGAACGGTGGCGGCCTACAGGGAAGGGGACCAGGAAACCGTCAGAGGAAGAAGAAGACTACTTTTTAGAAGTGGTTTTTTGGGGAGGGAGGGTACTGTTGGAAGTTTTAGCTGTAGGGGGTTTTGGTTTTTGGTTTTTGGTTTTTGGTGTATTTGAATTTTTTCCTGTACATCAAATAAACATCATTATACACTAAAAAAGAAAGAAAGAAGGAAGGAAAGAGTGTGGGTGGGCGGGCAGAAGTCACCTGTTGGGGTTCGTCGTGCCCCTACTGAACAGGGGTGTCATGCCTTGGGGGTGTCGGCTGAGAACGGCCCTGAGTCTTTGCACTCTAGTTCTGGGCGTGAATGAAGCCTCGAGGCGCCTACTGGATTCCAAGCCCAAAGAAACTCAGCGAACCAACCATGAAATGAGGCTGGTTTCCCCAGAACTTTCAGTCTCCCCAGCAATTCTTTTCATGGAAAATAATTTTTAATCAGAATAAATGGGCTTCTGTGATAACAATATAATGAGTGTTTGGAAACGTATCTATCAAAGTACTCTCTAATCGTGTCAAGTCAGTTTTCTGGAATGTGTCTCTGACTGAATTATTTATTATCTATCTGCTGCTCCTGCTGCCTGTACTCACCACTTGCTAATATGTCCTATAAAGTTGTTAGGTCAAGTTGTTAGGGGAGTAAAAGGGAGATCTAAAGCAAGGATTTTCCTTTTTTTGTGTTAACCCCCCGGGGGAGACTCCTGCCTGCCCCTCGGAAGGTGTTGAGACCTCTCCTGAGGACTGGGGCCGCTCTGTGCCAGGGAGACCCCATGCCAGCCTCGGACCATCTTCAGTGACTGACCAAGGCTGGTTCCAGAGCTACTGAGGCACAGCAGGCAGCTAAGTCTGGATCCAAGAAACGTTCAGTTAGAAATATTCATCCTCTCCTCCCACAGAGTTTGCCAGACCCCTCATTTACACCCATACCAATACCTACGCCTGTAAGTACACATACAATTACACCTACACCTGTACTAACCAGTCCCAAGACATCTGTACCCTTTCCCCTTGGCGGAATGGACAGAACACTGCAGGATATTGAGCACAGACAAGGCAAAGGGGAGGCCAGCAAACATCATTCTTGAAAACAACAGGGGAAGCCCTTCTCTTATGGTGATTTTACACTGTTTGCCACCACCAAGGAGACCGTGGTGACAGGAGCAGTTCCTTTCTGATTGCCAAGGAACAAATAGGATTGAATTTTATACTTCCATGACAGCTGAAAAGAGAGGGGCTGTGACCAGGAGAGTGAGGACGAGGTCCGTGCTATCAGTTTCTAGCTAGGTCAGATCAGCTGGCCAGCACAAATGCAGGTGAGTTAAGCATGGCATACAAGTTTAGGTTCATATCTTCATGATGATTTTGCATCTTCCTGGAATTAAAGAAAAATTACTAATGTAATCAGCCCATTTCTAGATCAGTGACAATTGCAGAGGATAAATGAACACTGACGCACTTTAATTTAGGGGCTGATAAGCTAATAAAAGAAGTGCAATTTAGAACTGGATGATCCCATATTTCTATTAGGTTGGTGCAAACTTAATTGTGGTGTTTGCATTGTTGAAATATCTCTTTTGATATTGGAATATATTCTTAAATAAATGTGCTGATGTTATACATCATTTTAATGCACATTTCTCGCTTTATGGGGGTTTGTTTATGTTTTTATTTTTTATTTTTTTTGCTAATGACATTACTTGCTGTTTATTTTATATGTATTTTAGACTATAAAAATGATGTTAGACCAAAAGGAAGTTCGAGGGATTTTCTTACTTGAGTTCAAAATAGGTCATAAAGCAGTGGAGACGACTCACAACATCAACAATGCGTTTGGCCCAGGAACTGCTAACGAGCGTGCAGTGCAGTGGTGGTGCAAGAAGTTTTGCACAGGAGACAAGAGCCTTGAAGGTGAGGAGTGCAGTTGGCCAGCCAACTTCTAAAACACAAGCTGACAACGACCAATCTTGGGCAATCACCAAAGCTGACCCTCTTACGGCTACACGAGAAGTTGCCGAAGAACTCAGCACCGACCATTCTACGGTTCAGCACCTGAAGCCCATTGGACAGGTGAAAAAGCTCCGTAAGTGGGAGCCTCATGAGCTGACCGGAAATTTAAAAATTCATCTCTTTGAACTGTCGTCTTCTTTTATTTTATGCAACAATGAACCGTTTCTTGATCGGATTGTGGCATGTGACGAAAAGTGGATTTTATACAACCACCGGTGACGGCCAGCTCAGTGGTTGGACCACAAAGAAGCTCCAAAGCCCTTCCCAAAGGCAAACTTGCACCCAACAAAGGTCATGGCCACTGGTTGGTGGTCTGCTGCCAGTCTGACCCACTACGGCCTTCTGAATCCCAGTGAAACTATTACAGGTGAGAAGTACACTCAGCAAATGGATGGGATGCACCGAAACTGCAGTGCCTACAGCTGGCGTTGGTCAACAGAAAGGGCCCAATTCTCCTCACAACAACCCCCGCCCTCACATCGCACAGCCAATGCTTCCGAAGTTGAACAAAGTGGGCTACAAAGTTGTGCCTCCGCCGCATTCACCCGACCTCTCACCAACTCACTACCACTTCTTCAAGCATCTCGACAACTCATTGCAGGGAAAAATGCTTCCACAACCAGCAGGATGCAGAAAGTGCTTTCCAAGAGTTCAATGAATCCCAAAGCACGGATATTTACACTACAGGAATAAATAAATGTATTTCTCATTGGCAAAGATATGTTGTTGTAATGGTCCCGATTTTGATTAATAAAGTTGTGTCTGAGCCTAGTTATAATGATTTAAAATTCAGTCCAAAACCGCAGTTACTTTTGCACCAATCTAGTAGCTGCACTTCTCTAATTCAAGGCTTTGACAATCACTTACAAATCGTTCAGGACAGAGCCCACTTTACATCCTTATCAGTCATTCATACCCAAATGGGAATTAATACATTTTAGATCTCCTTTTAAGAACAGTATTCAGCAGAAGAAAGAGGGACAGAACATGGTCCTGAGTGTTTGAATGAGTTGAAAAGGAGGTGTCACCATAAAATGGGGTAACCAGGAAGAAAAGGTGGGAGGCAGAGAAGCAGCACCACAGACAAATTTCACTACTTCCCCAGGGGAGCAGGGCTCTCAGGCAGCAGAGAGCTTTGCTCACTTCACAGCAGAGAACACGTGGCTTCCTGGCATCTCCGGAGTCAGACCTTTATCTTTAGATCTTTATATAGAGAGGAGCCTGGTCCAAGGGCCTCTGTCAGCTGCTCAAGCTGTGGCTGTCCTTTGATCCATTCCTCTAACTGGCAGTGGAACAGCATCACCTCACTCTGAAGTTTCACAGGAATCACTCTCTGCTACACGGTATCACCTCCACCTGGCCATTTCCTCGCCCTCTTTTTTTTCCTTTTCTTGTGTTTTCTTTCGCAGTTACATTTCACACACAACATTATATTGATTTCAGGTGTAGAGTACAGTGGTGAGCCATTTGTATAACTTAGGAAACCCTCATTCTGCTACATTTAGTTCCCCTCTGACACCATATATAGTTATTACAATGTTATTGACTGTATACCCTATGCTGTAGTTTATATTCCTGTGATGATTTTGTAACTATTAACTTCTACTTCTTGATTTCTCCCCCTTTTCACCCACCCCTCCAGCCCTTCTCCCATCACCCCACCAAATCTAGGGCCCATCAGATGCCACATACTTTTATTGCAACATTATTGCCTATATTCCCATGTTATACCCTATACCCCATAACTATTACTTTGTAACTACCAAACTAAACTTCCCAATCTCTTCTCTTTATTTCCCCCCTCCCCCAATCCTCCTCCCCACTGGCAACAAACCAAGCTGACTTCCACAACCAGAGATCTGACACTTAGGGAAAACTAAACCTCACCTTTATGGATTAAATTGTGTCGCCCAAATTTGTATGTTTAAGTCCCACCCACTAGTACTTCAGACTGTGACTGTATTTGGATATAGAGTCTTTGCAGACGATCAAGTTAAAAATGAAGTCATTACGGTGGTCTCTAATCCAATATCACTATGCACTCATAAAAAGGGTAAATTTTGACACAGAGACACACACATGCACACAAGAAAAATGCCACATGAACATGAAGGCCGAGATCAGGGTGATGTGTCTACAAGCCAAGAAACAACAAAAACTGACAGCAAACCAGAGAGGCATAGAACAGGTCTCTCCCACAGCCCTCAGGAGAAACCAGACTTGGCAACACCTTGATTTCAGACTTTTAACTTCCCAAACTGTGAGGCAACACATTTCTGTGTTTAAGCCACCTAGTCCACCGTACTTTATTATAGCAGCTCAAGCAAACTCATACATTAACCTTCAGAGCTCTCACTCAGGATCTACTGACTTAAACCCTAATAACTACAAATGCTCCTTTTGCTACTTTGCCCAGCCATTTCAGGAATCAGTCTTCAGTAATGTAGCTCCAAACTGAGATGGGTCTTGAACTTAAACAAGTTATTTCATATATCTACGCCTCAGATTCCTAGTTGTCATATGAGGAGGTTGAATACAATTCTGATTGGCAAATCAATTTTATCTCTTATCCTATTGCAACCTATTTGTGGCAGCAATTGACCATTTTATGTGGACCAGATCTCTGCTTCTCTGAGCCTTAGAATCAGATAATTTAATGAGTTATGTCCACCTCTTTCACACACTGTTCCAACAAGCTCTAGGTGAGTCTTTACACTCCCACAGAGCAAGTACTTCAAATGTGGGATCACTTTGCCTTGACTGAGTAGAAAGTATTGTGATTGATCGGCAATGTCTGCTGCACACACAGGATGAGAAATTGGCCCCCTGCGACCTATGTATTTGCCATCCTTGGACTGAATAATCTCTGAGCCCTTCTAAATCTAAAACTTTTATAATTGCTTTCTCCACAGACCCAGGGCTTCCTTTTATTGACCTCATGATCACTTTCAATCACTGCTGCTGCTTTATGCTATTTTCTCCAAAACCATCTGCTCTTTGCTTTTCTTTCTTTCCACCCCCTCCCCCCTCTTATCTCTTCTCCAACTGTGATGGTTAATTTTGTGTGTCAGCTTGACTGGGCTAAGGGATACCCAGATAGCTGGTAAAACATTGTTTCTGGCTGTGTCTGTGAGAATGTTTCCAAAAGAGATTAGCATGTATATAGGTAGACTGAGTGAAGTGGATTGCCCTCACCAATCCAGGTGGGCATCTATAATCTACTGAGGACCTGACTGGAACCAAAGGACAGAGGAAGACTGTCTGGTTGAGCTGAGACATCCATCTTCTCCTGACCTTGGACACCAGAGCTTCTGGTTCTTAGGCCTTTAGACTCCAACCAGTACTAATACCGTTGGTTGCCCACTACCCCTCAATCTCAGGCCTTCAAACTCAGACTGAGTTAAACTATCAGTTCTCCAGCTTGCATATGGCAGATCGTGGGGACCTCTTGGCCTCCAAAATCATGTAAATAAATTCCTATAATAAATACATAAATCTATCTATATATATATATATATATATATATATATGTATTTGAGGACATGTGTGTGAGAGAGCGGGGGTGGGAGAGGACACATGTATATATCTTACTGGTTTTATTTCTCTGGAGAACCCGAATACACTACTCTTTTCCTGCTCTCTCTTTGCTATGCTTCATGGCTTTGGTGTTGGCAGAGCTGTCTATTATAACCATTACTAGCCAATGGAAATACTTTTTCTTCTAGGCTGGTAAAATGACTAATCACAGGATATTGTATATGAGCTTTTTGACTTAAGTTCTTGGCTATTTTCCTCAGTGGTTTTATTAGTCTTTGTAAAAGTCTCTTAAGGGTTTGGGGTAATCCTGACCAGTTATGAGTGCTGGATGCTGAAAACTGGGCAGTGTTGTGATACCACAAAGAGTCTTCCCAACACTCAGTGACTGACAAGAGGTAAAGCCAGTCATAATTTCTGAAAAGGAGATGATTACATTGTAACGAACAAAGTTCTATCTTTATCTAGAGCTTTCCATACATTATCCTGTTTGATCTTCACAACCTTGTGATGTGGCAGGACAAACACTTTGTTATTCCCACATTACATTTAGGAATCAAAGTCAGAAAGACTAAGTGTTGGCTCGATTACTCAGAATTAAAACATTTCCAGTTGTGCCATTTCACCAATCACTTGACTAATTATTTACTCTCATTTATAAAGATATTATCAGGCTCCCCGCTCTTGGGTCAGCCACTCTACCTCTTTGGAGAATACTTTTTAACTTTTAAGTTTTCTATAATAAACCTTAACTTTCCTATATTTTCACATAAAAAAGATATTATCATATATGAATAAATCCTTTTTGTTAACTATCAAGAGCCACCAAATAAGTACAATTAGATAGCTTGGCCAGGATTGTCTTGATTAAAGACCACATTTAATGGAGACTTAAACTGTGTCCAAACAGCCTTTCCCCAAAGCAGTAGGATGATTTCTCTCTTAAGCATTCTGTCTTGAGTGAACCAGATTGCTATAATTTCATGCCTGACTCACAGGCTCTGCTTCCCTCATAAGGTGTGAATCAGATAAATTAAAGAAATAACTAAATTCATTTTGCACATGGTTCCAAGTCAATAGGCTTAGAGTGAGGGCCTGGATTTTACTCCATAGTTACCTTACAAGGGTAATGGGCTTTGGGGGCATTGTTTTCCTTGCTGTCCAGATGCCCCTTTCACTACAGTCTAGACGCCACCCGTGTGTCTGGTAGTCATACTCACCATAAAGATACAAACACATCGCCGAGCACTTCCACACGCAAGTAGCCAATCTTTGATTTTTTTTTTTTTTTTCAGGAAAATAAGGAGGCCATATGAGGTTTAGGCTGTGTCGAACTGCCACTTTTTTTTAATTCCTTTTTTTAAATTAATGGACTTTTCTGAAACATTGGCAAATAGAAGTCACGAATTCCCCTTTAGCCTACCTAGATTTTCCTCTGGACTGAAGAGAAAAGAAGCCTACACTGAGAGCTCAAACAGAAAAGGCTTGCTATGAGAAAGCACACATCTTTCGGGTGAGGAATCAGAGTTTCTGGTGAGACATCAGCATTAGAGGCAGTGAGTCGGGGTGAGCCACGAAAGCTCGCCTCGGGAGGTACAGCTGGGCCCAGGTGTGGGACAAACACTACAGACTTGCTCCCTTAAGATCTGGCAAGTATTACAAAGAAGCAGGAGCCATCATCCTTCTTTGCTCTTGACAGGCATTTCCCAACTTATTTGCCCAAAGAACAGAGCACAGGTTTCCAATCAGTCTTTCAGGTTGAGATAGCACAGAGCTCATTATCAGATTAGAGATTGAAAGCCCCAGGTGACTGCTGCTGGGCACTCTGAGGCTGTCGGCCCACACTACTTCACAAGCATGGCCATCTATCACATGTCTCTAGTGCACGTGTGAGGCTCTCATACTTTTTAGACCTTATTTTGTCAGACTTTTCACCAGATAAATCATATTTGATCAGTCTCTACTTCTTTAAATCCTCTTTTTTCTCTGCTTCTATGACACCCTACTCTCATGCGTTTTCTCCTACCCCTCTTATAATCTCGTCCAAGTGCTTTACTTGTACCCACTCCTCTAACTTCCCAGTGTTGGAGTTCCTAAAAGCACATTCCCAGCCCTGATTCTTCTCTCTGTCTAGACTTCCTCCTAAGTGGCCTCATTCATTTCATCATTTGAAATGTTGTCTGTATACTGCTCATACCAAAATTTCTCCCCACCAGAGATCCCTCTTTCAAGTTCTAGATTTGCTTATCCAACAACTTTCATGTTATATTACCTCAGCTATCTCAAAAGCTCCTCAAATTTAACAAAATATTGTAAAAACTGAAGTCTTGATCCAAAAAAGATCTGAGACACTGCATAGATTTTGATCCAGAAGGACAGACAGACAATCACCTTTTCAGGGAGAATCGCTTCTGGTGGTGGTGGTCTAGATAAAGTAGCCCAACTTTCCCACCGACAACAACTAGAAAAGTTGGGAAAACCATTCTAAATCTGTTTAAGGGTATCAGAGACCTAATATGGCAGTGAATAATTATGCAGCCAAGACCCAAGAAAAGGGGAAACTCAGAGAAATAAGCCAGTTTTGGGGATCACTTTCACCCTCAGGAGATTTTCCAATTCATGTAGCCAAGAGGCAGAGAAACTGAGCAGAACCTTCAACAAACTTCTAAGGCAAGGGGACAAAAATGAGCGTTTGGAGCCAGCTGAGGAAGGAATCCTGATAAACCCACTGGGCTTTGGTTTGGAACCCTGTATTAGCCAAGATTCCCCAGAGAAAAAGAACCAATAGGATGTGTGTGTCGGGGGGGCGGAGGGGAGGCGCGGGGAGAGAGACAGAGAACTTTTAAGGAACTGGCTCATGTGATTGCAGATGCCAGAAAGTTCAGAATCCTCACAGCTGGCTGGCTGATTGGCTAGAGACCCAGGGAAGAGTTGATGTTGGGTCTCAAGTCTGAAAGCAGCCTACGAGTCAAGGCAGAAGCCCCTCTTCCTCAGGAAACTCAAGTCTTTTCCTCTGAAGGCCTTCAACACGTGGGATGAGGGCTGCCCACATTGTGGAAGATAACATGCTGTACTCAAAATCTACTGATTTAAATGTTAATCTCATCTTTAAAATACCTTTACAGAAATATCTAGATGGTATTTGCCCAAATATCTGAGTAGCTTCACCCAGTCAGCTTGACACATAATATCAACAATCACAGGTCACAGACAACTGCTGATCCAAGAACCACACTTTCAGCAACTCTTGACTAAGACTTTTATATTATTAGGTTTGAGGAAAAAGTTCTAATTCATATTAGGCTTTGATAAGTCATGGGAGTATAACACAATCTCTGAGGTAACCAATAGAAGAAGAGTAAAATAATGTTTAACTTGTGATAACAGAAAACAATCCAAAGACAAAGGAGAGATTAAAAAGAATATAGACTAGGTGAAACAAGTGGAAAGCAAACAGTATGATGTTAGATTTATGCCCAAATACATCAGTGATTGCCTTCAATATAAATGAACTAGTATTTCAATTAAAAGATAAAATTTGTCAGGATGAAAAACTATATACACTGCTTAAAAGATACAGTTAAGTATAATATAGAAAGGGCAAAGCAAGAAGATAGACAAAAATGTACTATGAAATCACTAACCAAAAAAAAGCTATGGTAGCTATGTTGTTATCAGATAAGTAAGATTTTAGAACAAGAAACATTATTAAAGAAAATTGCATAATACCAAAAAAGTAAATACACTGGGAAGATGTAACAATCCTACATTTGTCTGTACCTTGTAGCATAGCTTCAAAACATATAAAACAAAAATATAAGAGAAATGTGTAAATCCACACTCACAGTGCAAGATTTTAACACACATATATTAATATCTCATAGCTAGAACCAGTGGTCAAAAAATTAGGTAAGGACACAGAAGATCTAAACAACCCAATTAACAAACTTTTCCTGATGAATGTATAAGGGCTGTCTGGAAAGTATCCAGCCATGTAATAGGAAAAACAGAGGTATTTATGGTGGGATTTTTTCTGGACAGCATACAAACATACACACACACACACACACACACACACACAAGATTGGACAATTAATTTTGTGAATTCATCCTAGAAAAAGTGCTACATATGAGTATACACACACATATATACACACACACACACACACACACTTACACACATATACAGAGGGTGCCAAAAAAATGTATATACATTTTAAGAAAAACTATTAAATTATAAAACTCAGTATTTACCAATAAAAAAAGATGAATATAAGTCACGTTTGATTTCTGCAGTTACAAAAGGTGCTCAAAGTGGTTACCATCAGTATTTATGTAATACATAGAAAACAGCTCTTAAAATGTGTGTACATTTTACCCCAGTGTGTTTGTGTGTGTGTATGTGTGCCATGTGTGTGTATATATGTGTGTGTGTGTGTGTATGTGTATGTGTGTGTGTACACACATATATATGTGTGTGTGTGTGTGTGTGTGTGTGTGTGTGTGTGTACACACACACACATATATATATCACTGTACCTTATGAATATAGGATACATATCCCTTTCAAGAAACTCAGCGTATTTGCCAAAATTTCCATATTCTGAGCCATAAAGTAAGTCTTAACATATTTCAAAAAATCAAAATCATCTCAGAGTATACCCTTTGGTTTCAGTAGAATTAATATGAATAAGTAGAAAAACCCTATATTTGGAAATAAGAAGTAAACTTCTAAATACCTATGGGCCAAAGAAGAAATCACAAAGGAAATTATATAACCAATATTAACCCAATGATTTTAAAAATACACATTCAAACCATACTTATGTGGACATTTATAGTCCTCAGTGAATTCAATAGATAAGAAAGAAGGGTGAAAAAAACAATGCACTATGTGTCCCCTTCAAAAAGTTAGAAAAAATAACCCAAAATTTAGTCCAAGGAAATGAGAAAGAAGGAAGTAGTAAAAATAAGAACCTACAATGATGAAAAAGAAAACACACACATGATAGAGAACAGTAGGTTTGTTGAAAGGACTATTATAGTGATGAGCTCCTTCAAAGAAAGACACAAATAAGTAATGTCAAGAATGAAAAGAGAGATATCACTATATATTAAACAAGTATTGAAATGATACTTGGAAAATAGTATTATGAAAAAACTACATGAATTAGATATATATAAAACACATACACAACCTAGCAAAACTAAAATTAATTTAAAAATTAATTCATTGTTCCAAAACCTTCTCACAAAGAACAACTATTGGCCTGAATGGCCTCACTGGGAATTCTACAAAATATTTCAAAAAGAAACACCACCAATTTTTCACACATTCTTCCAGAGAAGAGAAAAGAAAAGATTACTCTTCAATTCCTTTTTTTAAGACCAGCAGAATCTTGATACTGGACAAGAAAAGAACAATGAAGTCCATTTTTCTTATGGCATTGATTTTTTTAAAATTCTAAACTAATTCTAACAAATCAAATCCAGCAATGTTTGAAAAAGATTATACACCAGAGATCTAAAATGGCAGAGTCAGTAAACATTGTGCTTGCTTCGTTCTGTGAACACATTAAAATTACAACTAATTATTGAACAACCAACATGGAGAACAAGCTGAAGTCTAGTTGAACAGAAGCTTTATAACTAAGGATACAAAAAAAGAGGAGGCCACAATGAGACTGGTAGGAAAGGCACAGACGCACAAGGAACCAAATCTCTGGTGCTGGTAGAGAATCAGGAGGCATATCTTAGTTGCAGTGGTTCCCCCCAGAGGGGTGAGGGACCCCCAGCCCCATACCAGGCTCCCCAGCCCGGAGCACTGGTACTGGGAAGAGAAACCCCACAACATCTGACTGTGAAAAACAGCGGGGACTCAGACCATCTGGTTGGGATGGAAGGCTCTGGGAAACTCAGATGTCCTCTTAAAGTGTCCATGCAGACTCAGTCACTCACAGGTACACCTGCTGGGCTCCAGCAAAGGGATGGTGACTCAGGGGACTTTGGAGGCATACGAGGTACAGACTGATGCGTGTGGCTTTGGAGCGAGGGCTGGAGGACAGCTGCCATCTTTTCTGGGTGCACCCTCCTCCCATGTAGCCAGCTGGTGGGCACCATTTTTCCTGTGTTCCACCCACCCCCACACGGCCAAATCTTAACCTGATTGGTCTGCTGAAATTTATTCACTCCACCCTGCTGACTCACTGGGACCCCACCTCACCCAACTCTGCTAACACCAGAGGCACTTTCTCTGGTGAGCAGCAAGCCCCACCTGCAATCCAATCTTCCTTGAAAAATTATGTAAGTCTGCAGGCCCCAGGCTGGTAGCAACCAGCATTGGTGTGCTCTGAGGTGCTCCAGGCACAACACTGGCATCAAACCAGAATTTACAGAAGTACCCAGTACAGGTGATTAGGGAGACAGTGTCAGGACCCCACAGGGCACCTACTACATAAGGCTATCTAGCTATCTACCTAATACATAGAAACAAATACAGATAGGTATCCAAAATGAGGAAACAAAAAAATACATCTCAAATAAAAGAATAGCAGAAAATTCCAGAAGAACTAAACAAGATGGAGGCAAGCAACCTATCAGATACAAAGCTCAAAACAATGACTTTAAGGATGCTCAAGGAACTTAATGGAAACTTCAACAGAGAGATAGCAAACATAAAGAAGGACATAAAAACCATAAAAAAGAACCAGACAGAAATGAAGAATACAATAACAGAAATTCAGAATGCAACAGAAGGAATCACCAGCTGACTAGATGGAGCAGAGGATCGAATTAGCGAATTAGAAGACAAGGCAGCAGAAAACATCCAGTCAGAACAGCTAAAAGAAAAAAGAATCCAAAAAGTGAGGCTAGTTTAAGGGGCCTCTGAGACAACATCAAGCACAATAACATTCACATCATAGGAGTACCAGAAGGAGAAAAGAGAAAGCAAAGAATTGAGAACCCATTTGAAGAAATAATGACTGAAAACTTCCCTAACCTGGTGAAGGAAACAGACATACAAGCCCAGGAAGCACAGAGAGCCCCAAACAAGATAAATCCAAATAGGCCAATACCAAGACACATTATAATTAAAATAGCAAAGTTTAAAGACAAAGAGAGAATGCTAAAAGCAGCAAGAGAAAAGCAACCAGTTGCTTATAAGGGAACTCCCAATAGACTGTTAGCTGATTTCTCAACAAAAACTTTGCAGGCCAGAAGAAAGTGGCAGAAAATATTCAATGTGAATGAAAGCAAGAAGCTACAACCAAGATTACTCTACCCAGCGAGGCTATCATTCAAAATCAAAGGACAAATGAAGAGCTTCCCAGACAAGAAAAAGCTAAAGGAGTTCATCACCACCAAGCCAGTATTATAAGGAATGTTAGAGGAACTGCTTTAAGATATGGGGGGCAGGTGGCGGGGAAGCAAAACTATAAACAAAAAAATGTCAATAGGTACACATCAATAATTACCTTCTATTTTAAATGGATTAAAAACTCCAATCAAAAGGCATGAAGAGTATTGCACTGAGTGAAGTGTCAAACAGAGGAAGACATATGCAAGTTGACTTTGCTTATAGGTGAAATCCAAAGAAGAAAATAAATAAATGGAACAGGTACAGATTCATAGATATAGAAAACATTTGGTTTGTTGCCAGATGTGAGGAAGGCTGGGGGAGGGGGTGAAATAAGGAGAAGAGATGAGGAAATTCACTTTGGTAGTTACAAAGTAATAGTTATGGGGGTATAGGGCATAACATGAGAATATAGTGAATAATGTTGCATTAACTATGGGTGGCATCAGGTGGGTACTAGATTTGTTGTGGTGATGGAAGGAGGGTGGGAGGGGTGGGTGAAAAAGGGAAAGAAATCAAGAAACACAAATTCATAGTCACAGGGATGTAAAGTGCAGCATAGGGCATATAGTCAGAACATTGTAATAACTATGTATCGTGTCAGATGGGAACCAGGTATATTGAATAAGGATTTTGTAAGTTATATAAATGTCTCATCACCATGTTGTACACTTGAAACCAATATAACATTGTATGTCAAATGTAATTGATAAATAAAAATAAATGAGAAAAAATAATAAATAAAATAAAATTTAAAAACTGAAAAAAATACTATACATCACAACCAAGCCGGACATGAAAATAATGCAACATTGGTTTAACATTAAAAAATCATTCAGTGCAATCTGCTCTATTAATAAAGTAAAGGAGATGAATTTTATAATCATCTCAATAGATGCAGAAAGAGCAAGTCATAAAATTCAACAAAGTATGGTTTTTTTAAAAAATTATGAACTGGAAATAGAAAGTACCATCATTCATCTGATAAAGAATATCTAAAAAACAAACAAACAAACAAACAAACACAAAACTGAAGTTCTTAATTATTTGCTCCAGATTCCCTTTTCTTCCAGTCTTCCCCATCTCAATAAAACAACATCTCCAACCCTAATTGTTAAAGCTGAATATCCAAAAGTTGTTATTTAGAGTCCAGGCTCTCTGTCTCCTATCAGCCTCACCCAACCCATTGCCAATCTATTGATTCTACTTCCAAATACTTCCGGAGTGCATCCACTGTTCCTACCTCTTTCATGAGCACTCTGGGCTACTGCCATCTCTCACCTGGATTACTACCATAGAATTATAACGATCTCCCTGTTTCTGTTCTTGCCCCTCCAAACTATTATTCAGATCCACTTAGCAGACAGAGTGATTATCTTCAAATGTCCATCAGATTATATCACTGCCTGTTTAACAACTTTGCAGTCTGCTTGGAGAAAAAACTACGAAATTCTTACCGGTGTCAATATGCCCCCGTGCCTCATCCAAGCGTCTCTGCCACCCTCACCCACTATGTCACATTGACCTCTTTCAGTTCTTTGCATTTGCCAAGTTAGTCCCCTCTTCAGCACCACTTCCTCTCTTTGCATTGTTCTACCCACTTCCCATTGGCCAACTCTTACTCAATCTATAGCTTAAATGATACTTTTGCACAGAACACTTTCTGCCACCTTACGGTTCCTTTCTCAGAAACCTATACTTTTCCTTCAGAATTCTTATTGTAATTTGCAAGTCTAAATCATTTTATATTTTCATTTTTGACACTTCTTTTTCACTACACTATAAGCACTACAAAGGCAAAAATCATAGCTGTTTTGTTCTCTTCTGTTTCATCTCTATCCTGGTGTCTAGTACATAAGCATTCAATAAATTATTGTTGAAATAATGAATAAATAAATAAATATATATTCCAAGTATATTAAAAGTATGTGCAGCTTTTTTAGTAGATTCCCTCCAGCATGCACATTTTGAGTCATCATTGTTAATAATCGTGACTGTAAGCAGTTTCAAGCAGATAACCTTGAACTTCCAGGCAAACCTTGAAGCAAATGGGCACTGTGTCTCACTTGGACCCTTGCAATTAATTCTAACTCCTAAAAAACCTTATCTACTGACATTAGGGTTTGCTATGTATGGAGCTTTCAGAAAATTATTGCAAACAGGCATAAAAGAAACCAAGACAACACATATCAAAAGTTAAGACCTTTTATTCAGCTACAAATACAGTTTTCTATTGAGCAGACTTCAAAGTCAAGTTAAAAACTTTCATTTTCATGGTAAGAAAATAATGTTTCTAAAATAAAATAAAATGTGCAGCTAGTGATATTTATTTATAAATGCCCTATGACTACCTTCTAAGAAATGCTAAATGATGATAAAACTTAAAAAGGCATCAGCACAAGGACAATCTTTTTGTTAAAATTAGTATCATCCTCATGTGATAATCCCAGCAAAGCAATCTTTATTAGACTTGCAACTAATCTCTAACTCCAGAGTGATGCAAAATTAATTTGGTTATGCCTTTGTACCTTATTTTTTCTACCTGCAAAAGGTGACTGCTTATGCTGTGTGGAAATAGCATCTATAGAGACCCCATATTCCTAAACACTTTTTATATACTTCTTTAACTCTTTATTACCTCAAGGACATTCTTTTTCCTTCAATAAAAAGAATAGCAGTGATATATATGCTTTTGGTAAAAAATTAAGAGCTTTTCTATAAAATGCTGTGAAAAGAAATTTCAATTATTACTGAATATGCCCATTCTTATTTTTAGAATGACAAAGAAGTCAGTCAATAGACTTAACCTTGAAGTCAATCTACTTTTTGCTGAACCAATGATCTACTATACTTCCTAGATTATCCTTCAGAAAAGTCTTTCTATATATTCACTGAATAATTCAGAACACCAAGACAAAGGTCGGGAACAGGAGTGTGAGCAGGTCACCCAATATACCTGCTCTTACTCCCAGGTTACTACATTTATCCTCTGAGACTCAGAGCATGGCTCCCTTTTCCAAGGACCTGAGGGTCAGTTGTTTAGTTAGATGCCAAGGAAATGAAACTGAAAGGATTCTGAAGAGGTCTGACTCAACATTTTTTACTTCTAGTAAAGTCAAACGGCTCCTACCACTGAGCAAACTGCAGGGCTCTCTTCGTCTGATCCTCAAAGCTTTCTCAAATCCTTTTCCTCCAAAGTCTTGATTTTATATCCAGCATCCCACCAATGATTTCCTTTCCAAAGTAATGAGAGGATTTGTGTTCATCTTAGATGACATGGGCAAACCCCTCCTTGGAGGCCCACATCCACGGAGAAGCTAAAGCCTTTGGGTACAGACTTTCAATGTATTTTGAAGAGAGATCAAGCAATCTCTTGTTCATAGACCCACTCTTCATCAGATTCCATTATGGCTGTCTTAAAATAGATGAGAGCCATATCACCTACTTACTTTGAGAGAGGAATGCATTCATAAACTGTTTCTTCATGTTCATATTAGTTTCTAAAAAGATGCAGTCCAATTCTTTATCTTCAAACATGTTTACCAATGATTTTCTAAACACCTGAATTTCCTCCCAGATGTCTGCATCCAATAAGGTAACTGCTCTATGGTACTGCAAAGGGACTATCAGGCAGTGCCCCTGAGTAAGAGATTGAAAATTGGGTAAACATAAATAAACGTTAACATCTATTGCAGGATAAGGTTCTTGGGAAATTGAGAGCTGTCAAAACAATGCAGACATTTTTTTCACGTGTGCAGCAAGACTCCAGTGTTCAATGATAGTTTTTTTCTTTTGGTTCTCTTCCTCTTCACCAAAATGTTCTCTCTCAGCTCCTATGGAGACAAACATGTCATCCCGAATATAATAGTCTCCATCTGGTTTTCCAATAAACTTAAATGCCATTCTCACAAAAAGTTTGTTTTGATTTTCTGCTGTTCTCATCTTTTCATTCTTGACTAAATCACTTAGGATGATCATCATCGTGAAAGAATCAAACATTTTGTTGGGATTATTTTTCCTCATGGGTTGAAGCCATCTGTCTCTTCCTTCTTCCTCCTTTAGATTCCAGAGGTTCCCCTGGTGCGTTTGCAGGCCATACTCTTTCAGACTGATCCGTTGTGCCAACAATCACTTCTTGCTGGTCTCCATTCTCTATACCAGACTTTTTTGATAGCTGTGTGATGTTTCTTTGGAAGTATTTGCCTTTTCATGTTGGGCTTTAAGTTGTTCAGCTAACTCCATATGTCCCATTGTCTCTGCCTTGATAATCTTGGCTCACAACTTGCTTTTTCTCATCAACACCAAGGATGTGGAAGGACACATCCTCTGGACTATTTCCAGCAAATGACTTTGTGTCCTGTAGATGTTCTTTTCTCAGCAAGTCATGTCTCAAGCGTCATCCTGTGATTCTTCTCTTGGATCTTCTGAAATGTCTTGATAGTCTACAATGCCACCGATTTCCAATGACTTTTGATTTGAATGTTTCCTCTCTCCTTCTCTCTCATCAGACTGACTCCATGATGACTTTCTTCACAGTTCTCTGCAGATTTTAAAAAACCGTAAGACACAAAATCTTGAGCCACCAGTGCTGAAGATGAACTAGATAATTCAAAATTTCTGCCCTTGTGATGAAATGACAGTTCTTCATCATCAAAGGCTCTTAAGATTCAGGTCTCAAATTTCCATTGGAGTCTATTCTACATGTTTCTACAGACCCAGATCTATTACCTTTGCATCACCACTAAACTTACCTTTATTATTTGTAATACATGTTAAACTATATCCCTTGAACTTTTATTACATTTTTACTAAGTCTGATTTTCTACTTCCTTGCCTACTTTGTGCTTGATCCGAATATGGTGGTTTCCACCAACATCCTCCTCTACAATCTTCTTTTGTGAATGCAGTCTTTTCAGCTCCTAATGTCAACTGAACTATTTCCATTGACCCACGTCTTTCAGCTACGATGTCTTCAAATTTCCTATTTTGTTTCTCAGCTTGTTTCTTCATTCTTTGATAAGACTTTCCTAGCCACCTTAATCCACCATCTTCTTTAATGAAACTGTAGTGACTGATGACACATTACCGTCTGCTGGTGGAAGACCTTTCCCACCATCCTTCCAGCGTGGGTTCAATTCTCCTTCCACCAATCTGGACTATTCAAGGGTTTGAGTTTTCTCTTACTCTATTTTCTTTACAATTTTCTTTTCAGCTTTAAGTGTAGATGATGACACAGTTTTAATGACATAAAATCAACAGTCATCCACTCATCCTTCCAAACAGCGTGGTGTTCTCCTGCTTCTTCTGACTTCCCAGCTTTCACTTTCCAGGCTTTCTCCTTTCCAGAAATCTGGGATGGAACAGCCTCAACCCAGAGCTTGAGGAACTACATTGTTTTTTTCATACTTCTATTTCTTGCTCCTTTTTTCTTCTCTTTCTTTACTTTTTTTTTTTGAATGTTTGTCTTTTTTCTTCTCTTTCTTCATAGAGTATCCCTGTGAGAATTGTTCAATCTGCTCATTCACATCAGGTAGCATCCATGTATCCTCACCCTAAAGTTGTTTAAGTTCTTTGTATCTTTCTTCCTCTTTGGGGGGGGGGGGGCTGGGTACAGTGAACTTTATTGATGGTGCATGACAAGATAGGGCTCCCTCAGCCCCTCCCCTTCTTCAGGGGGTCTGGGATGGAAACTGTGGAGGCCAGGAGATTCTCAGTGTGTTGGGGGAATCAGTGTGCGGAAAGGACTCCCCAGTAGCCGAGGGCCCCCACTTCCTCTCACTGGGGCTGGTAGTCCAGGGGGCTATTACTCTTTGGAGGCCATGTGGACCATAAGGTCCACCACCCTGTTGCTGTAGCCAAATTCGTTGTCATACCAGGAAATGAGCTTGACAAAGTCGTCGTTGAGGGCAATGCCAGCCCCAGCTTCAAAGGTGGAAGAGTGGGTGTCACTGTTAAAGTCACACGAAAACCTGGTCCTCAGTATACCCCAGGATGCCCTTGAGGGGGCCCTCCGATGGTTGCTTCATCATTTTCTTTTTTTTCTTTTTTTGTTTTTAATGTGGGTAGTTCCCTGGCTGGGAATCGAACCAAGGCCGTAGCGTTGACAGCGCCAAAGCCTTAGCCACTACACCACCAGGGAACTCCCCATCATTTGCTTTATGTCATCGTATTTGGCAGCTTTTTCCAGCCGGCAGGTCAGATCCACAATGGACAAGTTGTGGGTGAGGACACAGAAGGCCATGCCTGTAAGCTTCCCATTCAGCTCAGGGATGACCTTGCCCACAGCCTTGGCAGTGCCAGTAGAAGAACATCATCTGGGCAGCCCCTCGGCCATCATGCCACAGCTTCCCAGAGGGGCCATCCATGGTCTTCTGGGTGGCAGTGATGGCATGGACTGTGGTCATGAGTTCTTCCACAATGCCAAAGTTGTCATGGATGATGTTGGCCAAGGGGGCCAAACAATTGGTGGTGCAGGAGGCATTGCTGACAATCTTGAGAGACTTGTCATACTTCTCATGGTTCACACCCATCACAAACGTGGGGGCATCCACAGAAGGAACAGAAATGATGACCCTCTTGGGTCTACCCTTCAAGTGAGCCCCAGCCTTCTCCAAGGTAGTGAAGACACCAGTGGACTCCATAACATACTCAGCACCAGCATCACCCCATATGACGTTGGCGGAATCTCACTCCTGGAAGATGGTAATGGACTTTCCAGTGATAACAAGCTTCTCATTTTCGGCCTTAACTGTGCCTTTGAACTTGCCATGGGTAGAATCATACTGAAACATATAGACCACATAACTGAGGTCAATGAAGGGGTCATTGATGGTGACAACGTTGACTTTGCCAGAGTTAAAAGCAGTCCTGGTGACCAGGCGCCCAATACGGCCAAATTCACTCCGACTTTCACCATCGTGTCTCAGGGTTGTGCTGGCACTGTGCTAGAAGATGTGGCTATCTGTTGAATGAGAGCAGAGAGCCCTTTCTTCCTTTTCAAAATTGGCTTTAGCCTGGCACAACACCACTGCCCTAGCAACCAGATCTGCTCTGTATGCTGTTTGATGCTCCTTGTACTTTCCTAACACACTTTAATGATGGAGGTCAACTCCCTCACTATCCTAGAAAGAGAAGGCATAAATTTTTTTTCTTCATCAGTTGAAAGACATGGTGAGACTATGCCATAATTGGAAAAATCCAAAACTACAGCTGTTTAGAATTAAACTAAAATCAAAATCACCACCTGATAATTAATACAAAAAAGTAGTTTACTCAGTGTTGTAAACAGAGGAGGAAGAGAAGCATCCACTATCTATATTCTTAACTAAAAATAAAAAATAAACAAAAATAAAAACCACGAAGAGTTCAAATAAATATCAAGCTGCAGACCCAAGGGCACTTGAAGTCAAAGGCCCTAGAAGCAATGGGGAACTGGTGAGGGCATCAAGATCTCTGTACTCCCAGGGTTGTGAGTTCAAACTCCAGGTCTTTCATATGCAAGTTGTGTGACCCCAGGCAAATTATCAAACTTCACTCAGCTTCCATTTCTTCACCTATAGAAAGACAATAACAATGCTGCCTCAAAAGCATCCTGTGAGAAATTCAAGAATATCTACAGAAAGAGCCTGGCACACAGTAGGAGTTCAATAGATGTAGTTACTGAGTGGGATAGATACTGGGGTTTTTTTTTTTTTCTCTACCCCTCCTTGGTTAAAAATAAGTGAAGTAAAGGAGGATGGGAACTAGTAAAAGGTATTCTTAAATACTACTAACATTCCTCCTGGGGATGTTAAATACTGCCAAGAAACTTAAAACCCATCAAAAAAGAAATATGAGCTAGACAGAAACATGTTTGGTCACCAGGGCTTTGTTATCTCACATTAACATTATCTAATAAAATCAAGTGACATCAAATCTGTATTAAATTGAGAATAATTGGTGGAACTCCATGGATGAGAGATAGAGGGGAAGATGGGAGGAAAAGCAAAGCATGGGAAGACATAAACAGGAAGAGAAAAGAAGACAGAAAGAAATCAACCAGGCCCATCTGGATTTCCATTTGCTTGTAAGCAGAATAATAGGGGACTGTCTTCTCCTTTTTCCCCTATCAAGGCAAAGACCATAGCTGCTTTATTCCCTTCTGCATGCCCAGCAGCTTGCCCAGCGCCTGGAACATCACAGGCATTAATAAATATTTCTGGAATGTAGAAATGAGTAAATGAGTGAGTGCTGCCTATGTCTCTGGAGTCATAAGAATTCACCCTGCAACCAAGAATTTTAAAACACAGAGGACTGATTTTATGCATTGACTCTAGGTACTTGGAACTGGAATTCCAAATATGAGTGTCCTCAAAATTGTATCTAGTGGCTGTCACTTAACCATCTCTCTGGCCCTGCGAAATGGACTTTTCAAATAAAGATTTGAGCCTCCTGTGGAGTGGCCTCAATTTCGGCTTTCAGTCTGCCAGTATTCTCAGTTACCTTATAATATAGTTCCTGTTGCTAGATATTAAAATGTAGAGAGGATCGTTTAGAGACTCTGAGTTGGACTTTTTTAAAAATCAAAGATAGAGCTGAGCAGTTAAAAATTAGTCAATATAGTGTCTGCTCTTATTGAGAAATGCTTAATCTCATTACTCGGTTTTGGGAGAGAATAGGAGGCAAGGTAATGAAATTCAATATAGACAAAACACATAGCTTCAATTTAGCAACAGATAAAGTAATGTTGCAATTACCAATTTCAACATGTTTACCTGCCAATAATTATAACTATTTAATCAAAACAATGTGAGAGTATTTGGTATATTGCATGTTAACATTTTTTAATCTATTAAAAACAGATCAAATGCCCCATTTAAATTTATGCTATGGGACTTTTTCTAGAACAATTCCCACTGTCGCCAAAACACAGAGTTGTGAGGATTAGACCTAAACGTGCTTTGCAAACATGAGTCTGTGGATGACATTATTGTTTCTTGCTCAGCCACTTTGCACATAACATGTAATGAAATCACCTTCCATCCTTACCTACCTTTCCATTAGAGGCAAGATTTTTCTTCTTTTCTTCTTAAACTAATGAGATTGCGAAAAGCAATCACATCCTATCAGAAGCCACCATAGTTCAGAAATGAAGTGATTTATGGGTGGTAATTACATTATAAAAAGTTTATACATCATTTGGGCATAATTTAGGGGGGAAGGTATAGTATGTTATTGCCGTTATTAAACCCTAAAGACCCATTGAGCCAGAATATAAAGATCAACCACTTGTTTTGTTAAGTAATTAACTTAACTCTTCCTCATAAGCTCCCATTCAGCTTTAGAATAATCCTGTTTCTCACTGGCAATGAGAGTCCCCAGCAATGTATTGAAAAGGGCTACTGAAGGTGATGCCAATTAACTGCCAAAAGTAATTGTCATTTTGAAATTCCATTATTGTCTAATTTGCTGCCACTATATTGTTAAAGTGCCAATTATGCATCTCTGCCTTAATGTATTAATAAAAAAAGCAATCATGCATTTATTGCCTTTATAATTCCTCAGATAATTATACAACAGGCTGAAGGTATATTTCTTCAGTGATGCAGCAAACTTAGCAACTACATTGAAGGCTCAAATGGTAAGGAAATTAACATACCAGAACTGACTATTAGAGCTAAAACCAAGTATCAGCTACTTTATTTGCAGTGCCATGGGGCCATTCCATGGAATGATGTTTTGAAGAAGTAAGAGCTTGCTTGCATCTATAGGATAATCTATTTTGTCTTTCTCCATTCTTTCCTAGGTAGACGTGACATAGACAATCTTGTTCGAAATAAGAAAATAGTTTCCAGGTTGGTTTCCAGGTCATGTGTTCTCGGGTAGGCATGTGGTCCAGGAGAGGCTGCATTTCTAGGCTGCCCATGAACCATTTTCAACTTAAGCCCATCCCTGCCTAAGGAGAGGCTAACGCATCTCCACGAGCATGGAAAAGGAAGCCAGGGGGCTGAAGTGGCAGTCTAGAGAGGAGATTTTCAGGGTTTGGTTTCATTACTGTGCTTAAAATTCTTTAATTCCCAAATTGCAAGTTTCTTCTCTAATATCAATATAAAAATTCATTCTGCAGATAAATAAAAATAATTTAAAGAGTCTCTACCTTGGATTATTTGTCCTCTCTACTTTTAATATAAATGAGTTTCAACTCAATTGAAGTGTCCTTTCTTGTCAAAAAAGTTATGGCATTGCATGATTTTTTGTTCACTCTCCTCCATATTTGCTGCATTAAGACTAAAGTAGTTGTATTAAGTGCTCCCTGGAGCTACATGTGTAGCAGAAGGATTCCCCAGGATATTGCAGTAGCTGCTCTCCTCTCTCATAAAGGATTCTGTGCAAGTTGCTCCTCCAGCTGTGACAGTCCCACTGAAATTCCTTAATTCATTCCTGACAGTGTTGGAGAGCAGCAGTCTACAAACAATAGCCAGAAGCCCAATCCAGCCCACCTCCTGTTTTTGTAAATAAAGTTTTACTGTAACACGACCATGCCCATTTGTTTACATATTGCATCTGTCTGTCTCTCTCTACAACAACAAAGTTGAGTGGGTGCAACAGAGACTGCATGGCCCACAAAGCCTAAAATGTTTTCTATCTGGCCCTTTGCAGGAAGTCTGAGTTTGCCAGTCCCTGTTTCAGTGGGGTTTTTCCATCTGACTATTACCGAATCTCCTTCCCAGCAAATAAACCCTTTATTATTACATTGCTTAATGTTTTTTTTTTCTCTCTGAACTTTTCTTTCTAAATTACAGTATCTTCTTTAACTTCTGAAATTTAACACTCTGTGATATTTCATCCACACATTCCCCAGTGACTTTGAGAATATTTCTCCAAAGATGCTCCCAAAGGCACTTGACAACATCTTTTGATCAGTAGCCTGATAAGAAATCACCCTCTGAGTGGATCAAAAAAGTTTATTCATCCTTTTAAGTAATAAACATTTGATAAAGGTCTTCACTATGTTCTAGGCTCTGGTGCTGAGACGTAAAATTCCAAAAATAAGAACCCGTCTCTCCCTACCCAGAAACTCACACTCTGGCAACAAAGACCTCAAATAATTTAGAGTATTAGTGTTGTTGTGACTGTTGTTTGTTTTAATACTTTCTTAGTTACAGGCCAGGAATTATAAGAGCTTTACAAATATTAACTCATTTAATCCTCATAATAATCCTACAGGGAAGATGCTATCATTATCCTCATTTTACAAATAAAAAAAATAAACTTAGGTATGCATGAGAAAATATAAATATGAGGTAGGATTACAACAAAAGTTCAGCAACTTGCCCAAGGTCATACATTCATTAAGTAGCTGAGCTGGGATTTGAACCCAAGCAGTCTGCCTCCAGAGTCTAAACTCTTAACTACTTTGTCAACAGCAGGTTTTACTTTCTTGGTCCATGACCTGAGAAGAGACGTTGCTTCCACATGGGATACCCCTGCATTCCCCATCACAGAACACACAGAGGATCTGAGTTATGCTGTGCTGACTCACATGCTCCCTGGCACAGCCTGCTTCGCTTTGCGGGAAGGTGGGTGGGCACTGCCACCTTCAGACTCCCATTGTAAGTCCTGGCGATCTGGGGACATTCTGGTTTCCTAGATAAATGATTCTCTTACCAGTCCAGTCTAGAGCCTCTCAAAAAAGAAAAAAGCGTTCTAACTCCTCTATAGTGGGAGGGGGCAACTATTATCTTTCACCAAAACTGTTGGCAGCTACTTTAGACTTCTAAGGGAGAGGCAAAATTCTCTTTAAGGGAAGCAATTCTTTAGTTTAGGAAAATACTTTGATGCATCTTAACAACGTGTTTTTATTTTAGAGTTGGTTTTTGTTTTTTTAATTTTTCTGCTGTTATTGTGAAAGGCTCCTGAGCATAGATGGATAGGAGTGTATAAGATAATGAGGGTTGAATTGCTTTGCATAATAAAGTGAAGAAAATTTAGAAGGCATCCCAAAGAGAGAAGATCAGGGGCTTGAGAAGATTGAAAATGGAAGAGGTATGAAGGCAACTTAGAGAGAGAAGGAGGCCCAAGAAGGTGGCCATAAGAAGAGAAAATTAGCCAATGAGAAATCCCCTGTGGGGAGATGGTCAATCGTCTTTAGGACTATGATGCCTGATACCAAGTTTAAAGCTGTTTGCTGTGCTGCGTGATCCTAGGAGAGGGCAACAGTTCCAGAGGAAATAGGAGTAGTGACAGGGGAATAGGGTGACTGTGGGAGCAAGACTGATTATAAAAACAGCCTCCTAATAAAAGGCATGATTCAGATTGGAAAGAAAGAAGTAAATCTATCTCTTCACAGATGACATGATATTATACACAGAAAATCCTAAGAATTTCACAACAAAACTATCAGAACTAATAAAAAATGCTCTACAAAGTTGCAAAATATAAGACCAATGTATGAAAATCAATTGCATTTCTATACTCTAGTAATGAACAATCCAAAAATGAAATTAAGAAAACAATTCCATTTATAACAACATCAAAACAAAGTACTTAGGAATAAATTTCATCACAAAAGTACAAGACCTCCATACTAAAAATAATACATCATCATTGAAAAACATTAAAGAATACTTAACTGGAAAGACATTCTCTGTGTTGGATAAGAAGACAATATTATTAAGATGACAGCCCCAAATTGATCTACAGAGTCAATGTAATCCCCAGAAAAGTTACTGTTGTTTTTTTCACAGAAATTGACAAACTAATCCTAAAATGCATATAGAAATGCCACGGACCCACAATAGCCAAAACAACTTTGAAAAATAACGAAGTTGGAGGGAAGTAGTATTTCCTGGTTTCAAAACTTACTACAAAGCTACAGTAGTCAAGATAGTATGCTACTAACATGAGGATAGACATAGCAATAGAATAGAATTGAGAAACTAGATATAAACTTATATACTTATGGTCAATTGTTTTTTAATAGAGGAGAAAATTCAATGGGAAAGAATGATCTCAACAAATGGTACTAGGACATGTAAAAGGATGAATTTGGATCTTCTGTCACACCATACACGAAAGTTAACTCAAAATGGACCAAAGACCCAAATGTAAAAGCCAAAACTATAACATGCTTTGAATAAAGCATAGGCATAGATACTCATGATTCAGGGTAAGGCAATGATTTCTTAGACATGACACCAAAAGAACAAGCAGCAAAAGAAAAAATAGGTAAATTGGATTTTATGAAAATTGAAAACTTCTGTGCTTCAAAGGATAACATCAAGAAAGTGATAAACAAACCCATGGAAAAGAACATTTTTGCAAATCATGTATCCGACAAGGGACTTGCATGAAGAATATATAAAGAATTCGTAACTCAGCAATCAAAACCAAACCAATTGAAAAATGGTCAAAGAATGGTGGCGTTTCTCCAAAGATATACCAATGACCCATGAGCACATGAAAAGACGCCCACCATCATTAGTTATTAAGGAAATCAAAATCCAAACCACAGGGATATAATTTACGCCTACTAGTATAGCTATAAAAAAAGACAATAACAAGTGCTGGGGAGGATGTGGGAAACAGGAACCCTCATATATTGCTGGTGGGAGTAGCAGGCGGTGCAACCACTTTGGAAAACAGTTGGACAGTTCCTCAAGAAGCAAACACAGAGGTACAGTACGATCTTGCAATTCCATGAGAGGTGAAAACGTATGTCTACACAAAAACGTGTATTAATACAGAAATGCTCATAGCAGCATTATTGACATTAGCCAAAAATAAAATAAAAAGCAGAAACAATTCAAATGTCCACCAGCGAATGATGGCTAACTAAATATGATACATGCAATCAGTGGGCGACTGCTCCTCGGTGAGGAGTCACGTACTGACACGTGCTACGATACGGATGAACCTTGAAAACCTGCCGAGTTAAAGCAGCCAGACAGCAAAGCCACAAACTGTGTTATTCCATTTCTATAACATGTCCAGAACAGGCAAACCCATAGAAACAGAAAGGAAAATGGTAGTTGTCAGGGGCTGGGGAGAGCGGGTAATGAAGACTGACTGCTAATGGGTATGAAGTTTCTTTCTGGGATGACGAAAAGTTTCTGGAATTAGATTGTAGTGATGGTTACACAACCTTGTGAATATGCTGAAACAACAACATTAAATCGCACAACTTTAACAGCATGAATTATATGGTATGTGAGTTATGCCTGAATTTAGTACTATTTTTAAATCCTCTCTTTCACTAAATACAAGAAGGTGACCCTGACGAGTGAGGGAAACAGTTGGCAGGGAAAGAAATCACCTTATTCCTAAAGAAAGACTTGTAAAAAAAGTGTTCTTTTTATTTTATTTTATTTTTAATTCAAGAGAATTAAAGGTGGTTTTGAAGTACTGCACCAGCTCGCAGTTTCATTTAAGGTAGAAGGTGATTTCAGACAGTTCTTACTGAGAAAGAAAGGGAAGAGAGATTCCAAAACGAGTGCTGTGGGCAGATGCTTCTTTTTTTTTATCTTTTCAGAGTGACAAGAGCTCAAAGGAGGTGTGGGTAGGATTCCCTTAAGAGAAAAAAGGCTTCCACCTCTTAAGACTAAGAATGTTCTCAGAAAGAGCAGTATAAGAGTATATTTGGGGCCTGAAAGTCAGCCTCAGCTAGGAGTTGCCCCAGTAAAGTGGATGGGGGTGGGGAGGGGTGGGCACAGGCTTGGGCAGGCTATGAGGTTTGGGAAGAGGAATTAGCTAAGCAAGGCTGCCCCGCCCCACCGACCTCCAAGGACCTGTGCTGGGGCTTGTGCACACCGGACAGGTACTTACCTTGATCACTGTAGGCTGACCAGACATACCATATTTTGTTTTGTTTTTATTAAATTTATTGGGGTGACATTGGTCAGTGAAACTACATAGGTTCCAGGTGTACAACTCTATGTCCTCCATGTGTTGCACTGTGTGCTCACCACCCAGACTCAGTTCTTCCATCACCGTATGTTTGCATCCCCCTTCATCTCTCTGCACCTATCTCCCCACTTTCCCTCCGGCAACCACTAAACTATTGTCTGTGTCCATGCATTTGTTTTTTCTATTTTGATTGTTCATTTATTCTGTTCTTTAGATTCAACATGTAAGTCAGACCATATAGTCATATTGTCTTTCTCATACAACTCAACACCAAAAAATAGACAATCCAATTAAAAAATGGGCAGAAGAACTAAATAGACATTTCTCCAAAGAGGACATTCAGATGGCCAATAAACACATGAAAAGATGCTCAACATCACTACTCATCAGAGAAATGCAAATCGAAACCACAATGAGGTACCACCTGACTCTTGTCAGAATAAATGGACCAACAGAAAGTGTTGGCAAGGATGTGGAGAAAAAGAACCCGTGTGCACTATTGGTGAGACTGCAGATTCATCCAGACACTATGGAAAACTGTATGGAATTTCCTCAAAAAATTAAAAATGGAGCTATCTTATGATCCAGCAATTCCACTCCTGGGTATTTATCCAAAGAAATCCAAAACACTAACTAGACATACCAATTGGAACGGGACAGAAAACAACAGTATTGTCCCATTTCAAACGGTACATCTATCTCATCAGCCTATGGAGGAGACTATGGCAGGGGTCATTTCTGTGACATGGTTGGTAACTTGAGCAAATGATGGAAAATAAGAGTTCCTCCCAGTTCTATCCTTCAACCCCCCACTTTGTGTTTCTCCTTTCACTGGAACTTATTTTCCAAAACACTTGTGTTAAGAACGTTTACAAATTAGGGAATACCTATTTAGCAAAATGCGTTTTCCCTGGTTTCTGTGTCACCCAAGTCCAAGCAACCTGACTCCTCTTCCACTTGCCCTCTCAACGAAGTAAATGAAGCCCCCACTGAGATGGTTTGCCAATGCAGAGATTGCAGAAGTCGTGGCTCCCTGGCACAGAGAGAGAAAAAAATAGAATAACCTGGCAAGTGGTTAGATTTGGCTGGAAGCAGGGTTCCCCCTGCTTACGAGTATTTCCCAAATACCTGCCACCGGGCAGAAATTCACTTTTTCCAAAGGCGATGAGTGAGGGTTACAACTATTGGCTATCCCCGCCTCTATGTCATTTGTCTTCATCTGATCATCTACTAACTGAACCGTCTCTGGGCTTGCGGCTAGAAAGCCAGAATGGGGAGAAAAAGAGACCTCAGAGAAAGAAATAAGCACGTGCATAGATCAAAATTTGCTGCTAAACTTGTGAGATAAGTCAGGTCTTAATGGGCTTGCTTGAGAATTCATTCTTCCAGAAGTGTGGGCACTGAAGGAGGGAGGAGTTGACAGGAGAGGTCAGCAGAAATCTTGATCAGTGGGGCAGAGGCAGAAGATGCAAAAGACCCTCTGAAAACCTGAAAAGCCTCCCTGGACTCTACTCAAACCCACGGCCCAGGCTGAAAGCCTCTTTTCTCGTCTGGGAAAAGGTAAGAGGGAGCTAGACCAAGGGCGCACGCAGCACAGGAGTCCCGGAGACCCAAACCCCAACAGTAGAAAAGGGGTGTGGCCTCCTTCTACTAGTCCGGCATTTACATAACCAAGGGGGCCTACTCAGGTGTTCTCTGTAAAACAGGGACCATTTACTTCAAGGTGATTTTCTGTTCCCAACTAGACTGAAACAGATGGCACAAAAGAAAAAAGGGGAAGAACCCTCAAATTTGATCGGACGGTGCACCTTTTTAAACTACACACACACACACACACACACACACACACACACACACACTCACACATATCTCCTGTTATACTAACATCCTTAGAGGTTGCCTCACCACATTAAAACCCTTGCAAGGAAATTTTTGGTAAATTTGATCATTCTTTCATTTCCAACTCACAGATGGGAAAATGAAAAAGAATCATGCAGCTGTGCCTGAACACGTGTACGTGACTTAGCTACCTCAGCCTTGCTCTTCCCTGTGGCCTCGGGATCTCGAGAAGCCCAGTTTCACCCTCTTTTTCCCATGCTCTTGACCTCCCGGTAGATTGCATGTACCAAGCAACAATCTTCTTCTGTCATTTTCCAACTCCTAGAACCCACAGAAAGCAGGAACACGATGTGGAAAAATCACTGTAATCCAACTAATAGTTTTTTAAAAGCAAAGCTCTCCAGATGTTCTCTAACCTTAAAAAAACGTAAGCCACAGGGAGCAGCTTGAAGATGCTCACTTTTTTTTTCATCCCCATTTGTCCAGATTGAAGGAGTATCCCCCAACCACCGGCAGGCATAATTATTTTTCATCTGTTGAACACCCAATGGCTGGATAAGCCTTGTGAATTGGGTGCTCTGCTGCACCACCTGCTATGATCTTTCCAGGTGCACTCACAAATGACACTTTAGTTAACAAGCCTGACATTTTCCTGTTCATTAGAAGGGCACTTTAAGAAATTACCCATTTGTCTAGGACTAGAGGCAGCTGCAGTCACTGGATCCCAGCTGGTTCCACTTTTCAGCACCACAGATTCTGGAGGAAGAACCTAACCTGGCTATACTGTAGAGCTCTCTCTCCAGCATCTACCTTCTCACTAGCTTTCTAAAGGCAAGATATCAAAGGTGCCCTGGTGGTCATTCTCAGGCTTTAGAGTTCTTGGTACCTGTTACAGAGTAACCACAGCCCAAATTCAAATAGCACTTGTGAGTGCATGCCAACTAACACCTCTGGTCAACTCCAACAGTTGGCTTTCTTGAACTTCACAGTACAGCATAGGGAATAGTCAGTAATATTGTAATAACTATGTATGATACCACATTGAAACTAGACTTATCAAGGGGATCTTTGTAAGTTATATAAATGTCTAGCCACTATGCTGTACACCTAAAATTAATATAATATTGAACACCAAGTGTAATTGAAAAAAATAATTTACAAAGTGTTGGGTAATTCTTCTTAGTGGCCACAAGATGGCAGGCTTGAACCTAGTAAAGGATCTCTGACCCTGCTGGTCTTTGCTACCTGCAGGGTTGGGGGGACACCGGAATGACAAGCTGTGGGCAGAGGTGTCTCTTCCATTTATTAATATTCTCAAGCACAGCTTGAGAAACTCTCACTTCACTTAAGAGAGCTGATTTGTTTGGGCATTCATTTGGTTTAAGAAGAACAATTCCCTCATCATTTGTTAGGTAATATGCTTTTATGTTTTAGCTCCTGCCTTTATATAAAAATGTCTACCTTTGAAAGATCTGTGATAAGAAGATGTGTATATGTGCAGAATATTCACTTGCATGTTAACAGAGCAACAGTGCTTTCCAGGGGTTCCAGGGAATAAAGACTTTACCCACTGGCAAAATAAATATAGGAATACATTATTGAAACACACATGCACAAATCAGAAAAAAAATCATATTAACAATAGCTTGCAAATACTCTCTCAAGTCCAACCATAATTACAATGTTCACCACCAATCCTGCTTGTTCCTTCTGACTTCTAATGACTCAGTCACCTACTCGAAGGTGAGAAAATAAAGGTGAAAGAATCTGCCTTTTAGGGTGTCAGTCACATCTTCGAAAAGCAGAAAACAGAAAATCTGGTCCAACTTGTTGGACAGAGAGAATTCTGCACTTGTGCCAATGGGGAATCTAGCAACCCGGGAAGGGGCTGCTGAGGAAGAAAGGCAGGGAACAAATGAGGACAGGGATCCACACTGGGGACAGCGGTTATGCAAACAAGTAATCTAGTTTCTCCTGGACAAAATGAGGAGGTAATTTAGTTGCAACTGGATCAAGAAGATTTCAGAGCAATAAGAATCAGGTAAGGGCAACAGAGGGAGTTAATAAGGGACATTGTAGACTCACAATAAAGATATAATTTCCTTAGGGCCTTCAAAATAACAAAAGCTTCCAGAAGGTAGTTAGCATGCAGACTTGGAGATTACTTCAAGCTCACAGCATTCATAAAGACACACACACGGGTCCACCCACAAGCGCCAGTGATGAGATTCCCCCACTCCCTGTCCCAAGCAGTCTCGCACAGTGACCATTAACCCTCTGCTCCAGAGGAGGGAGCAGCGCTCTCAGAGTGCTGTCTGCACAGGCCAGGGCTCATGGTGACAGCAGCAATTACCCTCCCTCCGAGCGTGTGTCTGCCTCCGGTGGGGGGGCCAGTGCACTTGGCACATTAAAGAGCATTTATAAACAGTAGGTTAGAGGAGCTCAGGGGAAGAGGAACTGTGTAATGAGTGATGGTTATTAATGACCGTTATTATCTTTGTCCTGACCCAAGAACTATTCCTCCAAGAATGTTTACTTAGTATGCAGGGCTAGAGCTGAGTCAGACATGCGGGGCTCTGCAACTCCGCTATTAATCCACCTGTTTTATAGACAGAGGAAATAGCTCCATGAAGTTCTCTTCTCCAAAATTAATAAATACAAGTGAAAATTTTAGAGCCCCCATGTTCCACCAGAGGAGGAATGGATCAATTCTCTGTGTGGCGAGTCACATTATGGAGGGCATTAGGCCAGGTTTAACATGAATAAAGATATCGATTTCCCCTTGTTACTTGATTCAACTTTATTCCTTTTGGATTGCCAAAGGCCTCTGTGACAACACAGGCTGTGGCCCGAAGGGCAATTGGGAACTGTATTTTCTGGTCCTTTGTTTATTCATTAAAGTTTTGCACTAACAACAGCTGAGTGAAAGAGAGAATTCAGTTAAAGCCAACAGGTATGCCTGGTCCCTTTTGGACTTCATAAAGTGAGTGAGCAGGTTATTTTTGAGGCTCTGAGAAAAGGGATAGGCAGGCCATTCTTGGCCTATAATTCACGCTATATTGGGTGGGGCTCGGGGTGTTTCTTACCTGTCAAAATGTCATAATTTACTAATATGGTACTGTTCATATTTGATATAATACAAAAAGCTTTTAAGGAAAAAGTTGACCATCCCCTTTCACATACCTGCCCCCCTCCCCCAATCCATATGCCTCTTGTTGGTAACCCTGTTAACACTTAGATGTGTGTTCATCCAGGATTTTTGGTGCCCTTGCATCCATATACACACACACAGTTTTGTTTTTACAAAAATGGAACCGCATCCTGTGTATTGTCCGATGACGGGTCGTGTCTTGGAGATCTTTCTACATCAGGAGGTCCCTTACACTTTCTAACAGCTAAGTAGTATTCCATCATATGGATAAGCCTTTATTACGTAATCCTTCTCCCACTGAGGAGTTTTCAGAATGTTTCCAGTTTCCAGTTGCCACAGTATGCCACGGAACTCACACACCTTAGCCCCAGTCTTGTCACATCAGCAGCCAGACTAAAGGCGGAGTGGTGATTGGATAAGTCTGGGATGGCAGAAGTATGTCCTGGAACCACCATCTCTCTCTGCTTAGTAGCCCATGGCCTCAGAGACAGGCTCAGGACAACTTCTGAAAGGTTCCCCACCCCTGCTTGAGCCCACCCTGCACCCACATAACTCATGACAGGTGAAGACGAGGCAGACCTGGCTAAGTCTCAGGGTTAAGGTGAGCATGTTGGAGCCAAGCAAAGTGGCTGGATACAGCGACCTGATACCAGGGATGCTGTGGGGAGAGGACACTGCAGCAACAGACCCAAAACACTTAGAACCAACACAACAAAGAGACACATCAGCAGAATCCAGAGAGCACAGTCACCCATGTCCAGGACCACAGCCTAGAGAGACGGGCAGAAGGGGAGAGAAAAATCTAAACTGCCTGAATATTCCTTCAAAAGTAACGGTTCAACGGAAGACTCCAAAATTTGCTTTGAATTGGCAAAACCAAGTTTATCACCACCATTGAAAAAAAGAAGATCTGAATGTTGTGCTAGTTTGCTAGAGCCACCATAATAAAGCACCACAAACTGGGTAGCTTAAACAACAGAAATTTGCTCTCTCACAATTCTCAATGTGTCCATGGTGGAGTCCGGACAACCAGGATCAAGCCATCAAATGGTCACTTCCTTCCGGAGGCCAAGAGAGAAATTGTTCATGTCTCCCCAGCAGCTCCTAGTATTTTGCCACAGCAATCTTTGGTGTCCCTTGGGTTGTAGGAGCATCACCCTCAATCTCTGCCTTTATCTTCACATGGTGTTCTCCTTGTGTGCATGCCTGTCTCCAAATTTCCCTTTGTAAGGACACTAGTCGTATTGGATTACAGCCCACCCTAACGATCTCATTGTAACTTGATGACCTCTGTCCAACCTGTATCTCCAAATAAGGTCCCATTCTGAGCTACTGGGAGTTAGAGCTCCAAAATATCTTTTTTTGAGGGACAAAATTCAACCCATAACAAGTGTTAAATTGAGTTAAAGAAAAATAAAGTTCTACTTTTGCACACCTGAGTTATGTAGACTGAAATGTGAACCCCCAAAACTATTTCATTTGTATCAAGAAATAGAAAAACTAATGGAGAGGTCTGTTCTAGAAAATACTTAACCTGTAACCTAGAAAATATTTTCACACAAGGTTGCCTCTAAGTTTAGCAGAATTTGCAAATAATCCTCTGAAAATCCATTGTCTCACCTCTGGGTGAGACCTTCAAGGCTCCAGGGAAGACCCCATTTGCCACCAAGACTGAAATAGATTGTCTCTATTCCACCAAGATGTAAACCAAGATGTAAACATGGGTTTGCTGAGAACCTTACTTTGTTCAGCACTTTGTGGAACGAGGGGAAACACAACATACACAGAAGACAACCTGTGGAATGGCAGCAAGTGGAAACTATAGTTCAAGTTACAAAGAAAAGTAAATTTCACTGAGAAGGAGAGGATGGGCATAGAAGAGATACTTTTTCCTCCTATTCCTGTATCATATCTTAAAATTATTGATAGAACTTGTCCCCTGTCCCCAGTCTTTCACATTCCCTTTATGTCACATCTGCCAATAGAGGGACATGTTCTGAGCATGTGACTAGCTCTGACTGGGTCTCTTTTGGATCCAACCTGCCCAAAGGCCCCAGGAGTCTCCACACTCCAGACTTTTTCATGCCTTAGAAGTCCATCTTTCTCCCTGTGGGATCTAGCTGCTCGGACTGTGATGGGGTCATGGATTTAATTCAGATGGCAAGACTGAAGTCCATTCTTCCCGGTGTCTGAGCCACGTTCTTCTGGGATTGGAATAAGGCAGGTACACTGAGCCCTTTTGGACTTGTATGCCTACTTCTCAGCTGGTCCCGGACTCAGAGGGCAGATGACAAGAATAATTAGAACTTTTCAAACACCAGCAGTCACTAGGTACGCAGAAAGAACATTTCAGTTCTTCACTTTGTGGTCAAAAGTCAAATGATCAGCCCAGGAACAAATTGGCAGCAGCAGGTGGCAGGAGCCACACAGCCCAGCTCCAGCTGCGAACATCTGGCTTCCCTCTGACTCATTTAATGAAGATGAGTTCTCCTCACCTCCTCAAAGCAGCTGCTCCAGAAAGCAAGTCTGCCTGATTCGCAGCACGGGAAAAAGAACTACCCACAGGTCGCCCTTAGAACCTCCCTCTTTTCTCCTGCCTTCTTCCCCAGACCGCATTGCTAATCTCCATGAACAGACATGTTGACTTCGGCCAAATCTCTGCCTCTCCATTGATCCAGTTCTGCAGCCAGACCCCAAGTGTCTCACAGCCAGACCCATCTTTATTGCTTCAGGACTCTCATTCTGTGTGCCAGAGTCCCCCATACACAGAACTTCTTAACACTTTAATTGCACCAGCCTGAGACCACCCTGCCAGGAAATTGTGTAACTAGTTATAAATAATACCCTGAAAATCCACTGCAGAGGCACGACTCTCAAGGCCCCAGGGAGACCCTCCTGGCCACCAGAGAAGAGGCAGCAGGGTAAGTTACCACATGGTGGGTCCCGCAAAGGATGGAAAGCCACGCATGGTGTCACCCCCGCATGGGACAGAGAGGTAGAGGTAGAGGCAGGGGTAGGCCCCTGCTTCACAGGTACAGTCCACTCCTTCTGGGTTTATTATAAACTCAATTCTATGAGAAAGATGGGATCGGGAGAATGTTCCATCACAGTGAGATAATGTGAAACAACTATTTCTAAGCCTCAGACACTGGCATATTAACTCAAGTGGGGTTGATCCGTGTTAACACTAAGGAAGTTTAGACAGTCACTGGGAGCTCACTGCGCTGGGATTTGACCAGAATGATGTCCTCCCTCCTGCTAGGAACTCTTATTCTCTGTAACCTGAATTCCAGAAAAGCTATCAGGCTTTCCACTGGGGCAAGCCACGAACCAAAGCAGAAAGATCAGAATAACTGCACAATTCGGAGAAGGAGAATTGTCCCTTCTCTGTGAAGCAGCCACAATTCAAATACAACACAGCAGAAGTTTTACCTCCAGCGTAAACAGCCGATGTGCCATTTATGCTCTCCAGCCCAAATGCCCTTGGATGGTGTGGGCAAAAAGTCATGTCCCACTTTGGACTCTTTCTGCCACCCTTTCCACCAGGTGGGATGTTTGACTGCTTCTGTCACCCTTTCCACCTATGGTGCTCTACTTAGAATATCACTGCCCACATCAAGTGTAGTTATTTGTGCTTATTTGTCACCTCTGGCCTAATAATGAGGACCTTGGGCTGGGAATTAAAAATCTTGGGTTTGACCTTGGCTGAGCACTGAACAGCTGGAGATCAAGGGAAAATCTTTTACCTGTTCTCCATGCCACATCTTTGCTTCTGAAAATAGATGGATAAATCAGGAAATCTCTGAGGTCCCTTCCAACTCCTAAAATATTTCTACTTTTATTCAATTTAAAGACACACAATGGTTTAATTGCTTGCATAGACCATATTCAGGAACACGGGTAAGAGAGGCAGATGGTGGAGAATAACACCTTTCCAAGGCACCATTAAAAAGTAATTTATATTTCAAGACTCCCATTCTGTCTTCTTGGAAAGCCTGAAAGAAATTCCTTCTTTTATCCGGTTGCCAGACAACCTTTTTATTGAGGCTTTCATTTCCCTTTTTTAAAAAAGAAATAGAAATCTGGCTTTGGATAGCCAGTTAGGAGTGAAAGCTGACTTCAGGTATCCTTCAGCAAGAATATGAATTGTGGCTGCCTATCAGTAGTTTGACTGAAATTGGAAGAATTTAAGGAGAATGGTTTAAGGCAGCTGAAGACACTAAAAAATGGATAGTAGAGCCTGGAGGCTAGAAAAAGCTATAAAAGATTGATAATTAAATGATATATTGTATTTAGTGATTCTTTATTTTGCAAAGAATGTCTTCTCAAATAGCACTTCCTCCTCATATTAGCATTTTGAGTAAAAAAGATATATAGTCTCTTTTTAACTGATGAGCAAATTACATCCAAAAAGATAAATGACTGCCCTTAATTTTCATATCTAAATAATGACAGAGCCCAGGTCTGCAGCCTCTCCAGCCTGATGCTTCACTTCTGGCTGAGCATCTACAGAAGACAAAGAAAGGTTATTTTCATCTATCAGCTTCCCTCAGACCAGCAGCCTAAGAAGGGCCAGGGCAGGGAACGATGGGAAGGCACACAGGCAGATGAGGCAGTGGAACTCTGGGCAGGAAAATGCAGGGTTACTTGTACAGGGGGCAAGGGGAGCCACATTTCCCTTGTCTTGAATCCCTGCCCAGCTCATGGAAGAACATTCTTTCTTGGGCAATCAGGGCACCTCCACGTGTCAGGACTCAGTCCAATATTTTAGGAGGAAACAGAAAGAAGCTCAATTGCTAGGACCCTAAAATGAGGGTGCAGTCACATTCAGCAGGGTGAATTGTTTTATTTCAGGTCCCTAGCACCACCCTGCCAGTTGGCAGAAATAAGGACTACTTGTCACATTGTAATTTATTTGTTTATATGTCCATCTTCCTATTAAACTGTAAATCCATTGTAGGCAGAGACTGATGAAGCATTCAGGTAGGTTTAAATTGGAAGGGAGAAACCACATCCACTTAATCTATGAAGTTGCATGCCTGATTTATTGGGCCAAGAATGCCAGAAGCAGCAGGGCAGCCACCCAGAGCAGAAGCAGGGGAAGCTGTTCTTAGCAGTTTCCCTTGGTGCCCAAAGCACCTGAGGGGTTGGGTGTCACAATACTGCCCACACCGAATCCTTCATATCTGAGACTTGCATCACTATTCAAGCATGTGTGCAAATAATCCATGCCTTTGATAGGAAATATTTTAGACACTTGACATCCTTTTGGTTCTTCAGTCAAACCCAGCACCAGCAAGTCCACATCCAGAAGAAGAATGGAGTGAGATGGGGTGGGGCGGGGGGAGAGAAAGTAAAGACGAGCACAGCAGGTCCTCAAATAACATTGTTTTGTTCAAGGTCATATTTTTATAACATTGATGAGACGCTGTAGGAACTCAACCCTTGTTGATATCACCTGGTCTATGGTGAAATTGGTTTTGTTACATGACTTTTGCTTAAAGTCACAGAACCTGTCCACGATGTTAAGTGAGGTCTTAACTAGATCCAGCTCTTCCTAGACAATATCCTTGATTCCATGTGCCCAGCAGGCTGCGAAGTCCATTTCCCTGTCTTTTCTTATTCCTCCTGTTCCCGGTGTCTATGAAAAGGCTGGTCCATGGTTTGCTCTTCACACTCATTTTCAAATTGACTACTGTAGTTGTCTCCAAGCTGGGTTTCCATCTAAATGCCTTTTTGCTCCCATCCTAAGTACACAAATACAGTATGAGCTCTGGAGATGTTTGGTGATGTGAATGTGATCCAGCTCGTTAGTGGAATAATATACATCTATGAGCATTAATTTCATCATTTCTTCTCTTATGCCACACAGCTCCCCTGTTTCTAAAAACCTTCGGCAATTCTCTTTGGCTTAGCATATCCAATTTGGATGTTTCTGTGCAGTCTTCTCACCCAATGTCTTCTCTCTCTCCACCTTTTCCCACATTAATGAAAAGCTCTCTCTGCTAGCCAAGCCTACCTGTTGGTCATCTCCTCATTCTTGCCTTCTCCCAAGCCCTTGGCCAGGCATTAAAATGTTCCCCTGCCTCTTTCTACAAATCTACATCTTTTTTTCCCCTCTGGAAACCCGGCAGACCTCACTTCTTCCAGGAAGCCACCCGCTAATCAGTACCACTTTACTCCCTCCCACTTCGACCACACCCCCCGCCCCGCCCCCCACCCCACGGGCAGCGTCTCAGTACCTCTTTCTCTTCCTGGTTCACACTGACTGACACACAGCCGGCACTAAACAAAAAGGTGTCGAATGAGTAAATAAATAGATCCCACTGACTCGGTCTCTGAGCCATCTCTGAAATGTGTCCCTGTCTCCCCTTTTCCACTGTCATAACCCTAGATAAGGCTCTCATCATTGTTCCCGTGGACTATCAAAATAATCTAAGAACTTCCTCTTCCTTCCATCCATCCTCTATTCAGACTCCACAGTGCCACCTGAGTGAACATTCTGGAACAAATCTGATCGTGTCTCCTATTCTTCATGGTTCCCCAATGCCCTTGAAATAAAATCAGTAATTCCTAGCATGACCTTTAAAGCTCTTCACAATCAAGTCCCAAACAATTCTTCTGTCGCTGTTGCTTTCCACTATTGTTATAGCCTTGTCTGAGTTAACCCTTCAAGCAGAGGGTGTAGACCTTATCCTTTTTGCCAGAAGCATCCAACCCTCTTCTCTACCTGATGGACTTTTGTCTATGTTTAGGGGCCTATCAAATATATCAAATATATCACCACCACAGCCTGGATGGCTGCCCCACCCAATCCCAGGGCTAGCTGCCCTCCTTTGGACCCCCATAGATTTAGTCTGAATTGAGGGTGGGGGTGTCACACTGAGCATAGCACATTGAATTACCTGTTGGTCAGTCTTGCCACTCGCCTCGTGAGATCCTTGGCAGAAGGACCAAATGTTCCTGTCTTTCTCATCCACATCCCCATTAGAGTACTTAGCTGCTAAGATAGTCTCAGCGTTGCTGAGTAAGTGAACAAAGCATTTTGCTCACACCATGTTAATTTGCATTCACTCAGAATCATATACTTGTAGAGCTGAAAGGGATGTTAGAAAATACCTTTTCTAACCATCTTGTTTTTCACCTGAAGAAACTTAAACTGATAAGGATTTAAGGAACTTGTCCAAGGTCATAAAGACACAGCAAGGAGCATTGACCCTGGTCACCTGATCCATATCATCCTCTGCTTTACTGTACACAGAAAGTCGGGATGCCAAAAGACAGAGTAAGCACATCATGGGCAAAAAAAAAAAAAAAAAAAAAGTAGAATGTTTTTTATCTTTTGTATTTTTCTATACAGGGTCTATACAAGGGCTATATACCCTTATTTAAATTAAACAAATATGACTGACTTAATGACACCAAGCTGCATCTCTGCTTGGCAATATTGTAGCTGCCTCTTGATATCATTTTCAAGTACATTTTTAATGAATTAATTCAGTTGTCTTGAAATTTAAAAAATTTTTCAGACCCATTGAAATTCTTCAAAACTTTTCTTAAGATGATGTATATGAAAAGATTTAAGTTTAATTATGGAATTCCTCTAATACCTAAGATCAAAGTACAAAGTTCCCAAGTTATGCAATTAATCTAGACAAACAGCAATGTCTAGCTCTTTCATTTAAACTTTTGTCTCACAACATGATACTGAGGATAATTTGTACTTCTCAGATGGGAAAAGTCAAAGAAGGATGATAATAGTGATAATCATATTAATATTAAACACATGGAGAAGCAAAGGCATTGACACAGTGGGAATATAGGGGACTTATGTGCTTCTATATTTTTAATCTTCTACAATAATCTAACACAAAGAGATTTTTTTTCAGTCAGGATGAATTCATCCTTTACTCTTGAGCTATGCAAGGCAATGTGCCCTCTGAATTCATCACTACTTCCTATCTGTTGACACTGTCGTGAGTTTGCATTCTTCTAACTACAGAGAGCACATGTGTTAAAGGTCCCAAGAATTCTGTTGAACTAAAACCACAATAAAGATTTTTCAATCATTTGCCATAGGAAGGGAAATGGCACTTTTGGGAGATGTGCCAGCTTTAACAGTACATCTGTGCACTAATGTATGCACAGCCTGTAAGTGAGGAGGTTATCTTTTCCTCCTGCTAATACACTCCATTTCCACTCCTTTGTCCTGCTTATAGTTAAAAAGGCTTCTGTAGTCACATTACTGTCATTTTGTGCTATCTCAAAGTTAAATCATAATGAGCTTTGAGATTGTTAATTGTTTCTTTTTTCTGCAGAAATGCACAATCCTTTTTCATTTTGGAGGGTCTAAGCTTACAGGTTTCTATGATTGCCTCTCACGCCTTCTCTCTTCTTTTATTCTCTTCTCTTCTTTGGCTCAAAAAGCAAACTCATTACCAAACGAAATGTATGAGCCGCCCACACAGAATCTGGAGGAGAAAGACATCCCATCTAATTCAGAGGAGACATTTCAGAGGCTAGCTGCAGTCCACGGCTTCACTGGCCTACAGGGCACACCAAGTGTGACCTGAATAAACAAAGGACTGTCTCTTTGGGGACTTCTCTGCGGCCTAAACAGTCATTGACATGGAAAACACAGCAGCTTTCCCATGGAGTACCCCATTCCCAAACAGTTATAATTTCAAAACTAAAAAGATGAAAATAACAACAATAATAACAAATACTTGTAAAATCATGTGCCAGGCCCTCATCAAAGCACTTCACATGCAATATCTCATTTAATCCTTACAACAAGCCTATGAAGTCAATGTTCTTATTATCTTTATTTTACCAATGAATAGAGTGAGGCTCAGAAAGTTTAGTAATTTGCCCAAGATCACACAGCTAGAGAGTGGCAGATACAGACTAAATTTTTAGGCTCTTGTTCCAAGTCCATGCTCTTTACCACTATGCTATGCTGCCTAGAATCAAAGGATAAATGTATCCATTAATGATATTCTTCTCACCAAAAGTGTCATGAAATTAATGTTGAAATTCCCAATTATATATTGGAGATAAGAAGAAGAAGCACAAACATTTATTGAGGGTGCCTTGGAATTCCAACTAAATTAATACATACATAAAAAAAATACAGAGTATGTTTCCTTATCTGTTTTTAGACACAGAAAATGAGTAGCAGAAGGAGTTGATAGTGTTTCACATTTAAAGCTGCTAAGAACCTAAAAACGTGTTTAATTAGTGTTTGTTCCCGTTTCTGGGTGGCCGGACCATATGGCTACTCATTCATTTAAAGATGAGAAGAATAAAGCACAGAGGGTTAAATAATTTGTTAAAATTACCCAAATTACCACCTTCTGGTAGTAAAATAGTAGTAACCATTTATTAAGGCTTACTGTTTGACAGACAAAATGCTAAGTAATTATATGAATTATCTCAATTCTCACAACGGTACCATGAGACAAGTGCTATCTTATTTCTTCAATTATAATATTTTTTGTACATTTTAACATCTCTAAAATGGGTGATTTTGAGAATCAGTGTTGTGTTGTAGTTGAGCAGCAACTTTTCTTCCTTAGTTTACTTAAAAGCATGGTGGTACCTTACATCTAAGAAAACACAGTATCAGCCCCATTTTTGTAAGTGAGGAAACTTAAGCATAGAGAAGTAAAGTAGTTTGTTCAAATAGCTAGTAAGTGGCAGAGCCAGGATTTGAACCCAGACAGTTTGACTCTAAGTCCACACACTCAACTATCTATGGAACCACCTTGCATAGGTAATTTGCATCCGGGACATCTGAGGTGCCAGGGTAGTAACAAACGCTCTATATTGGCCCTAGAAAGCAGCAGTCTCTTTGGTTTCCAGTGTCACTTGGAAGAGTGATGAATGATGAATGAACAAAAAATTGAGTTTCCCTTATCAGGTGGCCTTTCTCTTCTTTGGGGCTTCTACAGTGACACAGAGCATCTCTTAGTAGGAAAGGCCTGTGGGAAGTGCTTGTTCTTTCCAGAAACTAGAGTCGGGTTGCAACATCTTCCAGGTGGTGCCATGGGGTCCCATCCCTCACTTTCACCCCCAGTTCTGCCTCTCCCTCTTGCAAAGGTAGCCAAGCAAGAACCCACCTCTAATTAGGTCATCAACGACTATGAACTTAACTCTATTTCCTAACATAAAGTCTGACTTTTCTCCAAACTGTGAAGACCCTTCTAAGACCATAATTAAGTTTCCATTATTAATTGGGTTTTAAAAAACAAACTTGGCAAGTTTTAAACTTGGCAATAACAAAGTAGGTATGTATTTTTCTTCAATGGGAGTTAGAGTGCAGGTCTTTGCCGAAATTAGAACATGTCAGCTGTGGAATGAGGGAAGCAGTTGGTCTGGACAGCAGTGTGACTAATTAGGTTTTCTTTTGTCAAGAAACTGGTTTGTCCTGATTCATTTGTGTCTGATGTAACTCAGCAGTGCTTCCCCTGCCCAGGGAAGCCTGCCTGGACTGGTAAAGGACCAGAAGCTGGCAGAGATGCTCGACTCACTCACTGGGGCTATGGGTATCTCTTGGCTGAACAAAGTGTGCAGGGCCAGAGGGACCGGGTCACCCTTGCAGGTATCCATTCCCTGCCTAGACACAGGCCAACCCTCTGAACTATTCCTGCTGGCTGGATCTGAAAGCCTTAACACCAGGATTGCTCTGAAAAATCACTGGAAAGAACTCAAGACTAAGCTTCAAAGAACTTGTGCTTTCTGGATTCAATAAACTAAACCAAACAGGGACCCATCCTACTTTGTATGCTGGGGAAAGCTCACTTTTTCTCCTGATGCAGGCCTCTCCTCCCATTATAGGTGGAAGAATCTCTCCAGTGACAGAACTCAGCACTGGAGTTAATGCATCAAAAAACCATGCAGATGAGGCATCCAAGGTAACTTTCACTATAAATAGTGCTTTTCAAAGAGAATTAGGATGGCTGCATTTCAGATACAGTTTTGTAACAAATTAGCTGTATGTCTTTGGACTGAACTTGTCTGGCCTCTGTTTCCTTATTTGTGACTGTATATACATATTGATAGATAGATAACACCAGTAAATTTATTATCTCTAGAGCCCATACAGAGTCATTTCTCCCAAAAGACTAATGGTTTTGCACTGAGTTATTCACACTTATTTTGCCGAGAAACCTTTTCCGTATACACCAATTCTAATACACAGAAAGCAGTTTAAAATTCTGCAGCCATGAATAGTATTTACTTCCATAAAAACAGGCTCTGAGAGGTTAAATCGCCTAAAAATAGCGGGAGTGAGATGTTGACTGAGGTCTGTTCCAATCCCAGACTCACCTCTTTACCACCTAGGGACTATGAACTTGGGAGGGAGAAGATCCTGAAACAATGAATCTGCTGGAAAAAAGAATGGAAACCCTGCTTGAGCTTGCCATGGAATGTATAGAGAAAATAGGAGATTCTAGGGTAACGACCAGAGGCAGAAAGCATAACCTCTTCGTGCCAAAGCAGGTGGTAGAATAGGGGACAGTTAAGGAAGCAGTCCTGGGAAAGAAACATCCAAGTAAGGCCAATCCTAGGCTGAAGTTATCGAATGGCAGAGTCTAGGAAAGGCTGCTAGTCCAGGTTCAAGTGAGCACAAAGAGAACAATTTCATCCAACACTCATGAACACTTTTAAGACTCAAACAGAAAAGGCTTTGTCCTTTCACTGTCTCCCTGCCTTGGGCAGTTGTGATTTCAAATAAGTAAGGATGTGTATTGATTACAGTTCTTTGGCTGTACACAACAGAAACTGACTCTAGCTAATTTGAACAACAATAAAAAAAAATGGGGGAAGGACATGAGGGCAGTACAGAAAATTTTTTTTAAAAAACCTGAACCTCACTTAGACCTTAGATCAGTCAGAAATAAGGACAGCCTGGGCAATCTCAATAAGAGAACTATTAGTCACTTCAGGTTACCTCTCCAACCATTTTTCATTTGGGGTTGATCTGTTTAAAATTTAAATTCCTGACTAGAGTATCTGGCCTGGCTTTTCAGTGGTGTGTGTGGGGGTGCATGTGTGAGTGCATGTGCATGTGTTAGATCTTAAATGATTATAGTAATCATTTATTAAAAATATTAATCTGCTTCTAAGTTTGACAAACAATTTTAAAGCAAACATTCATTAGGGCATCTTTCCCAGTGCTCCCAAGATTTTGTCTCTGCTGCTGCAGGCATAGGTGGCTTCAGTCCATTCTATCTTTTCTGGGTCACAACAGAACTCCAGAATTTCTGGCAGTTTTTGTACTTCCAGAAGTAAGTGGACCGCCTTTTTCTGTCATAGTTATTTTCATCACATCTACATGTGGGAGAAGCATCAGGTTTAAACAAGCATGAATGCACACACAGGGAGGACACACATCATGCGGGAGTCTTACAAGAGTTGCTTGCAGTGTGTGAGGGGTAGTTGGTACCACTGAGAGGAAAGGATCCAGGGCAGGCAAGATCAATGGTCATCCACCACAGTATTCCAGACCAGCACTTCTACAGCCAAACTAAGAGGGTACATCTTGTGCCTTTCCAGGAGTTACGCCTGAGATGTTTCGGGGATTTGGAAACTATTCAGAGCTGAAAGAAAATCCATGCAAGCTAGTAAGTGATCAGGAATGGGAAAGACTTGTGAAGCAGATATTCAGAGGGAAACTGGTAGACATTAGGCCTGGACAGTGTGACAAAATTTCGCCTCAGTCACAATCTTCTTCAATATTTCTTGCTATGGTGGGGCCCATCTACAATCTGGGTTAGCCAGCCTGGTACTTTCAGGGACAGAAAAAGTTAAGATGTGATCTGTTTAGGAGTTGGGTAATGGAAAATAATAATAAGTCTTGCCAATGACAATACAGAGAAAGCTGAAACAATTAGTTCTGCCCCCAGAGAGTAGGTGGGCCTAAGTCAAACAGGACAGGAAGCATCTCTGCGAGCCCCTGGTTTTGCTCCGCCTACTAATAGACACACACACACAACTGGGGTAAAACAAGGGAATAGATGCCATTGACTTGTTTCTCCCTATCTCGCCTCAAGGACTTAGTTTAGTGTCCTTGGCTTTCAAACTCTCCTCCTCCATGCTTCTTTTATACAACAAAAAAATTCATTCACAGTGTGTTATGTTTTTGCAATTTAAGACTTACTATCTTTTATTCCAACTGTGGAATAAGATACTTTATTGCTAAAACATAGTTTAAAAAAAGCATTTCATTTGGTATCAGGGGACTAGTGTTGACGGATCTAGGCTGGACACTCACCATTAGGCTGATCTTTTTTTCACTCTCCATTTACTCCAGGGTGATGTGCATGATGAGGAACAGCATATGTTCATCTTTCCCTCTCCTTGGCTACTTCCCTCCTAAGGGTCCAGTGCTCCTCCTTGGCTGCTCTAACTTACAACTAAATTGTATCTATCTTTCAGGTCCAGCCCAAGTGAAGGCAGAGTGGCATAGAGGAAAGGCTCTAACTGCCCCAGTTCAAACCTCAGCTCTATCACTGATGAACTGGAAAGCCCCAGACAAATTACTGTACCTTTCTGATGCTCTGTTTTATGATCTATAAAATGGAGATAATTGTACCACTCCTTCAAAAAGTCCATGAAATCACTTATGTAGAAAGAAATGCCCACAGCAGTCACTTGATGGCTGTTATCATTACCTCTTCCATGAAGCCTTCCCTGCACAACCCTTTCCAGTGATCTCTCCTTTTATTCCACACCTTTGGGTGAATTCTCTGTATTACTTAGATAGTCATCAAGTGCCCTGGGATGCTAAAATGTCACCTTTATTCTAACACCTATATAAAAAAATTTCCCCGAATGTATTGTTAAAACAGCTTATTTGACAATGCATGATCTGGTGTGCTCCTTTTCTAGGAAATGTCCTGCTAACTAAACTCTCCCATCAGCAGTAAATCCTATGACTGAGGAGCATGAGTAAGATATTGAAAAAGACCATTTCGGATAAAGATTTAGAACTATATCCTATAACAGCCAAATCTTTGTTCTTTTTCCTTTTCAATTTAACCCAGAAAGATTCTTCATGCAGATACACTCTAAATTCCTAGGATTAGCACTTATTTCCTTCTTACCCAGGGGTACTCACTTCTCTTTTCCTGCATTTAGTCCTGTCTGCACCATCCACAGCCTGGCAGTCCTGTGTCCTAGTTGTGCTCAGCATTGGGATTTGTTAATCTAGGGAAAATGCAGAAGTGGCTGGAAATCAGGACCAGGCTTTGTTAGATACCTGGCCCACTCCTCCCCAAAGCACCGTAGCTTGAATTTGAGTCTCATTTCATTCAATTTCATCAAAAGTCCAGCTTCATTGGAGTAAAAAATGCGAAGAGTGAGCAACTTGAGAGCCCTAATACCAATTTAGCAGTGCAAGTCAGAGACACAATCCAGCTTTAGTGGAGGAGATGAAAGGGCATGGTTGATGGCTTCCCTGGGTGAGAGGGAAATGAAGTCTGAAGGCTGTTTCTGCTGAGTGTGCTTATTGTCAGGTATCTGGAAACAGATCTCTAAAAATTGAGCAAGATCAAAGGACTCATCAAAGTACCATCCATCAAAGCTGGAACTCCTTGCAGTCAGTGCTAGAAACTATGTCCTCTCCCCACACTCAGGAGAATTTGCACAGGTGGGGACAGTCTTCACTCCTGCTTCCTGGTATAAGTCAAATATGACCCAAAATGGGGAGGGGAGAAAAAGACAAATGCCAGGAAGATATAGGTCTCTGAGAGCTTCATGGCCTTTTGACATTCTTAAGAAAATCTCCACCTTCTTCTTCCTTTTCCGAGGAAGGCTCTAGTTATCACCAAAAATTGGTTTGTAGTTCTCACTACTTGTAAAAGGCTCATATCAAGTGCCAGCAATAATATTACACAACGTACAATAACATCTGGTCTTTGTTCTGCAGGTTCACATTCAAAAGAGATAAACCACTAGGGTATAAATGAGAGAAAAGACACAAAGGCTCTCAGGAGAAGTATGTACCTATGTTTTCTTGATTTCTCCACCAAGCTGCAGGAGAGTGGTGAGCTCTGCACCCAAGAAAAGTGCCTTGCTGTAGTAGGCACTCCAAGAATTGAAAGAAGAGATGCTACAATTTGTTTTAGTTACTTTTGAATGCTAGATGAAAACTGGAGGAGTTTGTCCTAATCACAGATGGTAGATAGGCAGACAGGAAATACCAGAGGCTACATCTATCCATGACGAAGGACAAACTGTAATTGGCAGGCAAACTTCTGGCTGCATTTTCTTGTGAAGCAGAATGAGTGCAATGAAGGATTAGGTTGGATATGGGCTCATGGCAGACTCCACATTGCGATTAAGGTTCATGACTTTCTTCACGTGGTCTCTAAAGCCAAGTGCCAAGTGGAAAGAAACAATGGATTAAATGTTTCTCCCTAAAAGATCTTGGTGAAACAATAGATGATGACTTCTACAGATTCAAGGTTATGAGCCCAGATGTATTTTCCAGTAAAGACAGAAAAATAGGAGTCAGTTTTGGGCATTGCCAAACAGTGTGATGCCTTTGCCAGACAAATCTTGTCTTAACTTTAAAAGCATTGGAGAATTGGGATGCTCCTCTACAGTTCAATGTCCCAGTATTTTTCACAGAACAAAACAAAATGTTGCAGAATTTGAAAGAACCAAAGATCATACAGTCCAATTAAGTTTTCCAGTGAGAACGCAGTTCTCTCAAATGAGGTCTTGTCATGAGGAAACTGGATTCTCATTTCCTATGATATTTGAGGCTTGGCTACCATTAGCCTTGCTTTTCCTTCTGGTTTATGACCCTCTTCCAGGAAGTAACAGATGAATGCAAAATTAGGATGAGATCTTACTGGGGGAGAGCAGTCACACCAGGACGACTGTTCTAGGGAGGAGTCCCTCTGGGAAAGAAATCCACACACTTCAGTGACAACAGTGGGAAATGTTCTCAACAGACTTGCTACCCAGCCACCACTGGGAGTGGGATGGGGATGTCACTGCCTGTCAGACACACAGCTTTCACTTTGGTTTCTTAGGAAAATAGTACATGCCCTTTCTGCTTCCCACTGAGAGCGAATTACTCTTGCCTGCGCTCAAGCAGAGAGAGGCTGACTGAGCTGGGAGCACTCGGCTACAGCCTATTAAACTGAAGTTGCCTTTAAAGTTGGTTAATGACAAGAAAAACTCTGTGTTTTCATCTATGCATATATCTAAGCTCAGATACAGGAGGAAAGGAGGTGCAGAAAAATGCCTTCAATTTACAAATCTGAATAAGATACCGACTTGACATCTAAAAAATCTTATTAAAGACATTGAGATAAAAATAAAAATGCAACTTGAAAATTATTAAATCCATTTCCTATGATAGTTCAAATGCATGCATGCTTGTTCACACACCCACAAACAAAATGACTTTCCTGGAGGTCAAACTACACAGCTTGGTTGGGCAAAGGAGGCAGCCCCCTTCCCTCCCGCCCACTCTATACCATTATCATTGGCATTGAGCATTTACACTGCACTGTACTTTTGGCTGTTCTTTATAAGCATTTCTATCAGCTGGCCCTCAGCAGTCACCTTCTTGTAGAGCTCAGGTCAAAGAACGCCAGTTTGCAAATGAGACACATAGGGACCAAGTTATTTGCCCAGCATCTCAAATCAAGAAACAATATTTGAGTATATGTCCTTTGAGCAAGAACTGAAAATAAGGTAGGGGTGTGTATGTGTGTGTGTGTGTGTGTGTGTGTGTGTGTATGGTAGCATTGTATTCCCAGTCCCAGTTGTTAATTAGTTAGATCATTTCTACAGGAAAATTTTTCAGGCCAAACATATAGCAATTTTATTACTCATTTCCTGATGTTTTTCTCTTTATTCCCTATTACAATTCAGTAGGTGCTTTTACGATGAATTTTCTGATATGAAATAACATTAATATAAGAAGACTACATACTTGGAATTATCCTTCTATCAGTCTTATAAAGCCTGGTTTTGTTCTTTATTTGTTTTACTATCTAAAGGCCATTATCTGTATCTTAATTGTTCAGGTCAGTTGACCTAATTTTTGCTGTCATGTCTTTAACTATTGTCTAATTATTTTAGTAAGAGTTGGTTATTGCATATGTCCCTGTTACAGTTTTTAAAGTCAATTGAAAAACTTTCAATAATTTAGTACTAGCCTTTAATGCAAAGTAGAAACAGGAAAGAAAAAGCCAATCAAAGTGAACATCATGTGCTATGTCAACTGTAAAGTACCATACAAATGTTTGTTGGTGTTTGGTGAAGAGGAGGAGGAGGAAGAAGAATAGTTATTTCCATACAGAAGTACAAAGCTTCATTTCTGGTCCTTAGTTTCAGTCACACAGACAATCAGCCTTGGCTAATCTCAAACTGGTTTTGAAAATGTTAGAAGTACAACATAGCTGGCAGCCTGGTCTGGAAGTCTAAGCTTCTGATTGCAGGTAAACTGACCATATAACATATGTATTTTGTTGGAGTGACAGGATCTCAGTCATTTATCTAGGTCTTGAAACTTACCAAATGGCAGAAAGATTCAATGTTATAAAATCTAACTGGAAATAACCTGGGACTAACTTGTTCTTTTCTCAAGCAAAGGACACTGAGAACATCGGGTTCTTTTTCAGAATCCGAACATCCAATGACCTGAAGTGATTTTTAGCCAGGCACAGAATGTGAACATTTTGAACTCAGATTGTAACCCATTAAAGATTTCCCATCTGAAATTCTGTAGCAACCATGAAAATGAGCATTAACTCATGTACTTGGAGGCTAAAGGAAGTCAAACAATAAGCTGCAAATAGCTCACTCTGGTTTCTTTCTTTGTGGCATTCCATGAGTATCTGTACAGATAGCTAGCCCATAAGTGTCATGCAAAAAGCACCTTTATCCCATACTGATGTCCTTTCTAGTGCAACATCCATCTCACCATTATCTCTAGTATTTATTTCCTTAACTTATGCTGCTGCCTCCCCGTGTACCTCCTCACCACCCGTCCCCCACCAAGTGCTTGTTATTTAGCTCAAGTCAGGCACTCTGAATAACTAGTTAACTGATCAACAGCCACTGCTGAGACATGGGTACTAAGGCTGTGTAGTGCGGTGAAGGAGCTACAGACTTCAGTCAGACTCCCTGGGTTCAAATCTCAGCTTTGCCAGTTTCCAGCCACTTGACCTTGGGAAAGTTACTGAACGTCTCTGTGTCATAGCTTCCTCCTGTATAAAAAGGTATGACAAAATTGCTCCCCCATAAGGAGTGAATGAGTGAATACACGTAAATTGTGTGGAGTAGCACCTAGAATATAGTAAGCACTACCCAAGTCTAAGGCGTTTTTCATTATTAAGAACAATCTCACTAATATCCTATTTCTGAAAAATATTCTGCCTTTCTCTGTATAGGCAGGCAGCTCTCTGGATACCCTGTTGTACACAACAGATGGGATGGCGCCATCAAGCCCTCTTGTACAAGCACTCCCTGCACTCAATTCATCTAGCTGTCAATCACACAGCTCCTAAACAATCCCTCTGGCCACCACCCCTCCAAGTGTTCCTAGAATGGATAAAGATTTCAATGACATTTTGTTGAGCAATGAAGAAATAAATAAGATTGCTAATATTAGTATAAGAACTAAAGCAAGGCCTCCTACCTATCTCCTATCTGAATACTCCAGAGCATAAACAGTCTAGAACTCCAACAGGTATTTATCCAGAGGCATTTTCCCTCTAGCATCATCCATTATATGATTCTGAATGGACATTCTGCCCCTCTCTTGCTGCTTGGCAGAAACATTTATTCAGTTCTTCTCTAGCCAGACCCTGCTGCTTATTTAGAGGACAGGTCTCAATTATCCCCATTAAGGCTCTGTCCCTCTCTGAAAATCCCACAACAAGCCCACTTCTCCCCAACCTTTCCTACAGGTAGAAATTTAAAGCCATGCAGGAGGTAGAGGAAATGGAGGCCAGCAAAGACATTATCTTGGGCAAACTGACTTTTCATTTTACCTTCCATTTCTGACCAACCTATTCCTGAGAAGGCTCACATCACATTTGCTGGTGTGCTGTCTCTTTAGACAGAGTCAGAAGGAAGACAGCAGCTAGGAATAGTAAACACGGCAGGTCCAATTTGAACACTGATTTGGGGTGACTATTTTTCTTTTTTTAAATCAAAGATTGAAGAGCAGATACCAGCAGGCAAAATGCTAGCCATTTACCACTTAAGAAAAATTGAATAACAGGCTGTAAAACTTGTTATTAAATCAGCTACCTGTCCTATAATATGGGATATATTATACGAATATTCTGTCATGAAAAGGAAGTACTAGGTAAGTGCTTTTAAAAACAAGATCTTGGTCTGGATTGTGAGCACACAATGCAACATGTATATGATGTATTATAGAATTGTATACTTGAAACATAGATAATTTTATTAACCAATGACATGCCAATGAATTTAATAATAAAAAAAGTAAAATGAGATCTTGGGACCCTCCAGAATCCACAAAAAACTTCATTATAATTTTTTAAAAATTTTGGGATTTCATGACAGTTACATCTTTAAAAAATAATGTAAGCATTGTTATAGACTGAACGTCTGTGTCTCCCCCCAATTCATATGTTGAAACCTAATCCTTAATAGGATGGTGCTTGGAGGTGGGGGCCTTTAGGAGGTGGTAAGTCATGAGGGTGGGGCTCCCATGAGTGAGATATGGCCCTGATGAAAGAGACCCCAGAGCGCTTCCTTGCCCCTTCTGCCACAGGAGGACAAAGCATCCAGAAGACAGCCCTCCCCAGACACTGACTCTACTGGCACCTTGATCTTGGACTTCCTAGCTTCCAAAACTGTGAGAAATAAATGCCTGTGGTTTATAAGCCACTTACTTAATCTCTGGTATTTTGTTACCGCAGCCCAACTAGACTAAGAAAAGCATATTCTGTGTCACAGACTTCTGAAGTCTAAAAATTCACTAAAGATTGAGAAATCCCTAAAAATAGTTTATTCTTGAACAAAAAAATATATATAGAAAAATGTATAAAATAAACTCCAGGCGAACAAACACAGATAAAGAAAATGGAAACCAAAATAAAAGTATCTTTGAATTGATTCTCTCAATTTTTCTACAAAAATTCTCAATTTTCTATCAGAAAGTGTCCCTTTTCCACACCCTATTCATAATTATTATGGGAAAGGCATATTTCCAGACTCATGGTCCACTTAGGTGATTCCGTTTCCAAGGCCCTATCTCTGTTTCTCTGGACTGAACCCAGGCTGATAACGCAGGCTCCATCTCTAATTGACCTTGTTATCTCTGTGAGATTATTTCCCATTTGTGAAATGGAGATAACCATTCTAAATAGAAGCTCTTTGTAAACTCTAAAATAATACCTGCATTCTAAGATAATGTATTGTTCCAAGGGGGATGTATACTTTACTTTCTAAAAAGGCTACAAGGACAAATACTCAACTAACGTTTTATACTTAAATTTGGTTTGAGGTTTTTTGGTTCTTGATCCTGTAAATTATTTTAGTGAAATACACATCCCTTCCTTCTGCTTGAATCTTTATAAATGATGGGAGATTTTTACTGATTGTCAGAGAAGGGGGACAGTTGTTCCCACACAAACATTTTGCAGAACTGAGAAGTTAGGCCAACAAAGAGAGATATACCTAGGTTATAGGCTGAATTAAGATACAGAACAAAAAGGAAGATAATTTCTATGATCAGCACTTTCATAATAAATCACTTCTATTCCATTCATTAATTGGCTCAGCCATTTGTTCAACAAATACTGATGGCAATTATAATCACAGGCACTCTTCCTGGCCCCAGGTATCAGCAGTGACAAAACCAAGCCCTGCTCTCATTGAGTTCTATTCTAGTTGTGGGAAGGGGTAAAAAAAAAAAACAATAAATAAACATGCCAGGTGGTGAATAGTATGAAGACAAATAAAGCAGGCGTAGAGGGCAGAACATGAGGGAGGGAGGGGGTGTTAAGGTGGTGGTTACATCTTTTTCATTAGGTGACATTGCAGCTGAGACTTGAACACAGTAAGACAGCAAGTCATTCAGCTCTATAGAGGCTTATATTCCACACAGAGATAGTAAGAAAATCCTGGAAGCCAGAGGGTACTTGGCATGTTCTAGGAAAAGCCAGAGGTCAGTGTGCCTGAAGCAGTGGGAGTAAGGGGGGGACAATGATGGCCTATGAGGTGGGGACATTAAAGAAGGGCAGAAGGTGTGGAGTCTGGCAGGCCAGGTTAAGGATTTAGCATTCTCCTCAGAGAAGAGAGAAGATGTGATAGGTTTTAGTGCAGAGGAGCGACATGGTCTGATTTATATTTTTGTGTTTTTTGTTTTTGTTCTTTTTATGTGGGTGGTTCCCTGGCTGGGAATCGAACCCAGGCCGCAGCGTTGACAGCGCCGAAGCCTAGCTACTACACCACCAGGGAACTCCCCTGATTAATATTTTTAAAAGATTCCTCTGTAGAGTATACACTGGGGGAGAGGAGCAAGGGTGGAAACAGGGAGAACAATTAGGAGGCCATTGCAACAGTCCAAGTGAGATAATGATGGCAAGGATTAGCATGGCAGCAATAGAGGTGGCAGAAGTGAGAATTCCGGTTATAGTGTGAAAATACTGTCTCTAGAGGTTGCTAATGAACTGGGTATGCAGCAAGTGAGAAAGAGGGGTCAAAGATAACTACATCAACTGGGACAATGGTGATGCTATTCCCAGAGACAGGGAAGCCCAAGAGAGGAATCAATTTGGTGGGAGGAAAGAAGATCAAGGTTTGTTTTGGACAGGGTAAGTTTGATTGCTGTTAGAAATCTAACTGGAAATGTTGAGGCCATTAAATATGCAAGGTTCACTTTTCCCACCTGTAAAATGTTGAGGAGAGGGAGTAAGGCTGGAGATCAAAATTTAGGAATCCTAAGGAAAAAGAGTGGATGGGTAAGGTTGCCAGATTTAAAAAAAAAAAAAATCCTAAGACTAGCAAATTATGGGTTATCTACCTGAAATTCAAATTTAACTGGGAATCTTGTATTTTATCTGCCAGCCCCATGGGTGAGGTTGCTGAGACCACATAAGAAGTAACTTAGTGTGGACAGAAGAGAGAGAAGGGGCCCAAGGATTGAGCTCTGGGACATGACAATGTTCAGAGACCAGAAAGAGGAGGAGCCAGCAAAGGAACTACAAGGAAGCCAGCAAGCACGGTGTTCAGGAACCACGAGAAGAAAGTGCTATAGAAGGAAGGAGGGGTCAGCTGTGCCAGCTGCTCGGATTGACAAAATGGAGGTGGCGCGGGGGAAGGAAAGTCTGATTGGAGTGGGTTCAAGAAAAACATGGGAGCAGAGAAACCACCCAGAACAAGAACGTACACGGTATTTCTTTGAGTTTTACCGTAATGGGGAGTATGTGAGTGGGAGTAGTTGGAGGGTGAGTTGGGGTCAAAAGAGGTGTTACTTTAAGATGAAACCATGATCAACAGCCAGTGCAGGTGACTGAAATGGCATTCTGTTCTTAGAGGGGACATGCATTTGGCACTGAGAAGTTGGCACTCTCCTGGTATGCTAACATGAGCTTTGGCAGCCAGGTTGGAGTGGCACACCCACAGTGGGTCCTGGACCAGGAGTGTCCAAGATGTGCACAGTGTGACATCAAGTGGGACTTAATCCCCAGAAAGTACCACTGTGTCTGGGGTGGGAAGTACCACTGTGCCCTGGAGGGTTTGGGTGGACCCTATGTGACTGAGCACCAAGGGCACTACTACCTGTGACTTCTGCAAAATCAGAGAGACCTGAAACTATGGTTTGTTGTCTCTTCAGCAATCAGAGATCTTATTACCAGTTAGAAACAGGCATTATGGAACCGAAATTGCATGTATTTCTACTGCTCAGCTGCTTGGGGCTTCGAAAAGGAAATATAGGATCCCAGGCATGTCCTTGCAGTATTTAGTGGCAGGGACAGAGGATATGACCCAGATGAAAGGTGCCCATGGGGGAAACTTGAAGTCCAACAGGAGATAGCTATGGGGCTGGCAGCCATTTACAGGGCAGCCGAGTGCCTCTGTGACTCACGCTCCAGAAAATCCAGCAGTGCGAGATAAGAGGAGCCAAGGAGTCTAGTGACCTGGACTGACAGAGCCAATGTGGCACCATACACCTGTCCCATGTATCCTCACAGGTGATGAATTCTATCAGTGCTGAAAAATACAATTTAAGAATATGGAGAAACAGAAGTGTTCCTGTTACTTAGGCAATATGTACACACTTTGTTAATGATCTAAATAGCTTCACATTTAAGGTCTTGGGTATTATCTTTCAGTACTTTCTTGAGAGTGAGAGAGTCTAAGCTATGACACTTCAAACTAATTTTAACGTTATCTATAGACAGATTATATGATCTCCTAAATTTACTAGAAGTTTGTAGCCCATCAACATTCATTTTATTAATTCTTCCCCAGAAACCTGGTAATTCCTGGTTTTGCTTTATTTTGCTATCCAGTTTTAAATATAAAAACTAGCAAGGTTAGCTTTAGGGTATCTTATAGAAGGTCTATTTACTGTGTCACTAATTTTGAGCTTTGAAAACAATGTTTTATGCTGCATTGAGGGAAAGAAGCCAGCTGCATGCTTTGTACCTTTTACATAATACATTCCCCTTATTAAAATGATTGTATATCAATTTGTGTATATAGCTTATGATGAACACCTATATTGAAAAATTTTAAAAGATGGGATATTACAGTGTGCTTGCATATTCACAGTAATGATCAAGTAAGGAGGCAAAACTGATCATGCAGCAGAGAGAATGTAAAGTTGCAGCAGTGCTGGCCTTGAGTAAGCAAGGGTGGGGGATGTGCAGAATCTAGAACACAAGTGGAAGGACTGCCCCCGAGAGGTGCAGGGATAGCTCACCCACTGCAACAACAGCTAGAGCTGGTTTGTGTTACAGGTGCAGCTACGTTGTGCATTTTGGTGGTGAGAGCATGTGGAATTTCTCTTCCGAGTGCTTGCATCCTCTCAGTGAAATAAGAAAGTGGGTCATGAGCTGAGAGTGAGAAGTAGGGAGGGCTGTTGGAGGGGAGAGGAGAAGGTATGAGATGATGGTCTAGGAGGGAGGGTGGGAGGGAGGGAATGAATTGACCAGGGAAATGCTGTAAGACTGGCTCGCTACACAATGCACTTGAGGTTTGTGGTAATTAATTCTGAGTAGGGTGACAGAAAGAAGGGGGCAAGGGCATTGAAGGTGAATGCAAAGAAGCTAAGGAAAAAAGTAAAGACCGGAGGGGAGATAATGACTAGTGCAAAGGTGACAAGGTCAAAGGATTGGAGGTGAGGTAGAAGAGCTACTGGAGCTCAAGTACTATAGGGAATGAGCTGGAAGAATAGGATGTGGTAGTGGAATATCAGAATGCTTGAAGTTGAGATTAAGTGTTTTTCCATAAGCATTCTCATTGTCTGCCATTGTTTCTAAGGTTCAATAAAACTCAATTTGATATTGCCTAAGAATACAGCATAAATGTTGGTTAATGTGGTTCAGAAAGTTCCCTCTCCCTCCCTCCTTATTCTTTCCTCTCCCCACCTTTCCCTATTCGCCCTCTCATGATTCTGAAATGGAATATAACTGCTTAAATCTGAATTTGACTGAAACATACTAAAACCAATGCCTGATGAAAGAGCATCTTTCCAAAACACTGAAGATGTAGAGAAAACATAAAAAGAGCATGTTGCTGATAGAAGCTGAGAGAAAGAACACAAGAAATAGTTGTCTCTGACATTTAAGCAAGCCTAATGCTGGATGTTTTTAGACTCATGTGACTGATAAATAATACAAGATTCCCTGTAGAGTACAAATTCAAGTGAAAAATAACCAATTGAGAAGAGAGGTATGTGTTAGCAATCTCAACAAAAAAAGGCTGAGCTATTTTGAAACCTAAGATATCAGATGATGGTTTTTCATTTGTAAAACTGTACCCAAGGCAATTAAATTGCTTTCAACTGCATCAACTCCCTCCCTTTTCCCTCTCCTTCTCTCTCTTCCTCTCCCAAAAGTCCTAATGGATTTACCTCTCTGTTCAGGTAAACTGATGTCTCACCCATTAGAAAAGTTCAAGGCATATATATTTTATATATATTTTATATTAGTATGGCTTAATCCTGGAATGCTTTTTTTATTTAGAAAAATTCTGTGTCTGTTTTTCAAAACCTTTCTATTTTTCTTCTCATTCAAACATTTTAGCAAATTTTTTCTCTGCATCTGGCATTTCCAAGGAGTGAAGTATTTCTCTCTCAGGAGGAGGTGGGTTGGGAAGAGATTACTGTGCTTTTCCCTGGGAGTGATCTGATTTTTAAAGTTAAAAAAAAAAAAGCATCCTATCTTTTTACACTAAATATTAAAATTTTGACATTCACATTTAGCATAAAAAGGCCAATGGTTAATAAATGCGTAAAATGATGTTCAATATCACTTGAATGCACTTTTTTAACTTGCAGAGTTCTTACTATGTGTCAGGCACTACTCTAAGCATCAGCCACCATTCTAAATCTTTACAAATATTAATTCAATTAAATTCAATAATAATCTTATTTGGTGGATACTATTATTTTTCCCATTTTCAGTGGGAACAATAAAGATGAGTCACAGACCAGTAAGTTGCTACAGTTACACATTTAGTAAGCAGCACAGCCAGGCAATGGGACTCTAGGTTCATGCTTTAGGACACTATGCCATGCAGTCTTGCTAGGAAAATGAAAATTCAAACAAGATACCATTTTATATCCAACAAATTGGCAAAACAAAAGTAAAACTTGGTATCAAATGCTGGTAAGGATATAGACAAATGAACATTCAAATATTGTTGTACTCCTTTTAGAAAGCAATCTGGCAGCATTCACTAAAGTTTTTAGTACATAGGGAGTTCCAGTCAAGATGGCAGAGTAGGTAAATTTGCTTGCCACCATATCAGAAGTACAACTATACAGAACAACCATTATTGAGAATTGCCTGAAGTCTAGCTGAATAGAAGTCCTATGACTAAGGAAATAAAGAAGAAGCCACATTGAGACTGGTAGGAGGAATGGAGATGTGAAACAGGACTGGTCCGGTTAAAAATTCGGAGAGATATCTCAGGATGGAGGTCAATTTTGAGGAGTGAGGGATCGCAACCTCACACTGGCCTACCCAGCCCAGGGTTTCAGTGATGGAAGAGAGAAGTCCCCACAACCTCTGGCTGTGAAAACCAGTGGAGATTTTGAATGAGAGAGACACAGGATTGCTGGAATCTCAGGCATTCCTCTGAAAAGGCCTGTGCACTCACTGATGGACTCACTTGTTCTGAGCTCCAGTGCAGGGGCAGCAGCTTGAAAGCTACCAGAGACACAGAGGAAGAAACAGGATTGTCTGGCTTCAGGGTAAGGGATGAAGTGGCAGTTCTCTCTCAGACAAAAGTGCTGATGAAAGCCACTGTCCCTTTGTTGAGCCCTCAACCCACCCTCTACCCGATGGGAAGACCCAGGTGGTCACCATACCTGAGTGTCCATCAACCTAGCTAACACTATTTGCCCTGCCCTGGTGATTCCCTGAGACCCTGCCCCACCCAACTTGTGGGCCAACCCAAGCTGCTTCCTGTGGCTTTTCCATACAAATGATATATTTTAGCTCATGCTGCAAACTTTCCTAAAATCTCTCAAAGGTTCCCAAGCCCCAAACAAGCAGCAGTTAGCCCTGATACCCCATACCTCTTCCTACGCAGCCCCCAACCTTTCACTAATGGCAGCCAGCCTCAGCTTGCAGCTTTGCCTCTCCCAGGCACCTTCAAGCCAAGCACAAGTGACAACCATCTGCAGATCACTCTGTAGCTCATTCAAAGAGGCCACAGGCAGGGCATACGCAGTGATTGGCCTTGGCCTGCAACAGAACCCCTCCCAGAGGTCCCAGAACTAACACACCTGGTGACCAGCTTTAGATCACACCAGAGCACACCTCAACCACTGCCACAGAAGACAACCAAAAGGGTAGACTGGGCAGGCATCAGAGTGTTGCTAAAGCAAATCCTGCTCCATAGGGTCAGGGCCTAAATAACAGTTCTTCCACTGTAGTCATGGCCAGTCCTCACAACCAATCAGACTGAGGGTCAATCCCTCCCATAGATGTGCTAACAGCAACCAAGACTGAACTACAACAGAAGGGTACACACAACATACAAGGGACACACTGAAGCATTGGCTCAGGTGACTAGTGAGACTGTGCCACTGGGCCCCACAGGATACCTACTACATAAGACCACTCTAAGGACTGGGAGACATAGCAGCCCTACCTAATACATAGAAACAAACACAGGGAGGCAGCCAAAATGGGAAACAAAGAAACATGTTCCAAATGAAAGAATAGAACAAGCTCTACAAAAAGAACTAAACAAAAATGGAGAAAAGCAATCCACCAGATACAGAGTTCCAAACACTGGTTATAAAGATGCTCAATGATTTCAGGGAAAACTTCAACAAAGAGATAGAAAACATAAAAATGGAAATAGAAAAAAAAAGTCAGAAATGAAGACTACAATAACTGAAATAAGGAATACATTAGAGGCAATCAACAGTAAATTAGATGAAGCAGAGTATCAAATCAGAGATTTGGAAGATAAGGTAGCAGAAAACACCCAATCAGAACAAAAAAACAAACAAACAAAAAAACCGAAGACAGTTTAAGGGGCCTCCAGGACAACATCAAGCATACCAACAGTCCCATCATAGAGGTACCAGAAGGAGAAGAGAGACAGCAAAATATTGAAACATATTTGAAGAAATAATGATGGAAAACTTCCCTAACCTGGTGAAAGTAATAGACATACAAGCCCAGGAAGCAAAAAATCCCAAAGATGAACCCAAAGAGGCCCACACCAAGAAACATCATAATTAAAATGCCAAAGGTTAAAGACAAAGATAGAATATTAAAAGCAGCAAGAGAAAAGCAGTTTGTTACCTACAAGTGAACTCCCATAAAATTGTGAGCTGATTTCTCAACAGAAACTTTGCAGCTCAGAAGAGATTGGCATGAAATATTCAAAATAATCAAAAGCAAGGACGTACAACCATGATTATTCTACCCAGCAAAGCTATCATGTAGAATCTAAGGAGAGAAAAGCTTCTCAGACAAGAAAAAGCTAAAGGAGTTCATCACCACCAAACCATTATTACAAGAAATATTAAGGGGGGCTTCTTTAAGAAGAAGAAGGAGAGAAAAAGATACAAAATATGAATAATAAAATGGCAATAACTGCATACTTAACAATCACTTTAAATGTAAATGAATGAAATGCTCTAATCAAAACACATGGGGTGGCTGAATGAGTAAGAACCCCTTACATATGCTGCTTACAAGTGGCTCACTTTGGAACAAAAGACACACACAGACTGAAAGTAAAGGGATGGGAAAAAATATTTTATGAAAATATTTAAAAAGGTGGGGTAGCAATACTTATACCAGACAAAATAAGCTTAAAACAAGAGACAAAAGAAAGACCCAGGAATCCCATTTCTAAGTATTTATCTGAAGAAATCCAAAACACTACTTCAAAGGGATATATGAGTATGCATCCATATCTTCATTGCAGCATTTTTTACAACTGCCAAGATAGAAGGGCAACCTGGGTGTTCATCCATGGATGAATGGATAAAGAGGAGGTACATATCTACAATGGAATAATACTCAGCCATAAAAAAGAATGAAGTCTTGCCATCTGCAACAATATGGAAGGACCTAGAGGGCATTATGCTGAGTGGAGTAAGTTAGACAGAGAAGGACAAATGCCATATGATTTTACTTATATCTGTAATCTAAAAAACAAAATAAACAAACAAAACAGAAACAAACTCATAGATACAGAGAGCATTTTGATGGTTGCCATATTGGGAGGAGGGCTAGGGGAATGTGTGAAGGGAGGAGGGAATTAAGAGGTACAAATTAGTAGTTACAAAATATTCATGGGATGTAGAGTACAGCATGGAGAATATAGTCAGTAGTATTGTAATAGTTATCCAGATGGTTACTGGATCAATCGGGGTGATCACTTTGTAAGTTATACAAAGTCTCATCACATCTATACCTGAAACTAATAAAATATTTTATGTCAGCTGTAATTGAAAAATAAAAACTTTTAACAAGTAGTTTAAATAAACTAACAAGCAAACAAACAAATAAATAAGATTTCAGTACATAAAACCCTCTACATAACATTCTACTTTGAGGACTCTGGCCTACAGAAATAGAATCTCAGTATCGAAGACTGTACATGAATGAAACTGCAGCATTGTTTCTAGTGGTGACAAAACTGGAAACAGCAGAAATGTTCATCACAGGAGCTGTAGTTGTATAAATTATTACACCCATACTACGGAATATTATGCAGCTATTATATAAAATTTAAATCTGTATCTATTGATCCAGAGAACACTGCAGTAATATATATGGTAGAGTCCCACTTTCTCTTTGGTAAGTGTTTTTATGAGCATATTTAACAGTTACCTCAGCAAGTAGGATAGGGCAAGGAAGATTATTAACTTTTTCTATATATACTTTTGAATTGTTTGACTTTTTACATAAGCTTGTATGCCTCTGCAATTTCAAACTCTAATTAAGTTAAAATAATTAGAAATATAAGTGTAACAAGCAGCCTAGAAAATATGTTTTAGATCTTCAGCTCCACACAGAAAATTATATAAATGATATTTTCAAATCAAGTTGAAAGAGTCAGATTTATATTTATGGATACTTCTTTTTTCTATTGCTCAATTTATTGGGGTGACATTGGTTAGTAAAAATTACATAGGTTAACAGATAAGTCTAACAATAAAAATGAATTAAAAAAAAAATTACATAGGTTCTAGGTATATAATTCTACAATACATCGTCCGTGAGTTGCATTGTGTGCTCACCACCCAGAGTCAGTTCTCCTTCCATTGCCACGTGTTGGATGCCCCTTCCCTCTTCCCTTATGTACAGGCATTGTCATTTATATTTCTCAGCAACTATAGAATAAATATTAATTCTCTTTAATGGGCATTCCTGGCAATAGAAAGCATAAGAAATAGTTTGCTTTTTCTTTGTCTAATAGTATAACTAGGCAGTGAAGAGTAATATTATATTTAAAAATCAGTGTATGATCTACAATCTGTTTCTATTCTTTCAGTTCCACACTCAAGTGGAGACACAATCCATGTTTAGGAGTGAAATGGAGGGGCCGATAGTGTGGAAAGGTTTAAAAATGCCTCTCTTCTTCAATAAAGAGGATTAGACGAACATTTCTTGGGCTTTACATCCTTCTCTCTATGCTCTACCCTGCAAGGCTCAGAGTGGTAAAGCTGAAATCTGAAACAGTGATTGGAGATGTTAGTGAGGGTGTGTGGACAAGAATAAGGAGGCTGTAGCGTCATCTGATTTCTGGTTGTGTTAACCATAGGTCCTTCCTAAAGGCTGGTGAAATTTAAAGTGCTGCTGCCATCTTCAGGAGTTCCCCACTGTCATATTTGAGTAAAGTTACAAGTTGGATGCAGCCTCAAAATCCTGTGCAGGAGTTCTGAATTGCAGCTAGAAAATAGACACCCCAGGTGACTGCTAAAATAAACACAGTTTCTCATAAAAGCTTAAGACAATTACCTAGTTAGGCAGCTTACAGCGTGTATGTTCAATACATTGGTTCCCAAGCAGTGATACGCGTACCCCCATGGGTATGTGGTGGGCCGTTCATGGGTATGCAAAAAATGATCAGTAATGGTGAAAAAAAAAACAAGTAAAAAAATGCAAACATTACTTGTGGAACAATAAATATTAAGTTTGAATACTGTTAATGCAGACACTTCAAAATTAGATCACTTTAGCGAATGATGATTGGTGAAGGCATGGCTATGAACCCTTCCCCCAAACTGCTCTTCTACCAGTCATTACTCATATTTCAGAACAATCCACTTGCAATGTTTTTAGAACTTTCCCAAATATGAAAATACACCCATAGCCAGACTGTTTGATCAGTTTAGTTACTGAGTAAAAGTAAGTGCATTGTCTTTAATCGTAATTCTTTTCAAGTAGTTTTTAAATTTAATGTTTAACATAATTTCAGTTATTGTCAGTGATTTTTAAGCATGTCAGTTATGGATCAGTGGGCGAAAATAGGAATGGTTAAAAAAACAAAACTTGATGTGGATTACAACCCATCTTAAGTACTTCTCAATACGTATCTGCAGCTAGGAGCATACCCACATCCAGAGAGAGTAACAAGGTGCATGCCTCAGATACTGCACAGAAGAAAAGGAAATACTCTGAAAAGTGTATTAAATACGGGTTTTCATTTGTAGAGGATGATGACTGTCCTAAGCCTTTGTGTGCTGTGTGTGGGGAAATATTATCCAAAATTTGCACAAAACCCTCTTTACTCAAGCAACATTTAGAAATTAAATATCCTATGTATAAAAAGGAAGAAATACATTATTTTTGGCACTTATGAAAGCATCTAACTGTTACTTCATACACGGTGTCAGGAAAGAAAATGAGAATGCAGTTGAAGCTTCATACAGTATTGCTTATCGCATAGCTTAAATGTGGTAAAAACCACACCATAGCTGAAGATTTAATTTCTCCTTGTATTAAGGACACTGTTTTTTGTATGTTTGGGGAAGAACATGTCTGCGAAATCAATACTATCTCTTTTTCAAACAATACAGTGTCTTGACAAATTCAGGAAATGTCTGACAATGTTGAAGCTGTAGCAGTAGATAGAATTAGAAAAAGTAAGTTATTTTCCATCCAGGTTGATGAAAGTGTGGATGTGGCTGATTTGTCTATTTTGCTCACCACAAGGTACTTGTAGGAAATGACACTGAGGAAAACCTGTTGCTTTTATTACCCATTAACAAATGTACTATAGGCGAACATATTTTTAATTCAATCAACGGTTATTTCATTGAAAGAGACATTAGTTGGTCAAATTGTTGTGGTGTATGCACTGACAGACACAAGCCGACATCAGGCTGTTTTCTAGGCCTACGCAGCTGAATTAAAGAAGCAGCTCCCCACGTACCATGGAGTCACTGCTGCATTCATAGACAAAGTCTTGCATCCAAGCCTCTTCCTAGTGAACTGAAAGATGTTCTTGATGAGACTATAAAAGTTGTAAATTTTATTAGTCACAACCATGAAGCTCCAGATTGTTCTAAGCACTGTATGAAGGAATGAACAGCATTCACAGCACATTCCTTTTGTATATGGAGGTAAGATGGCTATCTCGTGGCAAAGTACACAGATGTTTGACCTTAGACATGAAGTCCAGGTATCTTTTGAAGACCATCATTTCCCTCTTGCTCCAAAGTTTCAGGACAGTGATTGGCTTCAAAGTCTTGCATATTTATCAGATACATTTCTAGAAATAAATCAACTCAACTTGGGACTTCAAAACAGCTCAATCACTATATTCAAAGTAACCAACAAAACTGAGTTGATGAAAAAACTGGACTTTTGGAAAGCGTGTATTGAAAGAGGTCAGCTTGAAGTTTTGGAAACTGTGCACAACTTCTTATCTGAGAAGGATGTGCACCTATCCCAAAACATGAAAGAGAATATTGTAGGTAATTTGGAAGGTCTTCAAGAGTGCTTTCATAAGTACTTCCCTCAACGTGGAAAAGAAAACAACTGGACTGCAAATTCCTTCAATGAAGAATTCTTCAAAGAAGCTAAATAATGAATCAATAAAAAAGAGCAGTTAATCAAACTTTCAATTGATTCTTTTTTAAATTCTGATTTTAAAAGAAAGCAACTTATTACCTTCTGGGTAGATGTCAGTGAGGAATAGCAACAGCTCAGTGAGAAGGCACTCAAATACTTCTTGCCATTTACTAATACTGAACTAGTGGAGAGAGCTTTTTCTTCTCACACCTTCATTAAAAAAGGAAGACCACAACAAGCTTAATGCAAGTCCAGATTTAAGACTGTATCTTGCATCTTTTGAGCCTGATTTCAAGAAACTAAGTGCATCAAAGCAAGCTTAATGATCTCACTAACAATATTTCAATTGGCTAACAATTATTATAGACTTTTCAGATAACAGAAATAATTATTATTATTAATAAATTAGAAGTTTGTTAAATACTTGATCATTATCAGTATTTAACTGTGTTGTGAATATTGTAAAATTAAATCTGTGGTTTGTACTTTTAATGTAGTAATTTTTATTTCCTAACTTATTACCTCATTTCCACTATTTTACATTAAGATAGGCATTGAGCAAAAGTGTCAATATTTAGAAACAGCCATTTTAAAAACAATGGGTACAAGTGGGCAAAGGTTGGGAACCACTGGTTTAATGTTATAAATGGTAAGCTTCTTACTTTAAGAAGCAATATGACTTAAGATTTAGGGTCCAAAAAAGGCTGTGACTGAGAAGTCAAGACTTTAAAAAACAGGGGCGAGAGTAAGTGATTAGCATTTTTGATGCACTGAGTAGCTCTGAAGCCCATTGAGTCAGTCACCTGGAGGACCACATGCTCAATTAAACTCTAATGTAGATTTAGAGAACGTTGGGTCAAAAGTAACCTGTGAGCTTCCATTTTTACCTGATTTATTGAGTGGTGTGTTCATTAATTCTGAGTCTGTCTCTCTTCTCTGATTGCTTGAGTTATGGATGCTTGGGAAGAAAGACCAAATTGTCTCACAGTCTCTCAGCACAAAGCCCCACTTCTTCTTTCTAGAAATAATTTTACTTCACTGTGCTGTGTAGAAAATTAATTAATTCCTAAAATGAAAACAGGTCCATTACACTGTCTTTTTCCATAATGGTTAGAGGTGTCCAAAAATTGTCCCAGAAGTTCATTAGAATATGAGTATCCCTGGTGATTCTCGGGGCAACAGTGGTCTAATCTTCAAACCATGAGACCACAGTATTGTTGGCAAATGCTCTTTTGAGACACTGAAGTTTTCCCATAGCTCACTTTACACCATTTCTTTTTATTTATTCATCATTTTAAGCAATCTTGAAGTTCTCATAGCAAGTTAGAATGTACTTTATAGAGTCAGTTTTTGCTCTTGGTTTACTTCATTAAAAAAAGAGTAAATACTTTTTAATTCATTTTTAGAAAAATTAACATCATTTTAGGAGATACTCAAGTTCTGTTTCACCACAAATCTAGCAATTAAAAAATGTATTTTGAAAAAAAGGATTATAATATGTAGCTAGAGCCATAATGGAAGTTATGTCATAAACATGACACTTCAGAAACTTTGCTTTCTTTGGAAGACTGTCCATGCCTTCTGAAATTTTGCCTTGCAATTATTCATTTTTTGGGAAAATACTTTCTAAGTGCCTATTAATATGCTAGGTATTCTAATAGGCACTTCTCATATGTTATCTCTTCATTCTTCATAATGATTCAGTGAAGATTATGCACTCCCATTTAGCAGATGAGGAAACTGAGATACAGATAGCTTAAGTAACTTGCCTATGTTGACATTGGATTAGAGTGCAAGTGTGTCATACTCTTATGTCTACACTACTTGCACAGTGGCATCAATAAAGCTGGGAACATTCTGAACTCTTTCCTGCCTACTATGATTACGAAACAGTCATTCAATGAACATTAGACTCTTAGCTACATTCAAGGCATCATGAATTTTATTCACAGAGCAGTAAGAGAGGAAAAAATAAGTCAGCCCTAAAATTAGACTATAAAACAAGTAAAAGTTATAAAAATGGAAAGTATGACTCAAAGCATTTTGAGCTATTTGTGCTCACGGCCACTGGGGGCATTGCTGACTTACAAATAGAACAAGTGAACAGATTCTACACCATAAAAATCCCATAATCTTAAAATAATTTTGAGCCCATCCATAATGCCACACAGAAAAAAATATTATATAAAAACCTAAGACATACCAAAATGTGCCTAACCACAATTTCGCAGCTGCCCCAAACTATAGATTACAATTTTTACTTCTACTTTACTTCCTATCCCTATTACGTGTGACCACTCAAGTAGGAAAATAAATGATCCCTTGCAAAATTTACCCCATCTTGTTTTATGTGTAATGTCGTTACTATTTCTGGATTTCAGAGCCTATAGCCTTAATTCAATGTCAGGGCAAATCTGCCCATGCTCAATTTCATTGCACTCACTACTCTATCTGTTCTTTGTTCAGAGCTCTAAATGGTCCCAGACTCAGAAGTTGAACAGTAAAGACACCATCTCAGCCCAGTGCCCTCAGAAGCCTCGGTGCCACTACACAGCTGCTTACAGCTTAATGAACCACTGTTTAGTGCGCTGTTAAATGAGGTTGCAAAGAGCAAACCATTTCTAATGGCATCAACCTTTCACTTGAGAAAAGGAGCTCTTCTCTTCATTTACCAGATTTTACCTGAAGGACAAAGATACCCCCAGACCTTCACATTTCGATAAACTAGAACCCTTTAAGGAGCAGATCTGACTCTGCCTGCTGATCCGATTTTCTGCTCTAGTGGTCATCATTAATATTAATGCTAAATTGGAAGGAGAGACATTGAGGTCCTCAAGCAGAAAGTCAGCACAAAAGGCTGAATGTGAATTAGCCAGGATGGATGGGCCACACTTAGTAATAATAATGATGAAAACTTTACATCGCTTAAGTGCTTTTGGAGGAACTCAGACAAATGCTACCCAGATTCAATCTAAAAGTAGTCCTGTAATGATATTACATGTACTAAAAAGGAAAAGTTGAGAAAATCATTTGGATTTCTGTCTAGGACTGTATTCCATAGTCAAGGAGACGCTTCTACCCAGAACTGCTAGCTAGAAACATCTGGCTGAGCCCCATGATGGAAACTACCCCAGACATTTTGAGTGTTCAAATTTTCCCATCACCTCAACCTCAACATGTCTAGAATATAATGTGTGAAAACCCCAGTTTCCAATTAAGCTCATTTGAAAACTCAACTATCGCAGTGTCTCCAGTTTCAAACAGTAGGATCTCCCCTACCTCTGCCTTGGCCTTGACAGTCAATTCATCAGGTCTTCTTTAGTGAGGTTCATTCCAGCCTTCTTTCATCTGTCTTTCCCCTTGTCCAGGTTCCCATTGTTGCACTTCTAGTTCTACACTAAAGTGTAGCAGAACATGCCACCTCAAAATATACAACTTTGGTATATTGATTATTTTGAGCTATAGGCACTTGAAAATAGCAAATGTAGGGAGAGATTTTCTCTGAATGCCTCTTATTTACCAAAAGTAAGATCTCTTAAAGGAAACTCAGTTATCATAAATCCCTTCCCCAGGGAGTTTCATCAACCAGGGAAAACTGTTTGGTATCACAGAAAAGGAGACTAGAAATGGGCACCACACCCAGACACCTTGTCACAAACTATCATACTTCCCATCTATTCTTCTAAGGGCCCATTCATCTTTCCTAAAAACCATTTACTCTCCCCTAAGAGGCCTACATCCTTCTACCCTTTCCTATTAAGATGGTATTTAAGCCTGAATTCTAAGCCACCTTAGGGAGTTACTCATTTTTCCCTGGTATCGCCCATGTATACATGAGGAATACATGTTAATAAATTTCTGTTTGTTTTTCTTTTGTTAATCTGTCTTCACTACAGAGATCTCAGCTAAGAACTCAGGACTTGAGAAAAAGTATTTTCCTCCCCTACAATCCCTAATCAGTCTCCTTCATCCTTCCAACACAGGTAAATTTTCCTAATGTGTCACTCCCCCTCATTCAAACCCCAGCTGTGACTCCCAAGTCTTCAAAGCAAAGTTCTGACTCTTCAGCCTGGTATTCAAGGCCCTCCGTGATCATCTCATGTAGGACTTCAACTATTAATACTTCCGCACTGGGCTCACACTGCTCCAATCAGACCAGTCTGTCTTTCTGTCCCTTTAACAGGATACTCGAATTTCCGTCTCTACGCTGTTACTCCAGCCATTCTGCCTGCCTCTTCTCTCATATAAATCCTACTTTTCAAAGACTTAGCTTACACGAACCACCACCACCCTCCCAGTAAGCTTCCTCAATTCATCCTTCTGTGCTCTTTTCTCCTCAACACTATTTCTTTATTTATATCACTACTTCCCCAAAGGATTTACAGCTAACTCCTGCAGAGATTGCTGAATATGCCATTCATTTACCACTTTCCATAATAATAGCTGCTAACACATAGAGCACTTACAAAGGCCAGGTTCTGTATAGTGCTTTACATATATTAACCTGTTTAAAACTCACAACAATGCTATCAGACGGGGACTTTGACTAACCCCCTTTTATAGATCAGACACTGAGAGCACTCACAACTTGCCCAAGGTTACCCAGCTAGACAACTGCAGAGCCAGGATTTTGATTCAGGCACTTGAGCTTCTACTACTACATTCTAGCAGATAATCCTTCACTGTTCATTAACTTTTTATTCCTACCTCTACCTTCCCAACCAGTCTCTATGTCTCATGCCTCATCTTATTCTTTCCTATAAGTAGTATAGAGTTTTACCCGAGTTAGTTCTTTATTGCTTGCTGATCTCATCTGCCTTAAAGTAGTCTTAAATTTTTTTCTGGAAACAAAGTTGGGATATAAACAAATAAAAAGCTATGAAGTCTTCTTATATACCAGTCCTCCTGAAAATTTATGACCAGACCTTAATATGAAGACTTGCATCATCTTTTTTGAATCAGGCATGGGAATCATACATTCTGGAAAATCTAGCTTCACAGAATGCATGAATTCTAATAACAAGGACTGTTAGTGAAACCATGCCCCACCTCTCCACACACACATCAATTTCCAATGATATTTTAAAGTGTTTTTGCAGGGAAATAATTCTCAAGTGCATTAAATACAAAGCTATTGTTGAAGAAAGTTTGGGGAGGGTAGTCAGACTCCGGAAAAGCTGGTTGCATCGTTATCCTAAAAGAACTTCTTGCTGCATTTAGATCTCCAGAATTTGTCATTCTAAATGTGTAATTGCTTATGAGGTCAGGAACCTTGTCTGATAACATATGTATACCAGCCAAGCAGCTAGCATAATGATAGACACCTTCTAGGTCTTTAAAAATGCTCTGGATTGAATTCTCCAACTTTGGGGTTTTCTTGCCATCTGATTGCTTTTACCATCTTTCCCTGGAATATATTAATGTCTCCCAAGCCTATGTCTCCCTTCCTTCACTACTCCAGCTCCTGCAGTTTTGTCTGTCTTTTTTCCAGCCATTACATTATCTACTAGAGCCAGCCTGTAATATCATACTTGCCAGCAGGTGCTGCCATTTGCCACAGGATTTGCTAATTTTCAAAATTCCCCAAACCTGAGACTTTAGATTGTGGAAAATAGCACAGTGCCTAATTTATCAACTTGGCAGGTTTGAAATGCTATAAAATCAGTTACTCAAAATGAGCGATACTTGTAATGTGCTGCACAGTTTTAATGAGCAGAGTTCCACTGCTCCATTAAGACAACAGGAGACCACGTTGGGCAAACAGCAGCAGGAATGTGAGGTTAAAAGAATAGCAGGAAAACCTGCTTCTTGCCCACAAGATCCCAGTGCGAACAATATGTTCCATGAACAATTGATTTTCTTATTGGCAAGTAAAAGGGATTCATCTTAGTGTCTTTCATATCTGTCCTTCCTCTCCATTTCCATATGAGGTCAGCTCTTTACTATCTCCTATAAAAATTACTCTAGGTGCCCATGTCTTTTCTCCCTAACCCAAAACTCTTCCCACTCCAAACCATCATGTATATAGCTAGAATAGTCTTCCTAAAATGACACTTGCTTAAAAACCTTCCATTGTGCCCATAACCAAGGCAGCCCTCTTCAGCGTGACATACCAGGCCCCGTCCTAAGTTACCTGCCCAACCTTGCTTTCTATTATTCCCAGATTCTCCACCTTGACAAAGCAGGAGATTTTACTCTTCCCCACAGGCTATGCTCCTTGCTACTTCAGTTCCTTTGTGCCTGCTAATCCACACACCTGAAATGCCCTCCTTTTTCTCTTAACTCCTTAGTCAACGTTATTGCTATATTAATTTCCCAGAAGTAATTAAATGCATGGAATGTTGCTGGTTAACATATTTCTTTTCCCAGCATCCCTGGGAACATCTGAAATGTAGGACAAGCACTCTAACGAAAGAACAATATTAATGAAATACAACACTCAGTGACACTTCTACAGAGCGTTCAGTCAGCAGACAACATACAGATAATTCCTGGGAGACCTTGGTCAGCACAAGCCCTTTTACTTGCCCACGGTCATTTCTGCATTCCCAGTGATTTGGAAGGAGCCTCCTCACCTTCTTAGGACTTGTCTTCAGTGCATGAGTGGAATCTCTGAAGTAAATGGGAGAGCCCTCTGCTCCATTTGAATCACCATCTTTCCCCTCTGCCAACCCAACCCACAGCTTCTTACTCTCCAGACTTCCTGAGAGCCACAGACCACACTATGTTGTTGGCCCTGCTACTCTGGACCTAAAGCACACAAATCATGACATCCACTAATATCACCAGAAGGAAGGCTGGCACCATGATGTTCCCTTTTTCAATATTTTCATATACTAGCTAGAATCATTTTTCAAATCCTCCAAGGATTTAGTCCTCCAAGAGCCTCTCTGCCCACTAAACTGGCTAACCTCTGTCTCCTCTGCGACACACCCCCGATTTACTGTTTTGGAGTGAAATACGGACTATTTGGAATCAGAAACCAAAAGGTTTAGATTCAAGTCCTAGCTCTGCTACCATCTGGCTTATGGATTTGAACCTCTTAAAATGGAAATAATTTCCATAAATTCAAGAAGTGAGCTCAAAGGAGATAACATATATGAAGCACATTGAAAAATCTGTAAAGTGCTGTATGCGGTAAAATGTATTTCTGCACTCGCTCGGTAGCAGTCACACAGTTCACCCCATGAGGTAGAGACAATATAAACAGAGCTAAAACCCAAGCAGGAAGGAGGAACTCTTCACCTCATTTTTTCTTAGCAACATTAAGCTATAGACATAAAAATTTGTCCACGAGCTCTATTTGAATGCCATCTAGTGGACGCAAAGTTCTTATGAGACCAGAAATACTGCAACTAAGGCATGAGCCTCTGTCAGTATTATCAGTATACAAGGTAAGTCTTAGCCCTAGCAGGAGATAAATTAGTGGCCACTGGGAGTTCCCTGATGGTGTAGTGGCTAAGGCTTCGGCGCTGTCAATGCTGCAGCCTGGGTTTGATTCCCAGTCAGGGAGCTACCCACATTTAAAAAAAAAAATTAGTGGCCACCTATGAGGTACAGTATAAACTATTTTAGGTAAGGCTCTGGTTCTGAGTGATCCTCCATCCAGCCCCCAGCGCCCCCAAAATTTAATCACTAGAGCTTCACATTTTCAAGCATTGGAGGGTTTTCAGTTTTCAAATACCCTTTATTAAAATTAAAAAAAAAAAAACTGAGAGAAAATAATTCTTTAAACTTGTCATCTCATACCTTATCAGAGATTTTATTTATTTATTTATTTATTTTTCATTTTTCTTTGCTTTTTTGGTATGGGGGTAGCCTGACTGGGAATCGAACCCAGGCCGCAGCGCTCACAGTGCCAGCGCCGAAGCCTTAAGCCACTACACCATCAGGGAACTCCCCTTATCAGAGCTTTTAGCTAGAGATAAAAAAGAGCAAGGTCATACAGGAATAGAAATCAAAAGGGGCAAAGAACAGTTGGGAGACCTGGAGAGTCACGAGAGGGTCAAAGAGGAGACCAAGGAGACCAAAGACAAACTCCATTCTCACCCCAGTTTTGCTTTAGTCAGGCCTTGTTAATACAATGGCTCCGGAAAAAATCCAGCCATAAATGCCTCTATTTTTCATATTACATGGCTGGATACTTTCTGGACAGCCCTTGGATATGTTGTTTGCCTGACCTTCATCTTTCTTATATCCTGCAGCTTACAATTGGCTTTGATAACTGATGGAGCCCATATTTAAGCAAAAGTGGGAAGCGTGTATGTTTTTTTTAAGTTTTAAATATATCTCTGAAGACATCTTGGCACTCACAGAGGCCACTGGGGCGGGGGGTGGCAAGAGGAGGACCTGCCTTGTAATTTGAGTTCAAAGCCAATGGGGTTTCCCACTATAGCCTTAGTTTGGAAGCATAGCACTGGAAGCCGGCCTCTTTGGAAATGTATCAGAGCCCTGCTTAGCTGTGTCTGCTCCTCCTTCCCATGCTTCCCTTTCTCTCTACAGTATTTAAAAAGATGGGAGACAACGCTGTGAAGAACACAAAGCCTTTTGCAAACCATCTCTGGCTTCCTTATCAAAGCTGTCGCTACCAGGGTTGGATTTAGTAACTTGGCATTCGCTGGGTAGGACCACCCCTGTTGGCAGCCATCTGGAGTCTTCTGGAGAATTTTTAAAGCTGCACTGCTTAGAGAGCATTGTGGAGTGGAGAAAGTACTGGTGTTCAATTCAGGAAACCTGGGTATGAGCCCACCAGCAGTAGCTAAGTGACCTTGGGCACCCACTGCACTTCCTTGAGCCTGTCCTGTCATCAGCTAAGTGATGTGTCAATTCCTTGAAAGATTTAATAGTCTAAGGCTACTCCTTGGACTAGCATCACCAGTACCATCTAGGAACTTATTAGAAAGGCACATTCTCAGCCCCCACCTCTAAGCTTCCTGAATCAGAAACTCTGGGGTTAGGGTTCAGCAATCTGTGTTTAAAAAATTAATTCTGACACAGTCAAAATTGAGAACCACTGCTGCAGGGTTCTATTATTCTCCTTTTGCTGATTACTCTCTGGGTGTACCTGGGCAACAATGATTTGCATTTGGTCAAAGGTGTACTGGAGACCAAGGGAGAGACTCGCAAAAATTGACTGACCAGACAACTGCAGAAGTCAAAATCAAGTGTGAACAGGAATCTTAGGGGTGAGGCTTGCATTACCTCCCCAGACTCCTCCATGGCTGAAGTTCCAGAAAACTTCGAGACTGTCTACTGAAAAGACATCTTTTTCGCCATGTTCTCGAAGTACGTTTTTACATCAAAAGTAGTAAGAGTGAAAGTGGTTTTTGTTAATGATGCCAACGTCTCTTTTTGACTGTTTTTGTTTCTAATCCCCATAGATACATGTCATTTGGTACTAGGCAAAGAAAATTACTTTCTTTATTTTAGCTTTTTGTTTTTCCCTCTACCTTTTCTGACAGCTTTTCGTTTCCTCTAAGTTATCAGGGACAACCTTCAAGTGTTGTTCTGGGTTCCACAAGGGAACATGGTTTCCTAGCAACAGCCAGAGCCTGCTGGGCCATTCTGTGAGTCACCAGCTCCAGGCAGCTCCTGATAAGCAGTGCTGTTTGCAGAGGAACCCTCTGTGGACCCCACACCAGAGCTTCCTTGCACTTGCCTCCTTCAGAGGGCAACAGGATACATGGAGAATAGATCGCCACTAGGACCCCAAAAATGACATAAATAGGGCTCTCTTTAGTGTAAGCTACATGGATCTTCTTGATTATTCTATGAGGTACTGAAGAAGCAAAGGAAAGAGGGAGGTAAGAACAGAGAGGGAAAGAAAGGAAGGGAAGAAAGAAGAAATTTTTTAAACAAACATTTCCTGAGCTCCTGTGGTGTATCCTTTAGCTATACATTGGAGTTGCAAAATCAAATAAGACTTGGTCCTTGCCCTCAAAAAGCTTATAGTCTGAGAGGGGAGACAGCTCAGGAAATACAATTTGTATTCCATCATGGTTTCACAACAGAGTATATCTGCAGGGCCTCATGAGCCATATTAAGGCCTCTTTCAATTTTGTAATTTTTTAATTTCCCTATATAATCAACCCTATTATTGAGATTTTCAAGTGTGTTAGGATTAAGTCATATATAGTGTGGCTACTACAATGTGTTTAATCTCTACATCTGTGGTTATATTACATTTCTTATTATTTTTTTGTTTGTTTGTTTGTTTTGTTTTGTTTTGTTTTGCTTTTTGGTATGTGGGTAGCTCCCTGACTGGGAATCGAACCCAGGCCGCAGCACTGACAGCGCCAGCGCCGAAGCCTTAAGCCACTACACCTTCAGGGAACTCCCTACATTTCTTATTCTTAATATCATGTACTTCAGTCTTCTCTCACTTTTTTGTGCTAAGATTTTCCAAGAGATTGTCTCTTTTATTGATCATTTTGAAATAGGCTCTTAGTCAATTTATCAATTTCACTTTTCTTTTAAATGTGTTGATTTCTGTTTCTGTTTTTATTGATTCCTTTCCCCACTTTCCTACAGTTATATTTGTTTTTATGTCCTCTTGAGTTGAAGCCATAATTGAATCCATTTATTTTCACTTTTTTGTGTTTATTAATAAAAGCATTTAAGGCTGTGACTATCTCTGATTTCAGGTGTGGCTGCTGCCATGTCTTAATATGAAGTCTTATAGAATGTCTTTATTTATTTTTGTCTGCTTGATCTATCATAGGGATTAAAGTCTTCTCTATAATTATGGTTTCTGTGGATTTCTCCCTCTATTTCTAAGAGGTTTTGATACACTATATATTTGATGCCATGTGATTTAGCAGTTAAAGTTTTACTGATTCCTCCATCTTTGTTATGGATTGTACCTGTTAGCAAAAACACTATTATAAAACAACAACAACAACAAAACCCTTCTTTATCTCATTTAATGGCCCGAGCCTTGAATTCCACATCATCTGATATAAATTTTAAACTATAAAACATACATTTTTTTCACCCTTGATTTACTTTTATTATTCATACCTTCCTCCATTTTAACGTAGATGTGCGTCTTATGTTTCTACCCAGCCTATTTGGTCCTGGACTCGTTTTCCCATTAATTTATTTTTTTGTCCTTCAACTCTGCATCACAGGTGAGTGCCTACAGACTGTTAGCTGGCTTCCACAGGGTTTGCCCAATAAAAGAAATCAGTGAGGGGAGGGGATAAGCCAGGGCATTGCATCCCCTTGCCTCTCATGTGCTGTTTTCTGCAATAGCTGCAGCTCTGCTCTGGCTCCAGCTCCTGCTGAATGCTCCTGTTCTCGGTCTAGCTTCTACCAGGTGACCCCAGTAATTCTGCCTTCTCTTTCTAATAGTGAGTGCATAGTGGCTTTCTGAGGTTGCTAATTTCTGTACTGCCTAACCATCCCCTGCTTAACTTCTCTACTCTTCTATGGCCTGTATAACCAATTTCCTGCATTAAACTCCTTTTCTTGTAAATATTCAGAGTAGTTTCTGTTTTCCCAACTGAACCTTGATATATCCACTCTTCTTTATTTCAATATGAAAATTTGACCTATTCATTTTTGCAGCAAATACTGTGGGTTGACTCACTCCACTCCCATTCCATAGCCCTTTTTCCTTGCCTTCCTCTACTACAAAGGCTGCAAAGCAAAAACTAAACTTTCTTGCAGCAAGCACAGCCGAGTAGTACAATGAGACGTAAATAGAAGTCTACTGAGGATTTCTGGAAAAGTCTTGCTTTCCAAATACAGATATTGCCATTTTCCTTCTCCAGCCCTTCTTTCTTTTCTCTGGACACTGAATTTGATGGCTAGAGCTTCAACAGCCAGTATAAAACTATGAGGAAAAGACAAATAGAAATACAGACAATTGAGTCCCGATACCTTGAGCCACTGAACCCATACCAGCAACCTCCTGACTTCCTGTTACAGAAGGAAAAGAAAAATGATTTTGTGTTTAAACCACTAATAGTAGAATTTTCTGTTATCCTCAGCAGAACACAATTCCTAATTCAATATTTCCCAAAAGGAGTAATTGGCATTTGGCGCTGGTCAATTCTTTTTGTGTAGGAGCAGACCAGTAAATTGAAGAACATTTAGCATTCCTGGCCCAAGGTGCTAAATGTCAGTAGCACCATTCAAGTACTGTGCAAACTTAAATCCCCCACCACCACCCCCCCATACATGTCCACATACTTTTGGAAGGGATATAGTTTTACCCTCTCCAAACAAAACAAAACTAAGGAAAACAAAACACATACACGGCACACAGATGAAGTTTTCTTTCTTAAATATCATTTCAGAAGTTCCATGGAAAAACTCCCTCCTCCTTAGAAATGCATAAATCTTCTAATGGAATAATTGTTATAAGGACATAAGGTTAGATATTTGTAATACTTTTGGGGAATGTGAATGGTTTAAAAATTTTTTTAAAGTACAAGAATAGTATAACAAACACCCATATATCCACTATACAGAATTAACAAATGTTAACATTTTGTCACTTTGCTTCAGAGTTTTTGAAGAAAAGAAGTAAAAGATTATAGATAAAGTTGAAGTCCTTTATTCCAATCCACATCTCAAAACCCTTCTGCCTTTCTTCCACAGAGATGATCACATGTTTCTGCTTAGTTCTTATATCTTACTGTTATTTGCATTCTATGTAGCCATATGTAATTTGTAGTAATGCAGGCACGTCTTTGAGAGGTTGTTAAATGTACATGAATGCTGGCATACTACCCGTACCACTCTGGCATTTGCTTGTCTCTTACTATATGTTTTTGATATTTAGTTAAAATGCAAATGGAATTCACTAATTTTAACTGATGTGTGTTATTCAATTGTATGAATTTATCAGTTCATTTATTTCCCTTTTGATGGACATTTATGGTGTTTCCAATTTTTCACTATTACAAATACCCAATGACCATCCTTGGAAGAGTTCATGGTGGGGAGGAGCACATTTGCAAGAGTTTCTTTAGGGTATTCACATGAAGGTGAAATTGCTGAATCATAGAGTATGCACTTTTTCAACTTTGCTTTATATGCCCAATTCCCCAAAGAATTATTACTAATTTAAAGTCCCACCAATAGACTAAGAGAATTCCTGTTTCTGCATGTAATTACCAACAATTTGGTATTGTTAGACATACTGATCTTCGACAATCAGATTGATAAATAGGAATTGGTATGTCTTTGTTATTTTAATTTGCATGTTTCTGATTACTAGTGAGACTAAGAATTTTATATTCTTTCTTTCTTTCTTTCTTTCTTTCTTTCTTTCTTTCTTTTTTTTTTTTTGCCATTTGGCATTTAATTCTCTTCAAATTCCCTATAATTTTTTCTTTTGTTTTATCTTTATATTAGATAGTACTTTTATTATTGATTCATGGGGGTTTTAAATTTTAATTGATTGTAGAGATTTAGCATACTTTGCATTCATTCATTAAGCACTTAATATTTGCCAGGCACTATTCCAAGCCTGGAGATGAAATAGTAAGCAAATTACACAAAATTCATATCCTCACAGAGCTGCTATTTATTTCTTCCCTCTTTCTCCACACTCCCAACTTCTTATCTAAATAAGCTGTCTTTTTAGATCCAGATTGTTACCATTTTAAATATTTTTTGCTAAATGTCATAATGACAAAATTCAAAACAGTAATTATTTATACACATAATAAATTTCACTGATTTTGTTTCATGCACCAAGTTTTATGATGCTCTGGATTCCTCCAATTTGAATTATTTATTTTGATATCCCTCTTGAATTGCTATAGAATTTCAAGGAATCATTCTCAAGAAGAGAATACTTTGTTTTTGATCATTTGCACATAGATATTTTATTGCCCTCATACATAAACTGAATAAACTCAAGAAGTTCTTGAGTAACCATCTTTTCCCTCAAAATTCTATACATATTATTCCATCTCCCAGCAATTAATATGGTACAAAAGTATTATGTTGACACTGTAATTTTTGCCCTTTTGAGAGAATTTGTTTTGTTTTGTTTACTTGTTGTTTCTGCCAGTGTGCAGGGAGGAATTTGCATTAGGCTCTCTCAGTGTGGATTCTGTACATTCATTTTACCTGATTTCTAGTAGGTCCTTTTAGTCTGAAGATTCAAATGTTTAAGTTTAGATTTTTTTTTCCTTTTATGCCTCTATTGTTACTATTTCTCTAGCTGCTATCTCCTTATGATATTTTTATTATATTTATATTAGATCTATTGGATTTGTTCCCCATACATCTTGCCTTTGCATGCCTTATGGTTAAGTTTGTATATTTTTCTCTGCATTCTAGAATTTCTCAATCTCATCATCTAATTCACCAATTCAGTTTACTTCAGTATTCCATCTTCTCTATCCTGCCTTTATTTAAAATTTTAATTTAAGGATTATATTACTGATCTTATGACAATATTTTGTAGCCTTAGATTGTTCTGTTTTCATAAAGACAATGTCTTCTCTAATCCTGTATTGAAATATTAAAAGGAAATGGTGATTCACCTAAGTCTTTTCTTCTTCTGATTTCTTGGACTAAGTCCATTTCAGAGTGGTCATTTCCTCTGATTGCTCTAACACGTAAACTGTATGAATACTTTGAATGATAACTGAATAATTTCTCAGGTCCAGTTGTTTTTCCGACTTAACAATCCTTGCAGCAAATTGAATGTCCCATGTTCTTTTTTGTCTTGCCTTCAGAACTTTCCATTTGATGCAAAACCTCTGAATGAAACCCTCATCCTAGCATAATGCCTGAGAAATAGTAAGTGTTCAACTAAAAAACTGAGTTTAATGAATGAATGTCTACATTTTTCCTGTTTGGAGATTTGAAAGGTAGCCTATCAGAAATTATGGATCTCTATTCAAACCATTTTGTTTCAGACAAAGGAGAAAGAGAAATTTCCACATTTCTGTAGCTTTATTTTTACAAGATTGGCAGTTTAGTTTGTACGCAGAAGTTAGGAAAAAGCATGTGCAAGGAAGTTCACTTACTTAGCCCACCATGCTTAATGGAGGCATTCCTGAGTTTGTTGTGGTCACTCCAGCCAGCCCCTTCTCTGACTGGCACAGCTCTCTTTAATACAAGCTGTTGCAATGATGTCTCCATTTTACTTGACACGGCAAGTCCTGGCAAGAGTGGAGTCAAGATCCAATTTCCCAAGGTTCAGATGTGCCCCACATTGACTTAAGTCCCTGTTAGTCTGAGCTCGGAGATTGTCTGGGGCTCTGCTGAGGAAACCTACCCACTTATTTTCCAGGCAAGTCTTCCCTTCACATGTGCTGAATTACATCTCGTCAGTACTTTCCTGAATCCATTGTTTAAAAAGTTTTCAATAATGCTTATATCACTTTCCTAGGGCTGTCATAGCAAATTGCCACAAATTGGGTAACTTAAAACAATAGAAATTTATTCTCTCACAGTTCTGGAGGCTGGAAGTCCAAAATTAAGGTTGTGATGGGCCATGCTCCCTCTGAAAGCTCTAGGAAAGAATCCTTGCTTCTTTCTAGCTTCTGGTGTTTGTCGGCAATCCTTTTGTTACTTGGCTTGCAGCTGATTCACTCCAATCTCTGCCTCTTTTGTTACATGGCCTTCTTGCCTGTATCTGTTTCCAAATATCCCTCTCTTATAAGGGCACTAATTATTTATTAAGGCCCACCCTAATTCAGTATAACCTTATCTTAGTTTGGTTATATCTACAAAGACCTATTAATAATTTTCAAATTCATAGGTGTTGGGGATTGGGACTTGAACATATTTTGGGAACACAACTCAACCCACAAAAGAGTTTTTAAAAAAATTTCATAAAACAAAAATGTTTCATTACTGTGTACAGTAGACTCTCAGTTATCGGCACCCATGGGGATTGGTAGATGGCAGATAAATATATCCAGCACTCTCAAGCAACAGGCAAAACTCTCAAACAACCAGCACAACTCTCAAGCAACCGGCACAAAAAACCCAAAAGCTTTTTTGTGCCGGTTACTTGAGAGTGCTGGTTAACTCAGAGTCTACTGTAGTAAGAATTTAGATCTAGTTTTATGTAAACCGTATCTTACAAAAAATGTCTTAAAGTTTCTGGCCTGATGGTGGCATTGTTTTCTGTTTTCTAGCTCTGCAACAGGTGTTTTCCAATATTTCTTTGGCCATTTCAAATGGAATTTGGGTGTAAAGAAGGAGCATTAAATGTGCAGGTTCAAATCACCATCATAAAATGAAATAATCTTATTCACAGAGTTTAACAACATTCACTTACTGATAAATATTAAATGGGATTAATAATGAGCACTAGGAGCTTTCAGCTTTTAAGGAAATACACATAAAATGACCACTGATGTCAAAAATCGCTGCCCTAAGATTTATTTCACAGAGAAACAGCTCAAGGTACACGCTTTCCCACTGCTAAAGGGCGGTTTTCCCCAGAGATCTTGTTTAGGTGCTTAGTTTAGAAAACATCTAAGGGTATTTTTCAAACTTTTTCTAACATCAGCAAAAATGAAAGCAATGACATTTTCTTATTCTTCCAGCTGAAGGGAGATTGGAAGCCTTGAGGTACATGTCAGGCTTCGGGAGCACTGCAGAGCGGGCAGCATGGATAAGGCAGATGGCTAGAGGTGGGGAGAGATGAGGCACCTTCTCTGCATCCACACCAGACCAGGGGCTGTTCACAGATTAACACATTTAATCCTCACACTAGCCTACAAAGCTAGGTACTTATCCTATTTTTACAGATGAGGAATCAGGCTCAAGGTCTCAATTTGCCCATGGTCACGCAACAGTTAAGTGACAGGAGCAAGGGAGAAGGGGTAGGTTGCTAATGTAGAAGTGCTGAGCTGAACAGAGAGGTAGGTGTGACATACCTTAGAGACCAGGTGGGGCCAACTAGAGGCCCAGGACAGCTTTGAATGCGGCCCAACACAAATTCTTACAATGTTATGAGATTTTTTTTTTTTTGTGACCTGTTCTTTTGTTTTTGTTTTGTTTTGTTTTAGCTCATCAGCTATTGTGAGTGTTAGTGTATTTTATGCATGGCCCAAGATAATTCTGGTTCCTGTGTGGCCCAGGGAAGCCAAAAGGTTGGACACTGCTGCCTTAGACACAGCTTTGAAATCACACTTATTCCAGTCTTGCTTATTCCAAGTCCCAACCAACTGGGCAACTTTGAGCAAGTCACTTATATTTCCTGAGGCTGTCAATTCAGCTGCAAAATGGAAATAATACCTATCTTAAAGGGGTTAAATAAGACAAAAAATGTGATATGTGTTTCAAAAGAATATTACCTCTCTTTTCTCACTTTTCCCAACCCAGAAGGGGAAATGCCCCCATGGGAATTCTGGCCTGCCTAACTTCGTTGTATTAATACTTTCTCTTTTCATTCTCAAAGTGCTGTCACATGTATTATCCTAGTCACTCCTAGTTAGGAAAATCTAACACCTACTCCACTGTTCTAGCAGATGAAAAAACAATCTTAGAAGCATTGAGAAATCTCCTCAAGGTCACAGAGCCCCTGCTGAAACTGGGCTCCTGATCACCTGATTTCTGGTTACAGCTACACCTAATGGAGCAGTCCAGCAGCATGGCATTTGCTGAATTACAAAGCGCTGTAGCTGTACATCAAAGTCAAAAGCTGTAACAAGCTGCTGTGGCAGCAATTTCGGGCTGAGTTTCTATTGACCTGTTAGCTGTCCACCCTGACTGAGGCATCAACTATCTCACCCGTACCATGTACAATGTGGAGCTTCAATAAAAAGCCAGGTGGGGACCATCCATCAGTGTCACCTGCTGTGTCAGGAGGCCCTCTTGGAGACAGGAGTCAGGGAGAAGCAATATTGCCCACAATCTATGAGCTGGGAAGCAAGATCCCATGTGAATTGCTAGTCCACGAGGACTCAGCCACCTGACTCTACCCCTCAGATAGAGCCTTATCTAGGAAACAGAAATAAAGAACACTGTCCCCTTAACCTCACACACAAAACAAAGAATAATTATAAATTATAAATACTGTGGAGTCCATAGAAATGATCTATACGGCTTACTATCATTATTTGCCTTCCACCTTCAGATTTCTACGTTCATGACTTAACATCTCTCTACACATGCGCATGCGCGCGCGCACACACATACACAGAATCTAACTCAGATTCAGGTTTGTTGGTGTACGTTTATCTTGACTTTCACAGAAAACAAGGTACATGTTAAATCTTTCTCCCCATTTGGATCCAAATCAATAATTTTTGAGAGTCTTAGTCCTGGGAGACAAGTGCCAGAGTAATGCTCAGTTAAAATTCTGCACAACCAGCCTCATTTCCATCGCAATATCTTAAGCTCCTGATTGTTAAACCTTCTGCGGTGGGAATCCCTTGCTTCTTATTCCCCTCAGGTACAGCCTGCACGATTAGCAGCAGCTCAAACGTGAGCCATGCTTTATGCCAAGGTGATCTCAGACTATTGCACATATTATGCAGACTTTGCATACAGAGGGAATAAATCTCAATGACCCTAAAATCTTTCCCTCATAATCAGTTTTTTTTTCCTATAACTGCATCTCTCTGAGGGACTGTCTGGGGCTTTATTGCCACAAATAAGTTAATGTAACAGAGGAAACAGATGGGCTTGACTGCATTCTGAGATTTTATAACGCAACTTATTTTGGAAATTTTAAGTGAGGTTTTGTCTACAAATTCCCCAAAGGCATGAATAAAGAATGGGAATTTGGTTCCCAAAATAACAAAGAAGGACAATTGTTACAGTTCTAACCCTCAAGTGCCTCGAGAATCCAATCAGCAGCACTGAGGTTTCAAATGCTAATTCCAGGATGGTCGCTAACTCACTTTGTGATTTTTTGCACAAGTTGGTTATCAGCTCCACATCAGGCTGGAGTTTTCATTTGCCTCACAGGTTTGATAGAAGGAGTATCTATCTATTCTAATTGAACATGTTACTTTTTACTAGCCACTAAAGAGTTTTATGCCTTGTCTTAAAGAAAAGTTCAAGGCTTCGTTCAACCTAAAAATAAATTGTCACAAACTGACCACTTCTGTGACTCAGGACTACTCTGAAGGTGGTATCCTGGGGGGAAAGGTGGGGGTTAGCCCACCCCTTCTTTCCTGAAAACTACTCCACTGTGGGCCTTTGCATGTCTCAGCTATAGTAAGCAGAGTAGATCTGGACCAAAGGGAACCCATCCCGAGATTGAAGTGGGGTGACCAGACACTGTCTCCTAGAAATTTGGAATTAAAAGGCAATAAGCCACATCATACATTGCTGGGAGGAGTGTGAAATGATGCAGCCACTGTGGAAAACAGTATGACATTTCCTCAAAAAGTTAAACATAGAATTGCCATGTGACCTAGCAATTCTACTCCTTAAGTAGAATTCTTCTCTTGTTTATATTCTCTTCTATATATCCAAGAAAATTAAAAATGCATGTTCCCACAAAAACTTGTACACAAATGTTTGTAGCAGCAGTACTGGTAACAGACAAAAGGTAGAAACAACCCAAATGTCCATGAGCTGATGGGTGGATAAACAAAATATCCATAAACTAGAATATTATTTAGCTATAAAAGTAAAGAAGTTCTGTTACATGCTACAACATGGTAGAATCTTGAAAGCAGTATGCTAAATGAAAGAAGCCAAACACAAAAGACCATATATTATATAATTGCATATATATGAAATGTCCATGATAGGCAAATTTATAGACAGATAGAAGATTAGTGGTTGCCAGGGAATGGGGTATGGGATAATTGGGGTTAGCTGCTAATAGGTACAGAGGGTTTCTTTTTGAGGTGATGAAAGTGCTTTGGAATTAGACAGTGGTGCTGGTTGGACAACATAATGAGTATCATAAAAACTACTGAAGTGTACACCATAAAATGGTGAATCTTATACTATGTAAAGTATATCTCAGTTTTTAAAAAAAATACTATATTTTTAAAAAAGCAATGGGATTAAGTCAGATAGCTGTGGGCTCTGGGACTGGGAACACTCTATAACTCAGACACCAAAGGTACCATTTAAGGGTACCTATGATGAGCCAAACACAAGCTAAGCAGAGAAAGTCAGTCTCAGGGGCAACAGAAGCAGCAGATAATCCAGGAGCAACAGAGACAAAGTTACTGGCAGCCCCCAGGAGTGAGAAGCTCTCCAGGTTCACGTGAGACTCAGCTGCACATCCTGCCCTTGGGAGATCTTCCCACTTTTGCTCAAGCTTGTTACTTGGAACTAAGCAGTCCCCGTCTTAAGACTAACACCAAGCAAATGGCAATACAGTTGAAGCACTTATTTCCCTCCTCAGCCACCAAGAAGTTAAAAGCACTCTTCAGGTCTCTCAGGACATCCATATGAATATGGAAATACCTTTAAGTACTAAATAGCTGATTTTACTGAAGAAAAGGAAAGCTCACTTTCACTTGGTCAGCACATTTTTGCTGGAAACGCTGTGAGGCCCAAACAGAGCAGGAGCTTATAGTAACATACTTGTATGCCTAACCCAAGGGGCAGTGGGGGTGTGGGGGAGGGGCATGGAGGGCACAGCAAGTGCTGGTCTCACCTCACTCCTCAATCAGTGCTTGAAGGAAGCCCCCACTTCAGAGCACTGCAAACTGCCCAAAGAACTCCTCTCAACTTCCCCACCCTACCCACTCTGAGGGTATTCTTATTTCCACTTAAGGTCTGTATGATAAATGTTGGGGAGGACACTGGGTCAAATATAGTAGAAAGTGTTGGGCCGCTCCAAAGCCTGTCTTTTTTTTTGTTAATCACGTACATAAGATCTTAGCTTTTCTCCCAAAAGTATGAAGTAATATGATATATGGTAGGAGACAGGCTTGGTGAACATCCGCTCTAATAGCTTCCATGAAAATTAACTTTCATTGATTGCTATTAAAATTCTACATCCATAACTACTTTGTATAATGATTTACTGGGTAAGGCTGATTTTGAGTCATGAGCTGGCAGGTGCATAGGTACATTTATAGCAGAGATCGCAATCCTTTTAAGGATGTTGGGGGATGCCTAAACTTGGCATCACCATTCACCCCAAGGCTCCTGAAGATTGGAATCTCTACATTTTCCAGACACAGTTTATAGAAACTAGTGCTTGCAAATTCAGAATGTTGCCTGTGAGGTCACTGGACCTTGGCCTAACTCTAATTTGAATAATTACATTTCATTCCACCCTGAGTCAATAGAGGCCCCTGATTAATAATCAGCATTTGCTACATGCCAGTGAAATGTTTGCTGCTATAAATAGAGTTAACAATCTAATTAACTATAGGAACTGGCAAGATGAACACTCCATTCAGGGAGAAAGACAGATGACAATATCATTAAGATCTGTGAGCACTAAGCTGTCTCTGACCCTAATCCATTAGTAGTTACTATCAAAGGTCACTCTGTTTACCCTCATTTTTTAAAGTCCCTTCCAAAAGATGCCACCTTTTCAACCTGGGGGCAAGCATTTCAGCAATAAATATTCAATAATGATAGCATGCCACCTTGAGGCACCTCAGGATAAACATAGCTGGAAAAGAATATGTCACTGTCATTCTAATACTTCTACCCACTCATAGTCCACAGCCTTTGGATTGTGACCAAGCCCTAACCTTTGGTGGCCAGGCAGAAACAATTCTGCCATTGCCTTTTTCACATCAGTGCTTGGCTCTTATCGAATTTCTCTGATGCTTTCTTCCACACAGTTGTAATGAAATAAAATCCAGTATAGGACAAGCTTCCTGGGCAAAAAGTATGTTCTATTAAGTGATTTATAATCTGAAGTTCACAATCTGATTTCCATCTGGGACTATCTGAATTTGGTCTACTATAGAATTAAAATAATCATTTTGCCAGCAGTAGGATTTCCTTTTTTCTCTCTCATATTTTATTTGTGATAATTTGTCTCCTTTCCTTGACTTCATTCCCAACAGATGATGCTTGAGCCCTAGAGCACCAGGCCAGCTAAGCTGTGACCTCACCATTGAGCCAATCTCTGGCATTTTTAGATGTTCTTAAAGACAGGATCTTAGTAGTTTACACATTATCTAAATACATATAGCATCTTAATGGCTGTGAATCCAGGACCTGTGGTCCATCTCCACATTTGACCTTTGACTATTTCTTTTTCTTTTTATCAAATCTCTCTACTATGTGGTACATTATCTGTTGTATTGGCCTCTACCTTCATCGCTGAGTCAAATGCCACCATTGGTGATCTATTGACAAAAATCATATTCCCACAGATATATTGAAGCATCTGCCCCGACTGAATATTTTTTACATTTTATCTTTACATTCTACCTAATTCCTTCTTCCCTTGGTTCAACTAACATTCTTTTGGTTTCCTTTAACCTTGGTGATAGGGTTGCCAGATTTAGTAACTAAAACTATGGGATACCCAGTTAACTTTGACTTTTGATAAATATACATGGGATCTATTTATACTAAAATGTTATTCATTGTTTATCTGAAATTCAAATTTAACTGTGTGTCCTTTGTTTTATCTGGCAACTCAACTTGGTGATGACATTTCTCTGCCACTTTCTATCCAGGTTTTATGTTCCCATTATTTCTTTTATTTTTCCTTGCTTCTTTCTGAATTTATCTATTCCATCAGGCTCAAGAAATCATCACCTCTCTCCTTTCTCTGAACTCCTTAAACATATTCAGCAATTTAATATGCCTCCCTGTCACATATATTTCTTCTGTTGTCTTATTATTTGAATCTTTCATGTGTTTATTATTTATTGCTTACACTTAATTTTAAATTCCTAGAGGTCAGAATTCTTCTTTGTAACCCAAGGCCTGCAACATGGCTTCCACAGGTGGGCTCTCAACAAATGTATAAAATTCCTAGCCTTTGGTTTCTATTCATCAAAATAAACCCTTACATTTTTCTACAGTACTGCCTGGAAATCGTATTGCTACATGCCCTTAGTCCATTCACTCTCCAGCTCTCCTGGATGCTACACCTTTGCATCAGTCCAGCTCCTCCCACTCCTCACTCTTAGCTGATAGCTTCGCTTCCCACACTGCTGAGAAAAAGAGAAGTATTCCATGAAAACTTCCACATGCTCTCACTTTTGTAAGAAACAACCTGCTGGTGCCTTCCCTCCTATAACAGCGTATCTGCTCTGTACTCCTTTCCAAAGCTAACCCCTCCTGGCTTAGTGGGTCTCTCATCCTCTCCATTGACTCAAGTCATCCATCACTTCAGCAATTCTCCCTTCTCTCCAATATACAACGTTCGCCTTTCTACAGGATCATTACCATTAGCCCAAGCTAGTATTTCCCCTTTTAATGAGCAAACATGCAAATAAACCCTCCTCTCCCTTGACATCAGATTACTCTACAGCCGCCACACTAGTTTTCTGACCCCTTTACAGCAAACGTCTCCCAGGGAGTCTATATTTTCTGTTTCCACTTCCTCTCCTACTATTTTCTCCTGAATCCACTGCCGTCAGAATTTGGTCCCACCTGCACCTAAACTGCTTTTGTCAAGGTCACATATTAATTACTTCCCAATTGTCATATTAAATGGAAACAACTCAGACTCACATAACTCAACTAGTCAGCAGTGTGTGAACTGAGTATATTTCTTGAGCAAGTGTCTTTCTCCTATGTAATAAGTTTTAAAACATTCTTGGAATGGCATCTTCCCGCAGATTCAAAATCACTACTCCCCTTTGGTTTTTACCTCCTACCTCACTGGCTATTCATTTTCAATCTCTTCTGTTTTGTTTTCCTGGCCCCTAATCAGAAAAATGCCCCAGGGCTTAAACTTTGAACCGATTCTTTATCTATACTCACTTCCTAGGTGATATCATCCAATCTCATAGACTTAAATAGTTTTTGTATGCTAACAATGCCCAAGATTTTTGTCTCCAGCCTAGATCTTTTCCCTAAACTCCAGACTCTTACGTCCATTTGCGTACACAACATTTCTACTTGGAAAAGATCTAACATGAACCTCATATTAAAATGTCCAAAACTAAACCAGTTTTCTCACTCTTACCCTAAACCGGCTTCTCCCACAGAATTCACCACCTTAATAACTCTTAAATCTGTTCCTCCAGTCACTCATATTAAAAACCTTGAAGTCATCCTTGATGCATGATTTTATCCCACACCCCACATCCAATCAATCATGAAATCCTATTATTACTGCTCTCAAAATGTATTCAGAATCTGACTATTCCCCACCTCTTGCCTTCATTATTGCAGCAACCTTGGCTTACCTACTTCCACCCTTGCCCTTCAACTATCTAGTTTCAATGCAGCAACAATAATGATCCTTTTAAAACATCCTCTTAAACATATCTTTTTAAAACATAGTTACGTCTGGCACTATAGGGGAGCATAATTAGATTCTCCTGTAAAACCCTCCAATGGATCCCTATCTCAGAGTAAAAGCCAGAAACTCCTGTCACTGATCTGCAAGGCCATCAGGCCTCCCATAACTTTCTTTTTTATTTATTATTATTATATTTTTTATTGTTAGACTTATTGGGGTGACATTGGTTAGCAAGAATGACATAGGTTCCACCCATAACTTTCAGACCTCAAACCACTCCTCTCCCACACCAGCTGGCTTCCTGGTGGTTTTTTTTTTTTGAAGATCCCAAGCAAACTACCTGGGATTGCTCTTTATTTGCTATTTTCTTGGCCTAACATGATCTTTCCCTTGACACCCATCACTTCCTTCACAGCTCTGCTCACAGGTCACCTTATCAGACAGGCCTTTCCTGATGACTTTGTATAAAATAACATCCTCTTCCCCTCTCCCCTACCCTGTAATCCCTATTCCCACCATCCTGCTTAATTTTCTCCCTAGCAATTTCATGTGAAGATAGAAATTTGTTTGTTTACTATCTTTCCCACTAAAATGTAAGCTCTACCTGAATAGGAACTTGGTTTGTTTCCTCACTATTTTGTATGTCTACACCTAGACCCATGCCTAAAACTTGGTAAATATTTAACAAATATTTTTGTGTCTATAAATGAATGAATAGAACTGTATACAGCATAATTTAATACATTAGTCTCTCAGATAAAGTGTTATAAAAGATTCATATGTTTGTCAGAAAACCAAGTTTCATTCATTCCTTTATTCATTCAACAAATGCATATGGACCACATACTATGAACTAAGTGTTGTCCTAACACTGTAGGTGGAGCATATAGTGTGGAGGAAAAAACTTCTGTCCCTAATATTTATCAGCTGTGTTGCCCTTGGCAAGTAAACAACATCCCTAAATTTTGCATTGATCAGCAACATTAGATCAAGAAAACAATCCACCTTGTAGGGTGATTGGAAAGAACAAATAAGATAATGTTTTTACCTGGATAGGCTTTGTAAACATTCTAGTGCAATGCAAATGTGAATCATTACTGATTCTCACAACAACTTTATGAAGCAGATGGAGCATTATTTTAACAATAGTCTCATTTTTTAAATTAAAAAGAATTCATAAAGGTTAAGTGATTTTCCCCAAATCAGAGCTAGTTAGTCGCAGAGCTAAAGCTCTATTTTAGGTCTTTAGGACTGTGTTCTAGCTCTATTTTCATGGCATTCTTCCTTCCAGATAGTTAAATAAATTAATGTTGTATGAGTTAATAGAATTATGTTTATGAAGGCTTTCAAATGTCTCTGGCAAAAGATCTAGAGAAATAGCTGTATTGGTTTTCTAGGGCTGCTGTAACAATTACAATCGCAGTGGCTTAAAACAACAGAAATGTATTCCCTCACAGTTCTAGGTGCCGGAAGGTATCAGCAGGGCCATGCTCCCTCTGAAGGCTCTAGGAAAATATCTGTTCTTCCCACTTGCTAGCTCCTGGTATTTGCCTGCAAAGCTTGGCTTTTCTTGACTCACAAAAGCATCACTCCAATCTCTTCCTCCACTGTCACATGGTTTTCTGTGTCTGTGTGTTTGTGTCCAAATTTCCTCTTCTTATAAAGACAGCAATCTTTAGATTAGGGCCCATCTGAATGCAATATGACCTCATCATAACTTGATTACATCTGCAAAAACCCCATTTCCAATTATGGCCACTTACACAGGTACTGGGGGTTAAGATTTGAACATCGTTGGCGGGGACACAATTCAACCCACAACAGTATTTAAAGGGTCTAGAAACATCTTTCAAAAAGCATGCTAGGGAGGAAGTTAATATTGTTGGAAAGTATGTACAACCAAAGATAGTCCAGCTGTGCATGGATCAGACACATGCCAGAGTTTCCCTTGCAACTGACAAACAAAAGCAAAGTGAATCAACCTAAAGGAATGAAATTGTCATCCTGGTGGAAACGGGTTTGGCAAAGTGCCTTGGTTTCTATCAGAAGTAGACTAATTCATAAAGTAATCTGCCTTACTCAGCATTATATAATCCCGCAAAAGGACGTGCGATGGAAGCAATGATGCAAGCAGGGCAGAGCTCAGGGAGAAATCTTGCCCTACATTGTTACGCAGCGATACTGCGCAACTGGCACACCTTTCAGCTTGCTCTCCCTCTAGCACCTCCGCCGGCAACTAACCCAATTTAGTCAGACCTTCCAATGTTAAGGAAGGTTCTATATTTAGAATACGTTCCCTGCCTGAGGATGAACTTCACCGGCTGCAGTGTCACACCTTCACATAGCTCTCTGTTCCTGCCCTTTGTGTTTGTTGGGGGAACAAGCAGCCTTCTCTGACATATGAACTTAAGCTATTTTTAGAGCTAGAGAGACCCCAGCTCATTTAATTCAACTCTTTCTTTTTGCAGCATCCAAATGCAGACTTTGGAGCGACTACCTGGGTTTGAATGGGAGTCCTAACATGTCCTAGCTGTGTACCTTTGGACAAGTTTCTTAACCTCCCTATGTCTCATGTTTCTCATCTGTAAAATGCAGGCAATACATAGTAGTAGTATTTGCCTGCAAGGATTATTGGAAGAAGTAGATCCATGTAAAGCACTTAAAGTAGTAACTGGCATATAGTAAATGCAAAAGAAATTTTAACCACTATGATTTTCATTGTTTCAGATGAGCACACTAAGGCTCAGAAACATGATGTGGGCTGCTCAGATTAAGCAGCAATCCAGTACACGGTCAGACCTGAATTGGTCTGTTGGGGCAGTTCCCTCTTACTTGGTCCACAGTTAGCAAACTTAAAGTAGCTCCTTTGAGATGAATAAGAAAGTTGGGACCACACCTCACCAGCTCTACAACTCTGGCTTTAATTTGTTTCCAGATTACCTGATTGTCACTGGGAAAGTCAGGAGCTGGACCTAAGGGGATGAGATAATAACAGTAACAGAAAGTTAGATTGAAGGGGTGTGAGATGAGAGGCAAGGAAATCATTTAGTGGCCACTACAGTAGACCAGCTGGTAAGTAATTAGATGGAAAGGGAAGAAAAACGGGGAAATGAGTTTATTTAAAAAATAATAAGAAACTAAGATGGCTTATTACCAGCAAAAGTACAAGGCAAGCAAGTGAAAATATAAGTGTCTTCCTGGATAAGACCATGAAGGAGGACTCGGCACATGAGACTGGTTTGCATGTGGTCACTTCCGCTGGTGAGACGTTAGGATAAAGTAGAACTGCTGAGGTACCCAGGTGGGACGGCATCAGGTTTCATCAACTACTTAAATCATATGAGGGATGAGGCGGGAACCTGTAGGAGGATTTACTCCTTCACTCCGTATCTACTTGGTATTGCAAATGACTGAGGCCAGGGAGGTTCACACTGGATCCAGCCAAGAAGAATTGAGCAGCTGAGGAGCCGGAGGCAACTTAAACACAGCCTTTATTCCAGAAGCGGAGCAGCAACACAATGGCGCCCAGGGGTTCACCCTCAGTAGCTCATAGCTTCCCCGCGGTGGAGCCCATCCCCCCATATGGGCGGGAGAACGAAGGTGGCAGGCAGCCAAGAATCAAGGTGCATAAACAACAAATGGCCGCCACCTGGGGAAGTGCAAGTCATGATTAGGTAATAGGTGTGTGTCATCCTGGCGGGAGCATGATGAGAGGGCCTGAGTTACTCCATTTCCCCAACATACACAACTGAGGGGTGAGAAGCCTAAGAAAGCACCCTGGTCTTCACAGCTTAGAAGAGCATCGTGCGGCACTGAAAGGCAGGTTATCTTGGGAAGAGGCAGAAAAGAATTTTCCTCAGGAAAAGAAAGAAAACTAATGTTTTAAAAATCTCTGTGAACTCTGGGCATGTTCCCTCATTTAACAAAATTCTTGGGGTCCTTGTCAGAACTTACATGATGAAGGTGGCCCCACTTTATAGAAAGGGGGAAGTACTGATGGAATCGCAAAGATGATGGGATGTGGGGACAAAGGGAAGGAGGCCTTGAGCCCGAATGGCTGGCACTCTCCTGAGTTTGGAATTAACAAGGCACTTCCACATTTACCTCTTATTTCTCTTAAGTACCTTAAAAGACTAGTAAACACAATAGCAAATATTTGTTTTTCATACCTGCTTTCTTATTTAATCCTCAAAATATCTCAACTAGGTAGATTTATTCTTATCGTCACTGACAAAGAAATAAAAATCCTAAGAGATCACAGAACTCTGGTTGTCTTTCCTTTTTTTTTTTTTTTTAAATAAATCAATGGGGCTTTTTATTTTACTTTATTTATTTATTTATTTATTTTGCTTTTTGGTATGTGGGTAGCTCCCTGGCTGGGAATCAAACCCAGGCCGCAGCACTGACAGCGCCACCGCTGAAGCCTTAAGCCACTACACCATCAGGGAACTCCCAGAACTCTGGTTTTCTGATGCCAGATTATAAGACTTTCAAGGCTGATGACAATGACCCTGACCCTTGTAGGGAAGGTGAACTGAGGAACTGAGGAAGCCACACTCAGATGGAACCTTTGGCTTTGAAACACCATACTCAATTAGCAGAAGCAGGAGAACATTCTAGATTCCCTCATTTGTAGTTTGTCTAAGTTTGGCGCCTTCAGAATGTGAGCCTTTGGAAAACCCTGGAGCAAATTCATTCATTCATTCATCTATACGTTCAGAGAGAGTAATATTTTTGAGTGTCTGCTATTGCAAATGCTGAAGATACAGTCAAGGACAACAGAGACCAAGTTGCAGTGCTGTGGCACCTAGATTGTGTCATAATAATCAAGTAAACAAGTAAGTTATCTTTAGACAATGCTACAAAGAAAATAAATGTGAGGCAAGTGGTACTGGGGATCTGAGAGGGCACTCATGAGGTCGGTGGGTCAGAAACCACAACCTCATCTACATAGCACTGGAAGGTCTTGTGAAGAAAAGGAGTCAGCCTTGCTGAGATCTGGGCAAAGCACTTTTTAGGCAAAGAGAAGAGCAGATGCAAGGCCCAAGACTGAGCCAAGTCCGAGCTAAGGGAAGACAGTAACAGATGAGGCTGGAGAGGTAGGCAGAGGCCAGTCTACGTAGCTCTTGGCGTTTTCAGAAGTTTAGATTTTATCCAAGTTTGAAAGAAAACAAGTGGAGGGTGTCAGGCAAAAGAGTAAGGTTATTTGATTTATGTTTTTAAAATATTCTTCTAGCTGTCATGTGGAGAATGGACTGTAGAGTGGCATGAATGACAAACAGGAAAACAGAAAGTACTCAGCACCCTAACATGAGGTATAGTTTGGATTAGAGTGAAAGCAATGAAAATGAAGAGAAGTGAATGACATTGCATACCCCATATTTTGAGCATAGAGCTAATGGACTACGTGTGGAGAGTGTCCATAAAAAGGGGACTCAAGCAAGGATAATTTACTGTCCTTGTTTATTGTGGTGAAAGAAAACACCTTTAAGCCTAGGCAATGGATATACAGGTAATCCCCACGTAACATGGCACTTCTAGAACAGTTTTGCTGTAACACAGTTTGAGAATTGGGGGAACCCTCATACAACACAGCATCCTAGAACACAGTTTCACTCTAACACAGTTTTGAGAATGAGAAATCCCCAAACAAACATGGAGCATAATAAGAGCTTGTAAGAGCAAAACTATCATTCAAAATTAGGGAATCCCCAAATAACATGAAATGTAATAAAAGCTTTTAAGAGCTAAAGTTATTTAATACATATTAATGTGTTATACTTTGGGTGAAAATTCTTTAATAAAGATATTTCTCTTAATTATAAAAATATAATAGTATGTTTTTTTAATTTTTGGAACCTAACCCCCTTTTCTGTAGTAGTTCTGTTTCATTTAACATGGATTCACTTAACACGGCATTTTAGGGAACTAACAGCCGTGCTACACGGCAGTTGACCATAGTAAACTAAGGCAACCTAGGCAGTTTAGAAAATTAGGAAAGACTCAAGTTTTGGCAGCTCAATTAAAGTTCTGATTCCCCCGTTAATAACGGTGTAACTTTGGGTAAATTTTCCTAAATCTCTGAGCATACACTTCCTCACCTATAGAATAGTAATAATAGTGCCTATCTCCTAGAATTGTTACTAGATAATTCATAGAAGGCACTTAACACAGTAGTAGCATATAATAAGCACTCAACAAATGTTGACTACCATTATTATTATTTTTCATTACAAATTATTTACAGGGAAAGAGCTGTCATTTTTTTGTTCTCCTCTCTGCTTAGCTATAGTTCTCCTATTTCTTATCACACATCAAATTACACCATCCTCATGAATCTGAAAGTAGCAATTCTTTGAGTTGAGTCCACAAAAGAATAGCACTCTGTGCTGTTCACATCATGGCAACAGGCACATGGCTTCTGAGTCTGCCTCAGGCATCTTTTCCAAGGATGTCTGGCAGGTAGGACATTTGCACAGGGCATCCCTGGCCCACTCTGCTCAAGCCAACTAGGCTTTCTTTGACTATGCTTGGCATAGTCAGAAGCATAACTCAAGCATTAATGCTTCATAATACATAATACAACTTGGTTATTCATGAATGGAGTCATGTTGCATTAGTTATCTGCTAGACCAGTATCTTTAAAAGATTTTTTTTTCCCATAACCTATAGTAAAAACTACATGATGACCCAGTAGACTGTGTAATGGGAACAAAACATCACAAACAGCATTTATTCTTACTCTGAATATTCCCATTCCTGTTCCCACCACCACCTTTTATTTCAAATTCTGGTCACAACACACTAAATTGATTTCATGACATATTAATGGGTCATGACTCACATAGTTTGAAAAGCTATGCTGCAGGGCCCCAGCAGATTGTTTTGTACAAAGTTTGTTTCTCTAGCCTCACTCTGTGCGGTTTGTTATGATTTGCATGTGTTTGAACTCTACATCTGTAAAAGGCATTCATAGCTTGTAATTTTTCAAAGAGTGCTTTTAACTCAAGTGTTAGCCCATCTGTTAAGACCTATTTATTGCTTTTTAAAAGAAAAAAATTAAAAGCAAATTAGTAATTCCAGGCTTACACTAATCAGGATTTTTTCCCTCCTTTTGTAAAAACCTTCCATCCGCCTGCCCTCGTTTGGACACAACTCAAAAAGGAGCATGCATCTCATCATATCAAATGTGGGAACTGTCAAAAAGCTGTCAAAATATCATGCCAGTTGTTTTATTTATTCATTTGTTTGTTTGTTTGTTTGTTTATTTAATTTTTGTTTTTATGTGGGTAGTTCCCTGGCTGGGAATCGAACCCAGGCCACAGCATTGACAGTGCCAGCACCTAAGTCTTAAGCCACTACACCACCAGGGAACTCCCATGTTTTATTTTTTAAGGAGAAATAAAATCAGATTTAATATAATGAGTTATTTGTTTTGTTGCTTTTCTTTCCATTCATTATAGAAACATGTATGTAAGTTTATGCAATACCCTTCCAGGGGCAGTCCGAGGTACACTAAGATAAATCTGGATAATACAGTTTCACAAAGGCAAAGATTAGTGGATAAACACATCACTGCAGCAGTTGGGGTAGACCAAGAGCTCTAGCTCTGAACCCTATTAGACTAGGAATCCCAGGGTGAGGGCAATTATCCCATCTGACTTGTGTTTTCTCTCTCCCACAGAGACTAGTCCAGAGGAGCTTAATAACCTCCAATTCCATTCCCTGGCAAATTAGTTCATCTCTGACTAGTTCTCTCTCTACCTAACTTTGATATTTAAAATAATTATTGTTTATTTACTCCTCCAAAGGTCATCTAAAAATAATCAGGAATTAAAGAGTCATGTGTAAGTAGACGGAAAAACTAGCTACTGCCCAGTTATCAGATGACAGAGCCTAAGGTCTCTTGGAGAAGCCTCCCTTTCTCTACAAGATGGATGGTCTCAGGACTGTGGCCTCAGGACTACAACCCCACCACAGCCAACAATGCCACACCTGGAGGAGAGGCTGGTGCTATGCAACAGTTAAGAGCAAAGACTGAAGTCAATCAGACCCTTATGTTCAAATTCTGGTTCTACTGTTTAGATCTGTATGACCGTGAAGGAATCACATAATCTCTCTAAAACCTCAGTTTCCTCCTTTTTAGTGGATTAAATGAAAATAAATCATTTAGCACACAGCAACATAAAAGAAACCCACAAATTGCAGCTGCTATTATTATTGTCTTTGTCATTGCTATTTTTATGAAAGGAAGAAACTTTACTCAATTATCTTATATGTATAGAGCAATCAAAATGTAGAGAGGTCTGTAAAAGAGAAGGAAACATGGTTAAGATGAATATGATGATAAAACCAAATGCTTAGATTTGAAAAGCAATAACACAAAACAAAATAGGAGATTGGTGAAGGTGAAGAATTAAAGCTGGAAAATTATTTCAAGTGGAGTATTTAGAAGAACTGCTTTTCTGAATCAGTTTAATGTCTCAGTAGTTGGGCCTTTATTTAATCAGGCAGGGATTTCGTTACCTAATTATAGAAGTAGAAGCTTATTTTCCAATTTCGCTTCACATCATTTTCATCTCTCCCTGTCACTTTCTCATTCTGAAGAATCTTCCTCTTCAAGAAAGCTAATTTTTGTTTACTCAAAATATACTTGTTATGGACTCTATCACAGCTTCTCGCATCCTTTCTTACTGTTCTCTGATGATTGTATGTACCTCTTGAGTAGCACTTGGTATTCCATGTGTATCTGAGGTAGAAGTAAATAAAAGTGGGGCAAGGGATCTTGAAGTTTGAAGATCCTAATAAGAGTATAAATAACCATGGCAATATTTTTGGGTGGGTTTTAGCAGTATTCCTTTACTTGTAGCATAACCTATTTAGCTGGCCTACCCATTCCATAAATGAGAATCTTGTCTGCACTTTTCATTTCAGTTCAGTGACTCTCATAATGACATCTGACAGGAGTCTTTTAAATGCAGGACTTCCAAAATATGTTTCCTAACTACCTAGGCAAGAATATCTTTCTAGACCAAATCAGTCCATTTGTAGGATACACGTATTTATGGAAAATGAAATATATTTACTTGTACTTTCTCATGATTTATTTTATTATTCCAGAAATTCTTTATCCTTATTTCTGATTGATTAGCATTTCACAGTGGTTCCCCAGATTCTCCATCAAGTAACTAATGACCAATAAACAATATGCCAAGGAAATTGTAACTTACAGAAATTTTGCTATTTAAGAAAATTTGCTTGTAAAGCATTACTTTATAACATAAATAAGTTTTTAATTTATCTGGGTTTATAGTTAGATTTCTGTAGAGCACTTTTCTTCAAGTGAACCCTCAAGGCTGCACCATTAAGGACATACAAGCTTATATTAAAATCCCAGTAATATCTCTTTGTGCAGTTTGGGCAAGATATTTAGCTTATCAGAATCTCAGTTAGGGCAGTGAAAATACCCACCTTCAGTGTTGTGAGGATTAAAAGTGATAATACTCCTGGCACATAGCAGGCACTTAATAAAGGCTAACTATTATTATAAACAGAGTTTCTAATAGAAAATAAGAGACTGATGAAGCTGAAGAACAGTCCAGCTGGAAAATTATTTTTAAATTAAATATTCAGAACTACTTTTGTGAATTGATCTAATCTCTCTGGTGCTAAATCACTCAGACTAAGCACCCAATCATTGTCTAGCCACTGGCGTGGCCCTTTGGGGAAAACCCTGAAAGTTTTAGACTTCTGTCTCATTGGAGAACTTGCCACCATGGTGATTTCCTTCTGTCATTTACTACCAACTTTGTTTGATTTACCCAAGTGTTATCTGGATATGGTTCCTTACTAGAGATTAGTACTGATATCTGCTAATGTGCGGATCAAGCAGGATTAAATCAGATAATGCAGAGCTGCCATCTTAAGTACTCATTTAATTGTTATTATTTCCTAGCTAGTATAAATGGTTAAACAAGATGACTCCTGAATTCTCTCCTATTTTTTAAATATTTCATGATTTCAACCCAAAAGATAGTAGCACGCTTCATTGAAAACTATGCAGTCTTTAAACTACAATCACAAACTACAAAGTGCTCCTAAAATTGAACGTTTTTTAAATAATTCATTTGTCTGCAAACCTGACCTGAATGGCTGGGAAGCTATTTATAGTCCTTACACATTTCACTGCAGAAATATTCATGCATTTGATTACAGGGTACTTACCACAGACCCTGATGGCTGTTACATAATACAAACGTGTTGTGTAATTCTCATACAGTGGTCTATAAATACTACATTCTAGGATCATAACTGGAAATCCTGAGATTCACCCGTCACCAGCATTTTTTCCTACAGAAAACTTGGCACAATACCTTGTCTAATGCCATCTTCCTCATTAACTGATTAGATTTTGGTGAAGTATGATCCTGCCTTGCAATTCCTACAACCCAGGTTTTAGTCATTTGACTTGATGGGGAAAAGAAAGGAACCAAAATTAAATCAGTAAATTTGCCTAATTATCAGCTACTTAGAAAAAAATTTGATGAGAACAAAACAACTGTTATTATTGTTTTTTAAAAATCCCACAAAATTTAGGCATTATGTAGAGATTTCACACATGCGTACCTTTCTGAGACAGTAATATCACTGTTAACAGATATTTTGCTGACTTCTTTCCAAAGAACTTCCACATATTACCCCTGTGGAAGGTAAATTACCTATTTCCTCAAAGTCCCTATGTAGTATTTATAGAAAATATTATATCCATTTTTACAAGTGGGAAAACTGAGACCCAGCACAGCTTTCTAATTACTATGGGCAGCATCAACAACAAAATTGCCTTTGTGTAAAAGAGTATAGTAGTCCCCCTTGCTCCATGGGGCATACATTTGAAGACTCCTCACCCCCAGTGGATCCCTAAAACTGCAAATAGAACCAACCCTTATATGTACTATGTTTTTCTTATACATATATACACACCTATGATAAGGTTTAATTTGCAAATTAGGCCCAGTAAAAGATTAACAACAATAACTAATAATAAAATAGAACAACTGTAACACTATATTGTAAAAAAAGTTATACGAATGTCATCTCTTTCTCTCTGTCTCAAAATATCCAATTGTACTATCCTCACCTTTTCATTTAAAGGAAGAACGTCACGGCTTCTCTCTGGCATATCCGAATTGCTGGCATCACTACTCCTGCACTTTGGGATGGTTATTAAAATAAAAAGGTTATTTGAACACAAGCACTGGGATACCACAACAGTTGATCTGACAAATGAGGAGGCTACTAAGATAACTGGCTGGAGACACTGACAAAGGGATGGTCCTGAGCGGGACAGAGTGGGACTTGCAAGATTTCACCATGATACTCAGAATGGCATGCAGTTTAAAACTTATAAATTGTTTATTTCTGGAATTTTTCATTTAACATTTTCAGAATGGAGTTCACCATGGGTAGCTAAAATCACGGACAGCAAAATCATGGTTTAAGAGGGAACAACTCTATAGGATATTGGCAGACTCTGAAGTAGGGTGATTTACTATCTCAGTTTGCCTGGGAATGAGGAGTTTCCCAGAATGTGGGATTTTCAGTGCTAAAACAGGAAAGTTCTAGACAAACTGGAAAGAGTCATTCACCCTATTCTGATGCTGTCTTAGTCATAATTGTCTTCTACTCTTTTCTTGCTTAGAAAGGTAGCCCTCTCACTTTTGGTCAAGTTGCTAGAATGTAAGCTGTAAAGAGAAGGTGATCATAAAAACTACTTTCGGGTACCACATGTACCCTACTTCATATTTCAACATTATCCTATGCCAGTTAAGAAGCACAGAACAAGACTGGGAAAATGATTTACTTCTAACAGGCAGATTTTTTGTTTCTCTCTTCAAGCTTATCTCTATGTTCTAATTTTTCCATAATGGTCACGTATTATTTAGGCTTTTAAAAATTATCCACTCATAGGTATATGAGGGCTGTCTGGAAAGTATCCAGCCATGTAATATCAAAAATAGAGGCATTTATGGCTGGATTTTTTCCAGACAGCCCTCATATACCCAAGCAATCGAACACAGGGACTCAGATGCTTGTACAACAATGTTTATTATAGCATTATTCACAATAGTCAAAAGGTGGAAATAATCCAAGTGTTCATCAATAGATGAATAAATAAACAAAATATGGTTTACACATACAATGGAATATTATTTAGCTATAAAAAGGAATGAAGTTCTGATACATGCTACCACATAGATAAACCCTGAAGACATTATAAGTGTATGTGTGGTGGGAAACCAGAAAGAAAAAAGATAAATATTGTATGAATCTACTTGTATGAAATTATCTAGAATAGGCAAATTCATTGAGACAGAAAGTAGATTGGATGTTACTAAGGGTTGTGGGGAGGGGGACTGAGGACTTAATTGCTTCATGGTTAGAGAGTCTTGATTGGAATGATTAAAAAGTTTTGGAAATAAATAATGGTGATGGTTGTACAACATTGTGAATGTAATTAATGCCACTAAATTACATGTGTAAAAATGGTTAAAGTAGTAGCTGTTATAATACATATATACTTTACCATAATAGAAAACATACCAAAACATCATGTCTAAAGATTGAAAAAAGAGAACAGAAAAAATTTATGCAAAATATTTGAAGTTTATGTCTAATGCATTAATAGACCATTAAATAAGTTGGGTATGCTAAACCCAAAATTACACCTGATGATTTACAAAGCACACCTATCTCTTGTACCTTCAACATACTTCCCCTTCCTATACACAGGTCTCAAGTCAAAGATTAAGCATTTTCAAAATATAGTCAGAGATCTCTCCTACATTCTCTATTAAAATAACTACCTTGGATATGTGTGGATGAGGTTAATTGTTTAAATACCAGAGACAACGCAGCTTTTCAAATCAAACTGATAAGTAACACACTGCATACTTAAGAACACCAATTTTCAGAAATATAAGTCATCCCCAGAGTGCCTAAAAGCACTTCAGAAGAGAAGTATATCAGGAATAGACCTCTCCTAGGCATCATCCTGCAAGGCTCCAAAAACACTGACTCTTGTTTTCAATCATTCATTAATACAGTGACTCTCTTCTAAACCACACCTGAAGGATTGTTTTTACATATAGATATCCAATTGTCCCAGTAGATTTGTTGTAAAGATTATATTTTCCAATTGAGTTGCCTTGACATTTTTGTGAAGAATCAGTTGACCATATACGAGCATATTAGGATATGTTTTTTGACTTTCTGTTCTGTTGATATATTTTTTTATTTTCATGCCAAAACCATTATCTTGATCATTTTAGCTTTATATTAAGTCTTAAAATCAGATACTATATGTCCTCTGCTTTGTTTTTTTATTTCCAAAGTTGATTTATCTATATACTGTCTTTTGTGCTTCCATATATATTTTAGAATCAGTTTGCCAATTTCTACCAAAAAAAAAAGCCTACTAGGATTTTGACATCTTGACAACATTGAGTCATTCAATTAATGAACATGGTATAGCAATCCATATATTTAGGTCTTTAATTTCTCACAATTAAATAATAGGTTAAGTTTTCAGTGTACAGGTCTCAAACTTAAAACATACATATATAACTTATCACAGTCTACTTTCAACAAATACTATACCACCTAATCATATTATAAGACTCTTACTATAATATACTTCCATTTCTCCTCTTTCATCCATTGTGTTATAGTGGTTCTATATTTTATTTCTGTATATTATTAATTTCAAAATACATTGTTATTATGTTTAAATAATAATCTTTTGATTTTTTTTTAATGTGGGTAGTTTCCTGGCTGGGAATCAAACCCAGGCTGCAGCGTTGGCAGCGCCAAAGACTTAGCCACTACACCACCAGGGAACTTTTGAAATTTTTAATGAGAAAAAAGTTCTATATTTATTCATATATTTGCCACTTATAGTCCTTTTCATTTCTTTGTGTATATCCAAATTTCCCTCTAGTATTATTTTCCTTCTGTTTAAAAACTTCCTTTTACATTTCTTAGAATGTCTGCTGGTAATAAACTTGTTCTGCTTTTGTTTCTAGCAAAATGTCTTTTTTTTTTTTTTGCAAGTTTTATTTTCTATTACAGATGACATTCAATATTATATTAGTTTCAGTCATACAGCATAGTGGTCAGACATTTATGTAACTTAGGAAGTGACCCCCCCAATAGGTCTAGTACCCACCAAGCACTATACATAGTTATTACAATATTATTGATTATACTAGGGCTGTCTGAAAAGTATCCAGCCATGTAATATGAAAAATTGAGACATTTTTGTGGCTGGATATTTTTCTGAACAGCTCTTGCATTCCTTATGATGTACTTTACCTTCCCATGACTATTTTGTAACTGCCAATTTGTACTTAATTCCTTCAGTTTTTAAAATTAAATTTATTGGCGTGACATTGGCCAGCAAAATTACATAGATTCCTGGTGTACAGTTCTTTATCATCCACATGTTGCATTGTGTTTTATCACCCAAAGTCTTTTCTTTTTCCATCACGATATATTTGAATACTCCTCCATCCTTCCCCACCCCCACTTTCCCTCTCTTTGCCTTCAGTTTTTGAAAAATATTTTTGCTGGGTATAAACTCTATTTTTTATTAGTAGATATTTTCCCTTCCATAAAAATAAAGATATTTTTCCATCGTTTACTGACTTGCATGGTTTTTAACAAATCTTTTATCATTTTTGTCTTTGTCCCTTTTATGTAATGTATCTTTTATCTCTAGCTGCTTTAAGATTTTTGTCTTCATCACTGGAATTCAGCAGTTTGATTATACTATGACCTGTATTGTTTTCTTCTGTTTCTTCTACTCTAGGTACATTGAACTTACTGAATCTGTGGGATTATAGTGCTCATTAAATTTATAATACTTTTTACTATTATTTCTTCAAGTACTTTTCTGTCTCTCCTTGTTTCTTCTTTTGGGCACTAATTACATGTACAATAGATCACTTGATAGTGTCCCAGAAATCACTGATTTTCTTGTTACTATTTTTTTTTCTCTTTATGCTTCATTCTGGATAGTTTATACTATGATATCTTCAAATTCACTGGTTTTTGTTTGTTTTTTTGCAGTTTTAATTAGCTATCAATTCTATTCAATGTAATTTTCATTTCTAGAAATGCAACTGGGGTTTTTAAATATTTTTGTCTTTATCATTTTTATGCTTTCCTCTTCCTTCTCAAGCAAATGGATATAAGTGTTTTCATGTCTTTGTCAGATAATTACATTGTCTCTGTCATTTCTAGACATGCTTCCATAAATTTTTTTTTTTACCTAATTATTTTCTTGCTTCTTTGGATGTTTGGATTTTGGTTAGTAGGCCCTTCGTATTAAGACATCCTTCCACTCTGGCTATTGAGAATGCCAATTATTCCCAGCCCTATGAAATCTACCTACTCCTTTCCATGACCTTAGGTAATTTTTTCACATGCATAGCAGATAATAACTCAGCCAAAGACTCAATTCCTTCTACAAATATGCAAAGAGATCTTTCTGTGAAGTTCTCACCTTCTCATATTTTTTTCCAGAAAATTCTATCCACTTGGTCTGCATAAACTTCCAACTCTGTCTCCTCAATTTTGCAGGACTGGTAGTCTCTGAGTTCCCCTTCCCTGTGCTACAGTCTGGAAAGCCTATCCAGGCAATAAGCTATTATTATTGTAGTACTCACCTCATTTGTTTTCCTTGTCTCAGGGATTGCTGTCTTATGCAGCCTGCTGTCCAATGTCTAAAGCCCATTAATGCACCTATTTTGTCCAGTTCTATAGCTGTTTAAAGCATGTGAGTGAATATGGTCCTTGTTACTCCATCATTACCCAAAGTTCCCTAATGGGTTCCTTTTAATACAAGACATTTTAGAGATGAATGAGAGGATTAATTGAAAGTAATTGGACTGTTTTTAGAAGACAAGTGTTTTGTTTTGTTTTCTTGGCTAACAAACAGTTAAGACATAAGTTAATGTTTCATCATGCATAGCCATTCAGTGCATGGACTCTGTAATCAGGATGCCTCAATCTTGGTCCTGCCATTTATAAGCTGTATGAGACTGGTCCATGGTCCATTTCATCTTTGCCTCTGCATCCCCATCTATAAAATGAGAGCAATACTACTACCTATTTTATAGGGTTGTTGTGGACATTAAGTGAGCTATATGAGTATAAGGTGCTACATGCATTATCTATTGCTGCCTAACAAACTTGTGTAACAAAATACTCTAAACTTTAGTGACTTAAAACAATCATTTATTTAGCTCACAATTTGGTAGGTCACAATTTTTACCAGGCCTCTTTGGGTAGTTCCACTGGTCTCAATATAACTTACTCATGCATCTACAGTCAGTTACCAATCAGCTAGTTGGCCATACTTCTGGGATTCAGCTCATTGTCAGTTCTGATGATGAGGGTAAATGGACCACATGTCCCTTATCTTCCCACATGGGAGCCTGGGCATGTTCACATAACTGTTCAGGGTTCTAAGAGCAGCAACAGTGCAAGCTCTATTGCCCAAATACTTTTCAAGTTTCTGCCTCAGTCACATTTGCTGTTTTCCCATTTATCAACACAAGCCATATGGCATAGCCCAGAGTCAGTGAAGGAAGGCACCATTAGAGATGCAAATATAGAGAAGGGGCGAATTTGTGGTCATTTTTGAATCATGGGTCACTTAGCAAAATTGTAACTATTCAATAAATGTTAGTTCTTTTTCCTTTATTTTATTGTGATGTATTATAAATACAAAAGCTTGTTGTATTTACAAATAATAGACAGCAATAACCAGGTAACTGAGGTGTTTTTGTTAACTCTACCTCATCAAGATACTATTAGAGCGTAAATGTGTTTGTTTTGGCTTACCCGATCTTTTCACTCTGCTTCTGTGCAATCATTACAACTTCAGGGGACATCTCTTGCCTCCAGTTCTACAGTCACGTTCTGCTGCAAAATTCCTTCTCTCTGCACTCTTTAGTGGGAACAGTTGTATAAATCACCCAGAATGTTGGCGAGAAAAGAGCAACTTCTGGGCTGAGTGCTTTTTGGAAAAAATCTTCCCTGCTACCCAGAAGTCATTTACATAGGTTAAGTCCTATGGGTTAAAATTCATAGCACCACTTTTGCTATAGCAACTGTGGGAGAAACTATCTTTTTGTAGCATCACAGAGGGGTTACTACTTAAGCATTTTATGCACACATATGTGGGCACTCTGACAATAAAATACTATTTATTGTTCCTACAAATTTAGGTTTGAATAGCTCTCCCTTTCTGGATTTGTTACTCTCCTGACCCCAAATGCTATAATTACTGTCCCAGGGAAGTATTGCCTGAATCTTCACGTGTCAAGCACTTGCTCAATCATTTCTGGTCCTACATTCCCAAACTTTATTCAATCACAATGTGTGCATATCCCACAAGTCTTAGCTGAACTTCCCTAACCTACAAGTCACCTACTTCTCTGTGGCAGAATAATTCATTGGAATATTAATTTTACCTTGTTCTTGCTGCAGTGGGAGAATACAAAGAATGAAAGGGAAATTTTCCTCATCCTACCTCCCTTCCAAGAAGAATAATCATGCCGCTCTGATCAGTCTTTCTTGCTTTGTAGAAATTAAAATTATTTTAGTAACTTCTTTGTGTTTCAGAAGAGACCCTGAAAGAAACTCCTCTCCCACACCCACCCAACCCCACACCCAGCTCTTTGTTGGGGAAGAGGCTGGTACTTGGAAAACAGGGATTAAAGGCCTGAAAGCTGGAGAAAGAGAAGAATACCTATAGAGTGGGAGGGCTTTTTTTTTTTTTTTTTTTTTTTTTTTTTTTTTTTTTGCAGGTGGGAGAGGTATTTGGTGTATTAGGGAGAGATAGAAGACTTGGACTTCACTGCCTTGCTGGGTCCAAGAGTGCTCAGACGTCTGATCTGGCAACATGTGGATACCAAATATGACCTTTGGAACCACGACCAAATTTGGTGCAAGGGACCAGATTCACATGGACCAGATGGGCTTGGACAATGAACATCTCAGCAGCAACTATGACCAAATGAAGACTGAGGCCCTTTCTTTGAATTTCTTACACTGTGAATGTCCTCGTAGGGGAACAGCCCTGTCCCCCCTCCCCTGCCGAATGTGCCTGCCATTAGACTTCCTGCTAGCCCTAGCATGATCAAGCCAGGGAGAAAAGCAGGTATTATCCTTCTCACATCCTAGTCAAAGTACAAAATTATACTAATATACTCGTAAAAATACAATCTCCATCAGTAAGTTCCTAGGAGCTGGTCTTCAAAGCTATTTTTCCATTCTTGCACATTTTGGTTTCATGCTAGTCACCAGAAATCCCAGGGATAATATGACACAGGAATTGGTGGGAGTCTAACATGTCAGTGCTAAAATCTCCTCTGGATCTGGTACACAATAATGAGCAGACTGGCACCAGTAAGCCTGTAAGCAGGTGTGAGATAAAGAGGATTCAAATCCTACCATGGCCCGAAAAGCAATCACACAGAAATGTTGCTGCAGGACTTAACATTAAAAACTCTCCATCAGTTCTAGTTGGCTCTGTGCACTAGTCGAAAGGCAATTTCCTCCCAAACTTTTAGCATTGTATAGATTCCCTCTTTCCCCTTGAACCTGAAGATCCAGCTGTGTTCTCTCGCCTCTGACATCAGCATCACTGGCTTCGATACAGCCAACAATCTGGCTGATGAGACCGAATGAAGTCCAGCTCACTGCTCCCTGCTGTTTCCACATGACACTACAAATCTCACTGGCATAAATATGGATGGTGGGCTGTGACTCAGATTCACAATGAATTAACGTATTAAGTGACCCTGGTCCATAATTTCTGATGGCCATCGCTGACATTTGAGGTTGAGATTGAGGTGGCTCTTACGATATCATGGAACTTTGGGGGGATAGTTTTAGTCAGGTAAAGAAATTACCACGGTGCAGGGAGAGAGAAGGGACAGGGACACAAATATATGGTGATGGGAAGAGAACTGACTCTGGGTGATGAACACGTAACACAACACACAGGTGATGTATTGCAGAATTGTACACCTGGAACCTATATAATGTTTACTAACCAATGTCACCCCAATAAATTTAACAATAAAAAAATTTTTTAAAGGAAATTACCAACCAGATGGTGTGAAATCTTCAGTAAAGGTGATAGCACAGAAATCTAGACTACTGAAAAAACAAGTGAACATTTTTAGTTATTTAATTATTTCAGATATGAAATTTATCTGTTCATTTACTGTTTACATGCGTACTTAGTCTAAGGCTGCTCTTTATTTTTTCCTACTCCTTTTCAACACTTTATCTGTAAGTAGAAAAGTTCTACCCATCGGCATTAACCATTTTCTTCACCTCCCACCCTCATACCTCACTCCTCCAGCTTTTCTGTCATTTCTAACTTGGGGAATTATAAAGGAGAAGGAGAGAAAACAACAACCCCACAAAAGGAGTGAGAGCAAGAAGCAGCAGCACAATAGCGGAGACAGATTTTGTAATCAGGGAACCTGAACTTAGTTTTCACGCTGCTGCTTACCAAATGATTGATCTCTGTGTAACATCATTTGAACTCTCTACACCTCTGATTCCTAATCTTTAAATTAGGAGGAAAAATAGTAAATGAGGTAAGGTGTGGTCTGTGTAAACTAGTGAGTCTTTATAGATACTATTTATTAAAGAAAAATTGAGAAAAGGACTTCGACCTTCATATTAGACCAAAAGTAGACATAATAAAATGAAAGTTGCTAAAGAAAACTAGTTTCTCCTTCTCATTTTCCCCATGAGCACTGAAGTAGGGACTATACTTGTTTGGTTTAGTGCTTTCATTATGGAGATGAATTCTCTGAATAGATTTTTCCTGGCAAGATGAAAATTTCTCTCTCTCTTTCTCTTTCTGCAGGGAATAGAAATTGAGGATTTAGGAAGCAACACCAAGCTCTCTACCCATTTATCTGCCTGTGTCCCTGAACTGTCCAGTCACCTATTTCTAGTTCTCCTTTGTAACTAAAATATAAAAAGAAAAGGGGTGTCCACAGCCTTGCTCAATGTGACTGTGCAAACCTATTCCATTCTTACTTTATATTCAAGACACATGCGTTCCTCCTCCTGTAGTATTTGCTGATATACTTTGCACTCCAGCTGCTGCAATATTTAAATCAGTGATTCAGTACACAAACCACATGATGTGCCACTACACTCCAACAAGCAAGGTCTGTCTCTCCGTGGGGACAGAGGATCTAAGCATCTGTCATTCTCCTCCCTTCACTTATAATTAACCACACACCCCTTTACACACATAAATATTTATGTGCAAAAATAAAACTCCCTGGTGCTTTAAGCCAATCTCTCTTCTCCTCAGTGAGCTTTGAAAGTTGCCAAAATGAATTTTTACTTAATTCAATCAAGACTCTATAAGAAACACTTTGGTGTGAAGAACTTATAATATATAATTATATGTTCCCAGGAAATAATTTTAAATTTTCACTGTTAGAAGTAGGATACATGCAAATTTCTAGAATGTAAGTACCATGAGGGAGCAATCGTTTTCTATTTCATTGCTATTAAGTGAGAATAAGCCAGAGTGAGAAATAATCACCCACTTACTTATTTGTTCACTCAATAAATCATTATTAACTATTGCCAAACACCATCACATTAGGCCTTTAAGCAATTATTTAAATAATAATAATAATCCTTATGGCTTCTATGTGATTTTCAAAGAATGGTCCATGGATCTCCTTAAAAGTGTAGATTCCCAGATCCCACCCCAAACTTACTGAATCAGAATTACTGAGGATGATTCTGGGAATCTGTGTTTTCAAGTTGCTAGGCACAAACACTGTTGGAGAAGCTGGTCTTGAACTCATGTTGACTGTTTCTCAGCCACTGTGTTGTCTCCGCTACCATTCAGGTAACATTTATATTGTCACAAACATCCCTTAGTGAACTGATAGAATGTAATAACATTAAAATAGCATGACAATTTTAGGTTAGTGTTTGGTATCCCATTGATTGGTCCCTACAAAATGGTCCTCGTTTTAAAACTAATCTCTACTGGAATTGGTGATTTGAGATAAATTCAAAAGACAAACATCTAGCAGAGGCAGACTTTCGGAAACAGGCCAAAACTGAATTTCCTGCATGTTCACTGAGTTCCTAACCTTCCACAAATAGTGTTTGAAACTTGCCTCAGGCCTCATCAATTTCAAATATTCCAGTGTCTCCATTAACCTGTCCTGTTCAGCATTAACTCCAGAACTGACTGACACCTGCACGCCTTCTTGAGAAGACTAATTAGGTCCTCAGTGCCCAAGGTGTAGTAGTCAGAATCGACTACCATCTGGCTCAGGATGGTGCAGCCTTAAGATTCTGAATGTTTAGCTTTAATTATGTGTTTCTGTAATTAAATGCAATTTTCTATAGACTACTGACAAATCACATCTTTAAACAGTGTTGCTGACCCCCTGTGAATTATAAAATCCATTTCCCAGTTGTTCTTCCCATTTGAATATCTCCTTGGACCTGGTTTCAGAGGAAAAGCCTTTCATATATTTAACGTTTTAATGTCTTATTTGCTTTTACTCTTTCCTATTTCCACATTGTTCAACTCTGTGATTTCTATTGGTTCATGAACCATGCCCTGTATGGATCCTGACACCTTTAATAACCATTCTCTTCATTTTAACATTCTTGCCAACCCTTCTCCAATTCCTCACCAACTCTTTTTGAAATGATTTGTAAACATTTAATATGTTATTGTTTTCCTTGTTCTATGCCTTGGAACTGTGTTGTTTGCCATTTCACTAAGTACAGAGTTAGTAGTAATTGAGAGTGATCACATACTAGTGTGGTTATTATTTATACATTATATTATAACCTTATTCTCTGTGGAAAAGGTATTTTAAAATCAATGTTAGAGAGAAAAAAATGGAAACGCTTTGGGAATTGCAAACATTGGTCACTGAGTTAGCTACAAATGGCTCCTTAACATTTTGCAGGAAAAAAAATTAGTAACGATTTGAGATAACATCATTTAATGTCTTAATGTTAAACTGTGCATATTTGCTGTTAATCAAAACAATTTTTTAAACTCAAAATTATGGTACTTAAAGTTCTGTTAATTGTGCAAGGAGCTAATCAATTTGTCCCTTAAATGGATGTTCAACTGATTAAGAGAAGCTAATCATCAGTTATGAAATCCATATGGCTCAGATGAGTCAGGAATAAAATGCATTTTGCTTACTTGGGGCCAATACTTCTGTCTCCTTAAATTACCTCTTATTTCAGTTGGAAGAAGTTCTTTTCTTTCTTAAATATGTAGGTATTATACTCTTACTTGTGGATTGGAAATTAAAACCTAGATTAACCTATAATTTAAGAATCAAACAAAGAACAATGGTATGGTGGATTCAATTTTTTAAGCAATCCCTAGAGGACAATCACCAGGCAAAGAAATTGTAATTTAACATAATACATTGTTATGAATGAAATAAGACTATTTACAAGTTTAACTCCGCTCAATGCTATAAGAAGGATTTAGGTATGTTGTTTAGTATTCTAAAATGATCAGTTTTCTCATAATACTCATGCATTCAATAAATATTTATTAAGCATCTATTAGATGTCAGGTATTATACTAGACACCAAAAACTGTAAGTAAGGCAAATAAGTCACACAGTTCCTGACTCATATGCCTTACTTACAAAAAGAAACAAAACAAAAAGCAACCACCATGGTAGATCTTAAAAGTTCTCATCAAAAGAAAAAACACTTTTTGTAACTATGTATAGTGACAGCTGTTAACTAGACTTATTATGATGATACTTTTGCAATTCATACAAATATTGAATCATTATGTTATACACCTGAAACTAATGCAATGTGTCAATTAATGCACTATAGAATTGTACACCTGAAACCTATGTAATCCTTGCTAACAGATGTCACCCCAATAAGTCTAACAATAAAAATGAATTAAAAAAAATAAAATTTAAAGCAACTAGCATGATAAATAATTAGATACATTTTAGCTCTAAGAGTTGCTCAAAAATAAACAAGACAACAAAGAAAAAAGAGAAGTAGTCATATAGCCACGTGCTATAGCTTATACATCAGAGATTAACAGGTGGACAAAAGGTACCCATACCAGAAAAAAGCACAATTCAATGACTCCAAATTCAATGGACTAGCAGTCAGGATGCCTGGCCTCTAATTCTAGCTTGTAGCTATCATTAATGTCCTTTGGGAGTATTTAAATTCTCTCTGTATTTCAACTTTCTCATCTGCAAAAGAGCAGTAAATTTTCCACCATGCGGTAGAGGTCAAACTTAGATCATTTGGAGGAAAACCAGTACATCCTCAAGGGCTTCTGAACTTGAATCCAAATACAAAGTGCATTAGTTAATCAATCATTCAGTCAGTAAGTATCTATTGATTATCCACTGAGTGCCCTCCATGATGCCAGGCCCTGTAGAGGACGTATAGAAAAAGAAATAAAATCATCACTCTCATCATTAGCTGCCAGTTATGCTGGAGAGAAAACAATTAATATGCAACAATAATGAAGAAGGAAACGAATAAATGATGTCCCAGAAGCTGTTAAGCTTTTTAGACTGTAAGGCTCTTTCACGTGTTATGTTATAATCAAAAGGTAGACTGTGTAGTTGTTAAAATTTATAGGAGATTGGAGGAGAGAGATATCAATTAGGTTGAAATTAGAGGATCTGAACTGAGCCAAGATATTGAGTTGTTAAGGAGCAGGTAAAGTTGGATAGAAAGCAGCACATTCCAGAAGAAAGAAATCCAATCCAAAAGAGGCAAGGAAAAGAACACGCTAATGATGGTGTATTTTTGGCATATGCTTTTACTGAAATAGAGGTCTTATAGACGGGTGATGGTTGACTTTAAAAGCCTAATTTAAAATTTGCAGGAGTGTCAATTTAGAAGAAAGTGTGTAGGAAGAAAGAAAATATTTGAAATAGGAAGAGGATAAAATTTCTGGCGTAAGGAACCCATGTGATAAAAAAAAGTTTAAAGGAGGCTGGTAATGGCATATCAGCTAGATTTTAGGGGGCAGCAACTAAACCATGAAGAGATTGGCTCCTTCTGACCCCGTAGTTCCAATTTCTGCAATACATAAATCACAGGTTTTGCCCTTAGCATCTGTAGGATAACATATCACTTAGAGATTTTGGATTTGTTATTTGGTTTACTGAACCTGCAGTGACAGATGGCTTATGCAATATAAAGCGCTAATCCTACTTTGTCCAATTTGAAATTTGTCATGCAAAGATTTTTCTCAAAATAGAGCAAATGTTTATTTGCCCAACTTTTATTTCTTCACTGTCTCCTATCCACCTTTTGGTTCAGCATTGAGTTAAAACAAGGTCAGCAAAATAAATACCATTAATCTTTCTCTTCCCTTCATTTTCCAGGCACAATGAGAGCCTGGCGGAAGTGAAATAGGACCATGAGTCCTGTGGGGTCCTCCAAGCTCTTCCTAGGATGAGAAGTTGGAGGTCAAAGACAAAAAGAATAAAAAAGAGAGCTGCTACAACAACTGCCCCTTCTGCACACAGTCGGAAGAGAGCTCAGAAAGAAGAATGGAGGAGTGCTAAAACAGAAGAAGAAAGTGGAGGTAAAAATGGGTGCTATGAGGCTGTGGTCTCTACTCAGTCTAGGAGAGCAGCTGTGGGGCCAGTTGAAAACAAACTCGGTTTTGTAACTGTCTGGAGCATCTCAGGAAACTCCTAGGCAGCATCCTAAGCAGAAGCATTGGTCTTCCGTCCCTCCTCCTCTGGTTCCCCCTTCTCTGTTTACTTCCATCCTACAACCCTCTCGTCTGCCAGAAACCAGGGTTTTTTTGTTTTTTGTGTTTTTTTGGTTTTTTTTTAATCCAGTGTCACTTCAACTATTCAAAGGAGAAAGGAAAGGAGTTGTTTTGGTTGCACACAGGATGGGCTTACATTTGATTTTTATAGAGTATATTTTTGTAAGTTATGCTCCGTGCCTATGTATGTATGTGTGTAGGTATGTATGTATCTACCTATCTACCTGTCTATCTTATCTATCTATCTATCTATCTATCTATCTATCTAAGTGTATACATTAAGCAAATACCTTTTTATAATCAGGGCTTTGAGGGATCCTGATTTCCAGACCCATCTGGAATCCTCACAAATGTTCCTCTCTGCCATATTTTGTCCCCTTCTTGTTTTCCCCTTCTCCTTCCTCCTTGGCTGTGCTCTCCTCACTATCTTCTCCTCTTCTCCCATTCATGGCAGAAAAACACACAAAGCAATGAAAAATATGGGGACCTTTCTGCAGAAATATTGACTGTAATAGAGGACACTCACTTTTAGGAAAAGGCAGACTGTGCAGGGGGACCCCCAAACAGCATACTCTTGTTTCTTCATCATTTTTATCCGTGGCCAAAGGATGAATGTGAAATTGTGTCACTTAAACCAAGGCCATATTCATCAAGATTCCAAGAGTCATTGTGCTGCAGCCTTCATGCTACTTTCTTATCTCCCACCAGCCCCCCAGTGAGAGTGAGGTAACCTCTTTACCAGAGTAGCTTAACCACTCAGGAATGGGCTTCTGGTCACTAAATCCAACACAGAAATGCCGAGATGTTCCTCTGTGTTGGACAGTTAGAGGAGAAGATCGTCTAGACTAGAGTCCTGAGGAACTGTTTGAACCTTTCCTAGATTCTGTTTTCTTTATTTCTGAAACCAGACATACTCCCATCATTTCTAATTTTTTGTTCTCCCTCCCTTTCCCTACTCCTTGTCTCTCTCTCTCTCTCTCCCTCACACACACACACACACACACACACACACACACACCCTTCTTTATTCTATTTAATAGTAAAGAAGTCCTATCTAGTTCCCTATGTTTTCCTCCATTTCAATTGCATGTAAAAACATCAATAATAATTCTAAAGTCATAAAGTTTGATTTGGAAATACTATAGTCTAATTAAGTAATAATGCATGGAGCATCTGTACACGGTTTCAGACCAAGTTATAATCATTTCAGTTCCACAGTACCCTAACTAACCCCATTCTGTGGTCAATTTTGTGATAGAAAATGGGTAAGTTTTAATAAATAGTATTCAAGTTCACCCATTCTGAACTAGTCTTATATTACTTGTCAGTCCCTAGCTTTTCAATCAGATGTAGTTCTAGAAATAATTCTCTATTGCTAATCAATAATAATTTTCCATTAGTTAATCAATAAGCTTCCTTATAAGAACTTTCACATACATCTAAGTATTAAAATAAAGGAATGAAATGGAGTAGAGAAACAACATTTATTTTTTTATATACTAGGTATAGTATCAGACAATCACAAGTTTTAATCTTAACCTCATTGCGAAGATTTGATAACAGAATAGGACACTGATAGCCAAAGTTTTAATAGTTTAAAAACATATGATCTCTATTCATCCTATAAGTTTGACAAAGACAGATTTTCATGCTTTTTCTTCTAATGCAATAATATAGTATCTAATTGTTACATTAAATAATCTCATCCCATTTTACCCTATTTAAAATTAATTTTTAAAATTAAAATTCTTTTTGACTCTTCATGTCTCAGAATGTTTCAGACACATGCTGCTACATCAGACACATTTTACACCCACATTAATCAAAGCACAGAAAAATTATTACTGAAGATGTGAGATTGATCCCACTGTCTTTTTAGACATCTAAAGCAAATACTATACTGCACAGAAGATAATATTCCACCCACATTCCCATCTGCCCTCCTTACACTTCTCAACAGATCCTTACTAAAAGTTGTTGTTTGTAAGCCCAAGAAACCATCTCTCAAGATAAGAGAAATGGTTGAAATCTTCTTTACAACCAGATTTGGTTTTGAGTGTTTATTATAAACAAACAAAACACACAAACAAAAAAAAATCAGTTATATGTAGTTATAAAACTCTGCCCAAGTGTAAAAGAAAGAACAGAAGTCATCTTTTCCTGAAAGCTGTATCACTTCCCATTAGCAGTAATGTTGCCATTTACTTTTATAAAGCTCATTCACATCAAGGCTAAGCAATGTTTTCCTTGAAAGTGCATTCATTCTTCATTCAGAAATTATTTATTTGGCATCTATTATGTACCTCAGAAATTCAAAGTGCTGGGAATACAAGATTCCTCTTTTCCTGGAGCTTATATTGTAGACTAGCATTGTATAATAGAAATGTTCTGCAATGAGGGAAATGTTTTATATTTATGCTGTCCAACATAATAGCCACTAGCTATATGTGGCTATTGAGAACTTAAAATGTAGTTAACATGGATTTGAAACTATATTTTAAGTTTTACTTAACTTTAACTAATTTAAATGTATATTTAAATAGCCACATGTGGCTGGTGGTAATTAATATATTGGACAGTGCAGTTTAGTGAATGTATGAGTGTAGTGTGTGTGTGTGTGTGTGTGTGTGTGTGTGTGTGTGTGTTGAGGGGGTAGTGACAGACTCCATAATACATAAATGAATAAGAAATCAAATTGTATTACGTGTAGAGCAGACTATTAAAATAAGGCACGATAAAGGGTGTTGGGGAGGCTGTATTAGAATGGGTGGCTGAGGAAGAAAATATCACAGGGTAACATTTGAGCAGAGATTTGAATGATAAGGATTCAGGCAAAGATCACAGGAGAGGAGGAACATCTCAAGTAGAGGGAACAGCTAGTGAAAAGCCCTGAGATGGGAACCAGCAAAGTATCAATAGCAAGCGCAGAAGGTAGAGCAGTGTAGATGGAAGGTAGAGTGCAAGGGGCAGGCAATAGAGTTGAAGCTATAAAGTGATAAATGCACCCGTATTAGCATCCTAAAGCTTTCTAACAAAATACCTCAAATTTAGCAGCTTGAAACAACATAAATTATATTCTCTTCTTCCAAAGGTTCTCAGCTCTAGGGTAGAACTTTTCTTTGCCTCTTCCTAGCTTCTGCTTTTTTCAGCAATCATTCGTGTTCCTTGCATTGCAACTCATATATCACTCCAATCTCTACCTTTGTCTTCACAGGGCCTTCTCTGCATCTCCTCCGTCTCTTTGTCCTCTCCTCTTCTTATTAGAGCATCAGTCTTGGGATTTAAGGTACACCCTAAATCAATAGGACCTCATCTTAACTTAATTACATCTGCAAAACCCTATTTCCAAATAAGGTCACATTCTGAGGTTCCAAGTAGACTTGAATTGGCAGGGACGATGGGTGGGACTATTTATTTAACCCCATACAGTACCAATTTTGTAAGACTTTGAAAACCAGATTAAGGAGTTTGGCTTTTATTCTGTGATGAAAAACCAATGGGGGATTTGAAGTAAGGGAGTTACTAATAAGATTTATGCTTTAAAACATTCATTCTGGCTTTAGGGACATTGGATTTTAGAGAAGAGTGGAACACAGAAGATCAGGAAAGAAACGACTACAAGAGCCCAGACACGAGATGACAATGGCTTGCATAAGATGGTGCTGGTAGAAATGGAAGTGGACAGATTTGAGATATGCTTTGGAGGTAAAGAGGATGGGATTAACTGATTGATTAAGTATGGAAATGAGAAAAAAAGAAGTTTCAATGAAAAATTCCTAGATTTGGGGTTTGAGCAAAGAGTGGGTTGCCATTTATATGCCAGGGCAGAATAGGAACGTAGCAGGTTCTGGTAGGTGTTAAGTTTGAGGTAGCTTTAGACAGCCAAGTTGAGATACTAGGTAGGCAACTGCACATACAGATCTACAATTCTGAGTTGTAATCAGTTTGGAGGTTCAGATGAAGAACCTAAGTCACAGAGAAGCTAAGGAACTTTCCCCAGGTCACACAGCTAGTAAATGGCAGAGCTGGGATTGGAACCAGAGTAGTCTGGCTCCAGAATCCATGCATTTAACTTTGCTTATACTACTCATTAGCACTTAAAATGAACTGAGAATTTTGAAGGAAGGAGTAAGCAGCAATGGGGGCAAGGAAAACATCTGTTCCAGTTGATTATTGTACCTGAATATTAACGTAATCTTTATTTATTTACTCAAGTGTGCTTTAAGTTATTCAGCATGTGCTATTCTCAGCCGTTTCAAAGGAGTTGACAATGTTGTGGGAATCCATGTTTTATATAAAACATGTTGACTTGTACACTGTGAGGTATTTATTTAAAATAAAAAAATTTATGTACCATGTGAAAATCAAAACCAGCATCATTTCCTGGGAAGGACAGTTACTACAATCATCTCTGTTGTGTCTGTGAACCTCTGATTGACTTTCAAGCTAATTGGAACACAGTATATGTAATGAGAATTTAGCAATGTCCTGATCAAGTACAACCATATAAAAATAATTATTTATGCCAACTATCAGAATTTAGTAATTAAACTGTAGCAACAGTTGATGCAGCACCTTATTATTAACATAGACCGATTTTAAATAATTTATCCATAATTAGTGAGAAATATTTAATTTTATAGTTATTGTATTTACTTCCAAGAGAGAATGTGGCATTGGTAGAAAATGCAAACCTTTGAAAAAGAGAAAAGCAGGAGATTTTAGAAAGATACACTATGCACTGCAGAGTTGTACTTTGAGGCTTTCCTTGCTTCTCAGGTTAAGTAGCCTGGTACGTTGGACAAGAGGTTAAAAGCACAGACGGTTCTGTGCTCTGCCATGTACTAGATGTAAGAACCTAAGAAAATTATTCAACTTCTCTTCCCTCTATTCCTTACCTACCTCTGAGAGTTATGATAGAAATAAAGTGAGATAATACACAACACAAAAAAAATGCTTAAATTACTGTCTGGCACATAAAAAACACTCAAAAAATGTTAACCATTCTCAGATTTCCTCACCCTGCCTGTCTTTCTGGCCTTAGTCTTAACTGTCCAAGTATGAGGTGGCAAATGTATGTTCATATTTATAAACTGTCTAGATTAGACTCTATTTAAAAGCTACCTCAGTATGAAAGGGACTACCCTAATGCCCCTTATCTCTTCCTTATCACTGCTCTTGGGAGTTAGATGTTTTCTCCAGATCATTCAAAATCCCCATTGTCAATCAGGAATTCTGCTTCTAGAATTTACTAAGTTTATCCTAAAAAAGAATGTTATATAGAAATAATGATAACAGGGAATGAAGATCATAATATATATATATTTATTCAATTTTAAAAATGTAGGCTACAATGCAGTATGTGCTTTATTGATTTTTTTTAACGTACAAGTAAATATAAGCATAGAAATTTCTGTAAGACTTTACAGTCACTAAATGCAATGCATCCCCATTCACTCCTCTCATTAACATTAGAATACTCTACTAGCAAGTCTAGATAACTGAGCATTTTCTAATAAACTCAGCCTAACCCTTCTCTCGTTAAGCAAAGACTGGAAGAAGAAAGGGGACATATTGGTTGCAACTAGAAGATAGGAGTAGCAGCCTGCACCTTCCTAATTCTTCCCCTTATACCTCTTAGTTTGATGTAATTTTGTCCCCTGGGGTCTCCCTCATGGCAGTATCCACAAGCAGTTAAAGGAATTTTGGATGACCACAGAAGCAAAGAGTTACTACGTGTCCTGTGTAGGACTTTCCCCATGGTCACTGCCATGGCTCTGAAGCCATTGTCCTAGGCCTGACCAAGGCCATTCAAATGATTATGATCATTTAGGGGTTTAAAATTATGCAAACAGTGAATGATCAAAATTATTTTTCCTTTATTTCATCATTATTTAAAAAAACAAATTAAAGGCCCACTTTATTACTATATTCTTAATTACTCAATACATGACTTTTCCATCTTTATTGACTATAATAACCACGAGTGCTTGTTTTAACTTCAGAAATGAGAGACTGCTATGTGTTACGGTAATCAATATTTAAGGTCATTAAATCATTTTACAATACATTTGGATGGTCATTCCACAGTTTCTAGTAGATTTGTGATTAACCATAAAAGCTAGTAGTAAAAATGTCAGCTTCACGTATTTTAATGAATGTGCTAGAATATTTGTTCTGATTTTTTAGGTCACTTTTTAGTCCCTGGCATTTGAAAGAAAAGAAGAGCCCTTTTTATGAACATTAAAAGTATATTTTTTCAAGCTTCAATTTTTCCATTATGTGAAACTGTAAGCATATACTAGCCAGTAACTTATAAGTTAAAATCAAACTATATAAAATTGCCAATTTTTGACTAATCAAAAATGGCAATTTTGTATGATTTATCCTAATATTGTAATGAAAGTATATAAATGTTTTTAAATAGAGCTTCCTAAAATATTTTTAAATAATTACTTTACCCAGATATATTTGTTACATACAATATGTTTTTGTTTTGTTTTTTGTTTGTTTTTTTATCTTAAGTTTACTGATAGTTTCATAATCACACTGATTCAGGTTCACTATGTTCTAAGGGGAACCAGGAACATGGCAACATTAAGTAAAACTTATGTAACTTGCTCTAGGAAGAAAACAGGTTAAATGGGCAACTAAGGAAAGAGCCCCAGAGCTGAGAACACACCAATGAATGATTTTCTCACTTTTCACTTCTACATAAATTCTCAGGTATATATTTTTTGTGTAAATTCTAGGGGTCATTTAGTTCCTATTTATGTTTTATCTCACACCAATAAAATCTAACTATTATTTTAATATGATTATGACACCAAAATATAATTTTTTTCAATGTATAAGTTCATATTCCTACTTATGTACCATTGTCACCCTTGTAGCATTTTTTTTAAGTTGTGGTAAAATACATATAACATAAAAATTACTATTTTAACCATTCTGGTTATATATTTTTTGTCATCAAGTGTGCAAGGAAGTGTTAAGCACATGTGCATTAATAATATAGGTCCACGCACATTGGAGACTGTAGATCTGTCCCTAAAGTACCAAAAAGTAGAAAAAAAATAGGAAAACAAATCAAGGAGACCAGTGCACCCTTTGAGAAACTGGTCATCAGAGCATGGTATAATATTAATATCAATTTGGCAGCAAGTTCTATATCAGTATTTCCAAAACACGTTTGATCTCATTACAATGTGGTGATGAAAAAAATCAACAGAAGTTCATCCAGTATAAGCATCTAGATTAAAGTAGACAGTAAAAAATGGTCTCAAAAATCAAAATTTTATCAATATCTCACATAGGCATCATATAGGCTGAAGGTTCTGGAATAGTCTGCATACATTCATGTTTAGGTTGTGCTGGCAAGATGGCCAACTCTGCTCTGCATTCACTAACAAACTGAACACCAGCCAATCATCCTCCAGGTGACTTATGGAACTTCCCTTTCTCTTAGAATTGCTCACCGTTTCTTAAAGACGGACTTTGGCATAATAAGAGCAACAGAAAAGTGCTTAGTATTTTCCTTACATGTATTTTTGAAATGTACTTTTGAAGAAAATATTGCTAACTCCAGGTTTTGGGGTTTGTTTTGTTTTTGCTGAACCTAATAATATGTTAGGACAGCTTCAGAACATTGTTCTATATGCCATACAAAACTATAAAGGATTAACTAAAAGGGTTTTGGCCATAAATGGCACCTCGCCTTATTGTGTAAAAGGTTTTATGAACATTGAGAATATCTTCTAATTGTGGCTGTGAGTGATCTCCCCCACTTTAAAAAAAATCAGATTGGGACATTAATTAGAAAGCTAAGATGGCCAATTAATTAATTAAGGGCTTCCTTCTTTAGACTATGAACTCTGAGAACAAGGAGAGAATCAGCTCCTTGTTTACATTCCTAAAGCAACTAGCATGGTACCTTGTACACAGACATTTAATACATATCTGTGAAAAAGAGATAGTATAGCCTAGGTGGGCTCCCCTGAATTCAAATTCTAACTTTTTGTCTAATGGCTGAGCAGCCATGGGCAAATTCGCTAATCTCAGGATTTGTTGATCCAGTATTATATGATGGTGATCACTGATTCCATGATTGCTATGAAAGTTAGGTGAGGAATATAATGTATACAAAGTATGGACACGTAACAGAAGCTCAATGAATGTTAGGTCCCTTCCCTTACTTCAGATATTCCTCAGACCAGAATCAATCCTAGAAAAAATTATAAAGTGAGGCCCCTTTCCACTTCCCTTTAGTACCCAGAGATACTTTCACTTACGGTGGAGTACTTTGGGCTAAGTTACAATTCCTGTACATTTGAGTTCCCTCCTTTGTCATTAGGGACACTGTTGAAAACATCGGTGACCTTTGAAGGTTTCTTCATCTCAGGAATTCTTTCAGCTCATTATTCCCCTCCTCTCCTCCCTACCAAATTTCAACTTAACCTGATAAACTAGACATTAGGGAAAATCTACTGCATATTGCCCAAGGCTTCCAGAGGCAATTTTCTGGGCACTGCAATTAGCTGCCCTAGGCAAAATTGCACAGTAGGCAAAGCTTGCGTCCTCCCTCTCCTGCAGTACCCACCCCCATGCCTGCAGGGTTCCTCAACTGCCTTTAGCCTGCCAGAGCTCTCATACCACCTACGATTTTGTCTTCTACCCAAGCCTCAAACTCTAAACTTTCCCCCTGTCTCCCTCTATAAAATTTTCTATTCTCTCTTTGAGGTTAATCTCAGCTAGGTTATACAAGGTAATCTGATTTAAAATTTTCTGACACCTGCATTTTAAAGAAGAATGTGTTAGCATAAATAGTGCAATATTTATGAGAAATATTTCTGAACCCTTGACCCACTAAGATGCCCTTTGCTCATGCTAGGCTACCAGATCATGCTATACCAGTTTTATGTGTTCAAAAGAATAGAGATCATTTCTTATACCCTTCTAAAATATTGCCAATCCTTGTAATAAATTAATCAATGCCAATAGAGTTCTTAGATAACATGCAACTCTTCGTATCATTTTTTTCACATTACTCTTTCAATCTGTAATGTCTCACTATCCTTTCTCCATGTATACAAATCAAGGGTCTCAAACTGATGGCTTAGAATATCTATAGGACCCTAATTATGTTTTGTTTGCCCATTTCATTGGGCCTATAATAGGTAATGAAGAACGCATTATTCTTACCCAGCAACACAAGCAGCTTAGTACCTGTCATGTTCTATCTAGTCCACTTCACATATTTATGTTAACTGTACAAGGCACTTGAGTTTGTGAACCTCTAATCATCCTTTAAGATCCATTCCCCATCCAAAAGTCATCTTTTCTACGAAGATTTGAGGCCCAATCCTTTGCATAATTACAGCAAGTTAGTTGCCGACTGCATTAAACGTAAGCACCTAGTCCTTAGATAGGGGCTCTGAATAGAATGGTTGATTGCAAATGCAACCCAACGGAGGTCTTATGATGGACATTTCAGACTATGGCATCAAAGAAGCACGAGGTATTTTGAGGCTTTTCTGTGCCCTTAAATTGTCCAATGTAGGATGCTAATTCCTTTATGTCCAGGAATGTCTAGTATAGTCTTGTGCCTTCTAGTGCCTCTGGGAGGCAGTACATCCCCTTATGTCCTATATACACAGTATCAATATTTAATCAAATTTCATTTGCAATAGGCCACATCTTCCTCCCTACCCCCGCCTCCATCATGTGTAAACAGCTAATTTGGAACATTTGGACTATAGCCAGGACCCACTCCTTTGTTGCCTTTTCTCTCATCTAAGCAAAATAAGCAAAGGTAGCACATCCTGCCCTCAATTCCATCTATTGCCATGACTTTCCCAAAAGGGTAAACATAATAACAATGACTAATCACTGTATTAACAAAAGACATAAATTTAGCGCCTTGTAACTTTGCTGGCCCTACCACATAAGATCCATTCTCCCCATGTTTTGGTAACTGAACCTCCTTGAACTGCAGGTCGAAAAAAGATAATATTATTCTAAATCTTATTCTTTTGCAAACAGTATAATGGCAAAATTCCAGCATAATAATACTGGACATTTACATAATGCCCTTCTTCACAGGCATTCATAGTGCTTTGCAAAATTTCTTATGCGTTTTCTCAATGTTAAGATAAGAAGAGGGAGAGATGATTGATTCCAGATGGCAAAAGAGGAATAGGTAAAGCTTGAATGAAAAAGATAAAAAGAAAAGAAAGAAATAAAAAGAAACAAAGTTTGAAACAGAAAGCTTAACAGCGAATTCCTAACTCTGAACCTAGTATTTTTTCTACTATCCTGATAGCAAAAGGTTTTTTCATCTCTTGAGTCTGCTATTTAACAGCATTAAGTGAATATTGGAATGCAAAAGAAGAACATTAAAATCGCCCTTAGAATTAGACACAGAAGAGAGACATGTTTAGGTGGCAGGTTTTATTAAAAATTAATTCCAAATAAGCCTACCTTAAAAAATGAAGGAAGCAATAGCAAGTCAAAATTAGGGGAAAATATTAAATACTTACAAAATGAGCTGTATCTTTGTGTATCCTAACAATAGAACATATAGGTAAATTGTTAGCTAAGAAAAGACCAGACTATCCTTAAATAACCTAGAGGTAAGCAGTAATAAATTATAATTCATCTGATAAATTTTTCAAAACAAAAATACATCCAGCTTGGATTCACTAGGGATTTTTCAGAGTACTAGATTTAGAAGAGGGAAAAAAGTACTTGAAATAGAAAAGCAGAGGGGAGGTGGAAGTAATATATAGAGTGATTAAAGTCAGAGTCTGATTTTTTTTTTTTTTTTGAAAGGCAGTAAAAAGAACTTGTGATGTAATAATAGCTCCAGGGATTTAGAAAGAGTTTCCTCAAATATATCTGGGGGATAAGAAACACTGGAAAGAAAATAGGCCCATTAATAAATGATGAATGAGATGAAATGAGATTTTGAAATAGTGGGCTACTGAACTGCTTTTTTTTTTTAAATAGATCTTTTAACAAGAAAAATAAAAAAGGAGCTAAGAACAGAGAAGGAACAAGACTGGTCAGCAGAATGCTGATAAATAGCAAGCAAGGGAATTCAGTCTTGCAAAAAAGTAAGGATTTTCCAAATCAGCAAACTTTTGGGGGATATGCCTTCTCCTGGGGATAAGAAGGAACTGAGTAATTTATATTTTGAACTACATTTTCTCTTGCATCTTCGTCCAGTCAGAATGATCAAATCAAATTATAAACTCCAAGAACTGCTTTAACTTCATGCAAATCACTTGCATTGCATTCTCATGCCTAATATCCTCAGATAATCTCACATGCTTTTAGCAAACATTAATTATTAATGCCTATTAACACCTTTTCTACATGACCCAACTTACCTTGGGCCCCTAAGAACCCCATCTGCCTTTCAACATGACACATATGTGCTCAGGCACATGCACACAACATTTACCTACAAGCTTACAAGTAAATATATTTTTCCTTTATATGGCATTTACCTATCTTTATTTTTAAATTCCCATGACCTTGAACAAGCCAATCATATTCTTGAAGTTCCCAGAAAGCCAAACAACATTCTGCTTAAAAAACATTAACAGTTTTAACTGAAAAAGTAATTAATATATGTGGTTAGCCTTTCTGACTTTCAAAAAGGATGCATAAGTCAATAAAAATACAGGAGTTCCCTGGTGGTGTAGTGGCTTAAGGCTTCAGCGCTGGCACTGTTAGTGCTGCGGCCTAGGTTCGATTCCCAGCCAGGGAACTACCCACATACAAAAAGAAAAACAACAACAACAACAAAATATATAAACAAGTATTCCTCTCATCCTAAATTACCAGTTCCCTTTCCCAGAAGTGATCACTATTGAATTACATAGTCTTTCATGTACTTTTCATATACAAATATAGGTGTATGAATATCTTTTTTAAAAAAGTCAACAAAAACTGATTATAAACCCTGTTCTGCAAATGCCTTTTTTTTTTTTAAGTTCCAATATCTTGGGCAGCTTCTCATATCAGCACATGGTGATCTTTACAATAGCTGCATTAAAAAATAGCTGCATAATATAGTATTTTATTGTACAGATTACTATAATTTACTTAACAAATCTCCTATATTGCACAAATTGATTGCTTCCTCTCTTTAACTATTACAAAAGACTATGTCATTTATGCATCTATAAAAGGAAGGTAATTATATACTTTGTGCAGAGTTAATGCAAAAATTAAATGAGACCGTTTATGTTGAAAGCATCTAGAAGGCCTAGCACATGTTAAGTATTTTTAGTACATGAGAACTAAATGAATGAATTGAATGAGGGAGCAAATGCTTCTGATTTTATTTCCTGCCTGGTGTCAGTCTACCCACTAGAATGAGAGCCTTTTGAAAGTAGGGATCAATCTTGTCTGTCTTCATTCACAACTGAATCCTTAGAGCCTAGAATAGTACCTGCATACAGTAAATGTCTAAATAAATAGTTAATTAATGAATAAATATCAGTCATCAGTTTTACTTTCCTCTGACCTACAGTTTTAACTTCAAGGTAAAGGGGTCTATTTAAGATGAAAGTGCAGCCTTCTCTCAAGTGAGATTATTTGATTCTGAGAAAAATTAAAGAGCAAGGCCACTCTCAGATGGGTGTTGGACCCTGGCAACTCAACCAGTCCTGCTGGCCCAAAGTAATCTCACTTGAAAGAAGGCGGCACTATTAGCAACTGTCATAAGCCTCTTGGGATACCAGTGTAGGCAGAAATTTTGAAAGCAATTTTAATTACATTCAGAAAAGAGAAATAAGGTGCAACACCTACCTGGCCCTGCCTCCAAGTATGGACTTGGGGTGGCTACCCTAGTTGCCCTCCCAAGGGATGAGTCTGTTAAAGACAGCCAAAGTTTGTGAAACACTATTTTTAAATATATATCAAAGTACAGTAAAGGATTTCTTTATAACATTATAAAGAAATGCTCATTAGCATTGCTTTTTTCAATTTGAGAGAAAAAATATAGAGTTAGAGAAATGTCTCTTAACCCTGAGAGCATCATGGAAATAATATTCCATGTGGGAATGTCATTTGTCTTGTGTGTTACCAAAAGAAAAAAATTGACAACCACTAGTCTAGATTAGGGCTTTTCAGGTCACGTGAGAAAGTTGGTTAGATTTCTAGAGCACATAATTGTTTATCTGGGACAACCAATGTCTAAAGATTGGTGATGATGGCATAACTCAGATAAATTGTGTTGGGCCTCACTTGCCTCACTATCAACTTGTTCTCATATTCAGAGTCACACAACTGGGAAGTCACAATGTAATTATTAGTATTACACTCAAGTGGAGAAATATGCACCCCAAAGTATAGAGAGCTTTCTGAATGCAGATCAAGAGTCTTTTAAGTCCTTTTCCAATTGCTATCCCTCTCAGTAGCCTCACACAGATGACAGCTATGCCTCAAAGAATTCATTCTCAATTTCCAACTCCTCCAAAACTCTACCCAACACCCAGTCCATGGGTCTATCTCTTTTCTTCTCCACCTCCTGATGGTATGATCAATCAGTCTACTTTGTTCCTTACTCAGTGAGTATATGCTTTGGGAGCATAGTTTTCCCTTTTACATTTCAATGCTGATTGAGACAAATAATCTTTATTACCAGAATGATCCCCAAGTGACTTAATGCACTGTAGAATTGTATGCCTGAAACCTATGTAATCCTTGCTAACCGATGTCACCCCAATAAGTCTAACAATAAAAATGAATTAAAAAAAGGGCGGTGTTAACTGTGTAACCATAGGCATGTATGGTTATGATTTTATAATAAAATCATAATTCAAAATTTCTTAAATTTTCTACCATTCATTAAACAAATATTTGTTGAGCTCTTTGCTTTATCTAGACATGGTGCAAGACACTGAGGATAAAACTGTAATTAAGACATAGTCATTGGGAAAAAAAAAAAAGATTTTTTTTAACTATAGATATTTCAATATTTTCTTTTTCTCTGCACTTTCTATTTTTAATTAGCATTTATTAATTTTATAAGCAAAATGTTTTTAATTTTGTTTCTACCTACCTGCTTATCAGAGAAATTTTGAAAAATAGAGAAAAAAATATAATCACTGAGAATCTTTAGTCTCATATCTTTCAAAGATATCTCATATCAAAGATACTCTTATATCTTTCTTCCAGTCTTCTAAATACATACACACACACACACATACACACACACACACACACACACTCATACTGTTCTGTATTTTTTTTATTTGACATTGTATTTTGAGCATTTCCTCTTTTCATTAAATATCTTTTAAAATATGGTTTTAGGGGAGTTCCCTGATGGTGTAGTGGCTTAAGGCTTTGGCGCTGGCGCTGTCAGCGCTGCGGCCTGGGATCGATTCTCAGTCAGGGAGCTACCCACATACCAAAAAGCAAAAAAAAAAAAAAAAATTATGGTTTTAATGTCTCCATTGCATTCCATTGTATGAATTTATCATAATTTATTCATTCATTCTCCAGGTGTTAGAAATTTAGATTGTTTCCAATTTTTACAACTCTATAATGAATGTTCATTAGTATTTGCATCTATATTTCCTTTGAAAATGGATCACTAAAAATTAGAATTCCTGAGCCAAATACTATAAGCATTTCTTGAAATTTTATGAAAACTTTCAAATGTATCCAAAGATAGACTAGTATAATGAACTCCCTCATAAATATCACCCACAGTCAACATTTATCAAAATTTTCCACATCTTTATTTTTAAAGTTATTGACATGCAATATGTTGTCTAACCACTTTCCAAAAATGTACCAAGTTTTACTTTCACTAGCACTGTGAGGCTTCCACAAATACTCTAGCCAGTACTGAGTATTTTTAATATCTAATCTTCTTCACTGGCTAATTTTGGTCAGCTATTTCAAACCTAAGTTGTCAGAATCTGGCATTACATTGTCCCATGAGTCCAGTCCAGATCCTTTGAGAATTCATTTCATCCCAAAATGCAGTTTCTATTTTTCAAAATTGTCTACCTATCTTCAATTGAGCAAAAAAGATCAGATTCAACTGACAGTCCCGTCAGCCCCTGGAGAACAGATGTGGATAGCAGCTCCCTCCCTATGAGAGTATCCTTGGTGTACTTGAGCAGCCCATGCCCAACTGATCCCATTACTCATCAGGATTTACTGTGAGTAATAATGATTGAAGGTTGTTGGCAGCTTTTAATCTCAGGCTAACAATCTCCTTATGTCAGCCTTCTTCAAATTCTGCATCTTTGCTGAATAGATGAAAATTTAGAATATGTAATTAAATATGGCTTATTGTATGCATTATTAAAACTAGGCTGTTTTTTTTAATAGAACAACTGAATATCTGACTAGCTTAATATTTTTATTTGAGGCTAGAGGTTCACAAGCAAATAATAATAATAATTATTATTATTGCATAAATACTATAATGACTCTATGGTGTACTGGAAGTATCACTGAAATAGAAATAAAGAGTCAAAGTGTAGACTTGACTCTGCTATTAACTAGTTATAGAATGTTAGGTTAGTTTTAAAATCACTTGAAATGTAATTTTATTATTATTACTTTTTCTTGTCTTGACTTTTTCCTTTTTTTATTGTTAAATTTATTGGAGTGACATTGGTCAGCAAAAATTACATAGGTTCCAGGTGTACAACTCTGCACATTATTCTTAAATTTACTAAAATCCCTTCCAGTTCTAAAATTACACAACTTAAAAACATTTTGATATAATTATCCATTTGCTATTAAAAAATACACTTTAAAAGATGATGGCTAGCATAGTAGTTATTATAGTATATGTAGGAGTAAAGTAAGTCACCCAGTGGTGTGCTGCTGATAAATGTTAAACAATTGGCTCTCTGGGGGAAAAAGAGACCTAATATGTATCACTGGCTTAGTTCCATAGTGTAAATGCTCCCAGCATCAGTGATTTAAAGCTACCAACTTGAAGTCACTGAAAGCGGAATTGGGAAGAAAGAGTCACAGTTGTCCCACAAGCCAGGGTGAGCTGGCCCTGGCACACCACTAACCCTGCACTTATATGGTATTCCAGAGAGAATGCATTAAGCTGCAAGTAACAGAAAATCCAGCTATGAGTGACTTAAACAATAAAGGTATTTAATTTTTTTCATGTCTCAAAATGTCTGGAGGCAGGTGGCTCAAAGTCTGTTTAAGCAATTCCACCATGTCAGGGTGCTGGGTTAGTTTCTTTTTAATTCCTTTGACCTTCCACCTCATTGTTGCAAAATTGCTACCATAGCTCCAAGCTTTCTGTCCTCTTAGGACAGTGTCCAAAGTAGGAAAATAAAAGGTTCAGAGCAAATATACGTTTTCCTTGCTTTTTTTTTTCTTTCTCCTTTTATCAGAGAGGAAAAATTTAACCCAGAATTTAGCAGTCTTTGCCTATGTTTTATTAGCCAGTACTAAATCACATGTCCATATTCAGACCTATCACTGAGAAAGAGAATCTGAAATGTCACAACTGGCTCAGACCAATCTGGACACAAAGAAGAAAGAGGAAATAGCATTCATGTAGGCAAATGATAGTGTCTGCAACACCAAAGAGGTTTCAAGCTGAAAAATGCTGATGTTTGCAACTACCAATTTCAATTCAATTTGATCATTATTGAATTTGTGCAATGGGCAAGACAAAAGAATGTATCTTTCTTTCATCTGGATCACATGCCCAAGAGTGGCTTTACAGAGGACTTCTTAAAATAGCCATTAAAACACTTAAACTTTTTAAAATTTAGGGTAGTATTATTATTAAATGTTAATTCATATTATAACTTAACTTCCAAGAAATTTTACTTAATTAATGTGAACCTCTTAAATCAATCTTTGTGACATTTAAATACAGGTGTAAATAGTCCTTAATGAATTAAAAAATTTAGTTAGAGCCTAATTCAGGAGCTTTATTGTCGTGATAAGTTACTATTAGTATACTTCATTTTATTTATTAGTACATGCTGCTTGGTTTATAGATTAGTGTACTCAAGTAATAACACATAATTTACTTAAAATGATTCTGTAGTTCAGAAATAATGTTTTATTTGATGCCTTACTTTATAACATTCAAAAATGTGCTACAGTGCACCCAAATGAAAATTATAAAGGGAGTCTGATTCAGTATACTAAACAAGTCTCTGGATAAAATGTTTTTGTGCATGGAAGAGAGCATCTTATGAAGCCAGATTCTCAATTCTGTCATCCAGGACTACACAGCCTTTAAAATTACAGTCCCTGCTCAGACTTTGCTTCTTTATATTTCCCTAAGTATTATTTATACTCCTCTAATTATTCATTAGTGAGTACAAATGAAACAAAAAAACCAGAGTAAATGCTGCTGTGCAGAAAAAAAGCCTAGTAATATGACAAATGTTATCTATTATTTTTAGTGTTTGATTATTGAAGCAAAACAGGTGACAAGGGCACATAATGTGTTATTTATTTTTATTTTAGAGTCCTTAAGATTATATCCAGTTACTATTAAATTTAAAAAATTACAGTAGAGAAGTGCTTTAAACTGTTCAAGTTTTGGGGGTTTTTTTCCTCTCCGTTGAGGTAGCATATGAGCCTACATAAAAAGCTAAACCAGAATTAGAGAATTCTCTTCTCTGTTTAGACTATTGAGCCTACTTCTGATTTTGGCTATGCAATATGACTAGACTGTCTAATTTAAGATACATTATATACCCCTGAAGCCTTTATAAAATTTACATCTTGGGAGTTCCCTGATGGTGTAGTGGCTTAAGGCTTCGATGCTGGTGCTGTCAGCACTGCGGCCTGGGTTCGATTCCCAGTCAGGGAGCTACCCACATACCAAAAAGCAAAAAAAAAAAATAAAAACTAAAAATAAAAAATAAAAAAAACAAAACAAAATTTACATCTTATCTATATCATATTTCTTATGTCCCCTATAATGCCTAACAATAGATGTCAAAAAAATTTTGTTGTTTTTAGATTTTGGTTTTTATTTTATTTTGAAAAGTGTTATCGCTGTCATTCACTCTTTGACATACTGACTCTAAATCTGTCAAATTAGAAAATGTGACCAAATAGACACTTTATATAATTTAAGTAAAATCGTGCTTGAATTACTTGGATTTAATACCTTCTTTTAAAATAATCATTTCAATGAATGAAAAAAGAAAAACAAAAAAGAAAAACTTAGAAAACACATATAAAAAAATTGATTTATCTTGAATTGAGGTTCCAAAATGGCAGTCTCAATGCCAAAGGAAGCCTATAAATTTGTTATTTGGCCCATGCAGCATTTAAAAGTCAAGAGGTCACATAAAAATCCAGATTTTCATCTTCTCTTGAAAGTCATTAAGAATTGGCAGGATTGGGTCTGGATGAGTGGTGGCTCCCATCCCCAAAGCCCACTGTAGACTGAGGCCTCTGCTGCCCTCTATCTCTGCATAGTCCCCACCATGCAATGAGCTTCATGTTTACACTTAGCACCCATAACCCACCAGCTCCTCTTGTTTAAAGAACTTACCCTGCACGTATGATTGTGCAAGTGTCCCCTGATAAGAACTCTCTCAACAAGGAGGCAAGTAGGGGCTGCCCTCATCCCCTTCCCTTGCCAGGACTTGCACCCGAGTGACCTTATTGCAGAGAGAACACCTTTTTCTAATGTACAAAAAAACACTCATGGCTAGCAGCTCTTGCATTTCCTGGCCTATGCCTGGAAAGTTTCCCCAACAAGAATTTTATCTGATTTCTCTTGTTTGATTTTATAACCCTGAGGCTAGGCAGGTTGAGGATATATAATATAATTTTTCAAATACAGGACAAATAAATGATTCTTGAATACCTATTTCTATCTTCTACCTAATAACCAACAGTATTTTCAAGGACTTTAAAAAACTGCAAGGTATATTTGGAGGAATATTGGCACCTTTGTAGTCGCCAGCCTATCAGATCTGGACCTCTTTTAATATGAATTCTGTGGACCTTATCCTCATTGACTTGTTAGACTGCTCAACATTAGAGATTCTTCTCTTCTTACTTGCTATGTACTACGGTTTTCTGATGGGACCGAAGCCTTGAACACCTAGCTAGGCCCCCAAGTCCATGTCCTTTGTCCTATGCTCTACTTAACCAGTTGTATACCTAAAATCCCAATATGCCTTACAGCTGAGTACACCCAAAATATAACAGTAAATTTCATTAATCCATTCTCTACTTCCATAAGCAAAGCAAACTTCCTTTATAGAAGTATACACACACACATGCACTCACATGTACACACACAAACACACACTTTTCTAAAAAGGATCTGAGGTGATTTATTAAAATAATTAAAAGAAAAAAGATTTTAAAAAATCAGAACCAAGAAAAATATTAACTAGGTTAGAGGGTCATAAGCAGGAGTTAGGACCCAAATGTCAAAAATCACAAAATTATTTCTGAGATTCCTAGTAAACCAGAAGGAAAGAAAAACAAAACTAGGTTACTGATTTAGCTCTAAAAGAAATGTCAAACTTTCCCCAGAGAAGTCATATTTTCTTTAGTATAAAATTATGAAGAAAAAAAATGATGTGTGGTCACCTCTGAGCAGTGGTGGGGGCTGGGGTGAGTTGGTGATGGAATGATGTCTTGAAATTTTTCTTTACAAATACAGGAAGCTTTCACAAAATTTTCTCAGGGCGTCCCATGTGAAAGGTGAAGGTGTGACACAAAATATGACTCAGAGGAGGCAGTTCCAGAGATGGCCCAGAAAAAAACAATTCAAGTAAGGAGCTTTCTGCTGATGCATTGTGATCTGAAACGATAACTTGAAGTGGTATTTCTCAAAGGCCAATCCAGAGATCACACATCAAAATCACCAGGGAGTGCTCGTTAAAACCACACATTCTCCAGATTTACAGAGTAGGGCTCTCTGGGGGATGAGCCTGGAAATCTGTAGCTTTTATGAGTTTCTCAGGATATTCTTAAATACATACCAGCCAAGAACCACTGCCCCACAGCAGTGGTGTTTAACCTTTTTTTTTTTTTTTGCTTGTATGTTCTAAAAGAATTTTGAAAAACTAGGTATCATTTCCCATGTTTTTAGGTTGACATCTAACATTTTCTATTTTAAGTTTAAGTAGTTATTAACAAGTTTCTGGTGTATTGTAATATTGATATTTTCAAATAAATCTCATATCACTTTAAAATGTATACAGTTAACATTAAGAACCATATCCAATAAAATTAAAATATATGAACAAGCTCTTCTTTAGCAGTCAATTTTTGTTGTTGTTAAATTTATTTGGGTGACATTGGTTAGTAAAAATTACATAGGTTGCCAGTGTACAATTCTACAATACATTGTCCATGTGCTGCAATATGTATTGACTACCCAAAGTCAGACCTTTGTCCATCACCATATATTTGATTCCCCCTCCCTCCTCTTCTACCCCTACTTCCTTGCCTCAGGTAACCACTAATCTATTGACTATGTTCATGAGTTTTTGCTTCTTTGTTGCTTTCAGTTTTATAATCTATGTATGAGTGAAGTCATATGGTTCTTGTTTTTTTCTGTCTGGCTTATTTCACTCAGCATGATGATCTCAAGGTCCATCCAAGTTATCATAAATGGCCATATTTCATCTTTTCTTATGGAAGAGTAACATTCCATTGTGTAAATGTACCACAACATCTTTATTCAGTCATCTATCAAAGGACATTTTGGCTGCTTCCATGACTTGGCCACTGTGGATAGTGCTGCAATGAACATTGAGGTACATATATGTTTGCGGACTATTTTCAAATTTTGGGGGCAAATACCTAGGAGGGGAATTGATAGATCATATGGTAACTCCATTCTTAATTTTTTGAAGAACTCCATATTGTCTTCCATAGCAATTGTACCAGTTTGCATTTCTACCAGCAGTGTATGAGGGTTCTTTTTTCTCCATGACCTCCCCAACACTTGTTATTCCTTGTCTTGTTGATAACAGCCATTCTGACAGGCGTGAGGTAGTTTTTCATTGTGTTTTGATTTGCATTTCCCTAATAGCTAGTGAAGTTGAGCAGTTTTTCATATATTTGCTGGCCATTTGTATGATTTCATGGGAGAGGTTTCTGTTCAGGTTCTCTGCCCATTTTTAAATTGGATTGTTTGGGGGTTTTTTTTGTTGTTGTTGTGGAGTTGTACAAGTTCTTTATATACTTTAGATATTAGCCCCTTATCAGAGGTATTGTTTGCAAATATTTTCTCCCATTTAGTCTCTTTGCTTTGTTGATGTTTTCTTTTGCTGTGCAGAAGTTTTTTAGTTTGATATAGTCTCATTCATTTATTTTTGTGTTTATTTCCCTTGCCTGTGAGGTCAGGTTCGTAAAGTCCTCTCTGAACCCAAGGTCTATAAGTTTAGTACCAATGTTTTTTGCTATACAATTTATTGTTTCATGTCTTATTGGAGGTCTTTAATCCATTTTGAGTTAATTTTCATATATGGTGACAGTTCACAGTTCAGGTTCTTTGTTTTGTATGTGGTTTTCCAATTTTCCCAGCACAATTTACTGAAGAGGCTTTCTTTTCCCCATTGTGCATGTTTCACTCCTTTGTCAAAAATTATCTGCCCACATATTTCTGGGTTTACTTCTGGGTTTTATAGTTTGTTCCATTGGTCTGTGTGTCTGTTTTCCTGCCAATACCAAGCTGTTTTGATTATTGATGCTTTGTAGTATAGATTGAAATCAGGGAGTGTGAGGCCTCCAGTCTTATTCTTTTTATGTAGGATAGTTGGGGTCTTTGGTTCCATATGAATCTGATGATTTTTTAAAAAAATCTATTTCTTGAAAAAATGTCTGTGGGATTTTGATGGGAAGCATTAAATCTGTATATTGCTCTGGGTAATATGGCCATTTTAACTATGCTGATTCTTCCCATCCATGAACACAGATTATTTTTCTATTTCTTTGTGTCTTCTTCAATTTCTTTTAATAGTGTTTTAACAGTTTTCAGTGTATGAGTCCTTCACATTCTTTGTTTATTCCTAGGTTTTTTTATTATTTTGGTTGCAATCGCAAAAGGTATTGTTTTTTGCAATTCTTTTTCTGAAGTTTCATTTTTGGTGTATAAAAATGCAATTGATTTTTGTACATTGATTTTGTACCCTGCAACTTTACTGCATTGTTTTACTGCTTCTAATAGTTTTCTGGTGGTGTCTTTAGAATTTTCTGTATAAAGGATTATGTCATCTGCAAAAAGTGACAGTTTGACTTCTCTCCCAATTTGGATGCCTTTTATTCTTTTCTCTTGCCTGATTGCTCTGGCTAAAACTTCCAGTACTATATTAAATAGCAGTGGTGACAGGAGACATCCCAGTCTTGTTGCTGATTTTAGGAGTATAGGTTTTAGTTTTTCCTGTTCACTATGATATTAGTTGAGGGTTTGTCATATATGGCCTGATTTATGTTGAGGTATTTTCCATACACATTTTATTAAGTGTTTTGATCATAAGTAGATATTGTATCTCGTCAAATGCTTTTTCTGCATCAATTGATATAATTATATGTTTTGTATCTTTTAGTTTGTTTATGTGGTGTATCACATTGATTGATTTTTGTATGTTGAACCATCCTTGTGCTCCTAGGATGAATCCCACTTGATCACGATGTATGATATTTTTGATGCATTATTGTATTCTATTTGCTAGAATTTTGTTTAAGATTTCTACATCTGTGTTCATCAGAGATATCGGTCTATAGTTTTCTTTTTTGTTTTATCCTTACCAGGCTTTGGTATTAGGGTAATGTTGGCCTCATAGAATGAGTTGGGAAGTATTGCCTCTTCTTCACTTTTCTGGAAGAGTTTGAATATTTGATAAAATTCATTGGTGAGACCATCTGGTCTTGGGCTTTTGCCTTTGGGGAGGTTTTGGATGATTGCTTCAATTTCCTTACTGTTGATTGGTCTATTTAGATTGTCCAGTTCTTCTTGGTTCAGTCTAGGTAGACTAGAAACTTGTCCATTTCTTCTAGGTTGTTAAATTTGGTGGCATATAGTTCTTTATAATATTTTTGTATCTTTGTATGTCTGTGGTATCAGTTGTAATTTCTCCCCCTTCATTTCTAATTTTGGTTATTTGTATCTTTTCTCATTGTCCTTTAGTGACCCTAGCCAGGAGTTTGTCAATTTTATTGAATTTTTTTAAAGGACCAGCTCTTTGTTGCATCAATTTTTTCTATCATTTTTCTGTTCTCTATTTCATTTAGTTCTGCTTTAATTTTTATTATTTGCTTCCTTCTGCTGACTTTGGGATTTCTTTATTCTTTTTTTTCTAGTTATTTAAGATGAGTTGTTAGGTTGTTTACTTGTGATTTTTCTTGTTTCTTGAGATAGTCCCGTAATGATATAAATTTCCCCCTTATTACTGCTTTCACTGCATCCCAATAATTTTGATACATTGTATTTTCATTGTAATTAGTTTCTATGTATTTTTTATCTCTTCTATTTCTTTGATCGAGTCATTTTTTAATAACATGTTGTTTAGTCTCCATGTATATGTGGGGAGGTTTTGTTTTCTTTCTGCAATTGATCTGCAGTTTCAGAGCTTTGTGGTCTGAGAATACACACGGTATGAGTTCAATTTTCTTGAATTTGCTGAGGCTAGTTTTGTGTCCCAGCATATGGTCTATGTTTGAGAATGTTCTACGTGCACTAGAAAAGAATATATAGTCTTGTGTTATAGGATGGAGTATCCTGTAAATGTCAATTATGTCCAAATGCTGTAATGTGTCATTTAAAACTGATAATTTCTTATTTATTTTCTGTTTGGATGATATATCCACGGCTGTCAAGGTGGTGTTTAGGTCCCTACCTGTAACTGTTTTTGTCAGTTTTTCCTTTTAGATCGATTAGTAGTTTCTTTGTAAATTTTGGTGCTTCCTGGTTTGTAATGAGTGTCATGTCTTCTTGTTGTTGCATTGTCCCCTTTATCATTATGAAACATCTATCTTTGTGACTTATTACATTTTTTACCCTGAAGTCTGTTTCATCAGATATAATTATGACTACTCCTGCTTTCTCTGAATGCCATTTGCTTGGAGTATTGTTTTTTACCCTTTCACTTTGAGTCTTTGTTCGTCCTTGGGCTGAGGTGTGTCTCTTGGAGACAGCATATGGATGAGTTTTGTTTTTTAATCCAGTCTGCTACTCTGTGTTTTTTTATTGGTGAGTTCAGTTCATTTACATTTAGGGTGACGATTGATATATGAAGATTTCCTGTGACCATTTTATCTTCTGCTTTTTGGTGTCTCGGTGTCTCGATTTCTTCTTTGTTTTTTTCTCACTGTCAGGCTTTTTAGTTTGATGGTGTTCTATGATTTCTCCTTTTGTTTTGTTTATTTGATTGTCTGTTTGTTTTGTTTTGTTTTTTGCTATGTGTTTTAGTTCTGAGTTTTTGTTTTTGCTTTTTGGGTTTTGTTTTTTTTTTGAGTAGTTACCATGAGATTTATGAAAAAGAAAATTTCATGTAATGGGTCTTTTTCATAAGCATGCTTCCTATCTCCATTCTATTTTGGAAATTTAAACTTTTACTTCCTCTGTTTTTATGTTTTTATTGTCTCAACTTTCCCCATTTATTTTGACCTTTTGTTTCAGGTTGAATAGCCTCCTTCAGTATTACCTGAAATACTGGCCTTGTGCTGGAGAATTTCCTCAGCTTCTGTATGTCTGAAAAAGTCTATATTCCTCCTTCATATTGAAAGGATAACTTTCCTGGATAGATTTTTTTTGGCTGGAAGTTTCTCTGTTTTAATATTTTGAATATTTGGTTCCACTCTCTCCTGGCTTGTAGAGTTTCTGCTGATAAGTCTGATGACAGGCTGATGGGCTTTCCTTTAAAGATTATAACTCCTTTCCCCCCTGGCTGCCTGGAGAATTCCTTCCTTGCCTTTAATTTTTGCCATCTTCAGTATAATGTGCCTTGGAAAGATCTGCTAGAATTCAGGTAGCTAGGGGTACTGTTTTCTTCTTGAATTTGGGGTTCCAATTCTTTCCATAGGTTTGGAAATTTCTTGCTTACCATTTGTTTGAGTATGCTCTATTTGTTCGAGTATTGAGAAGTCTATTTGTAGACTTCTGTTCTGCCCCTTTTGGTATTCCCATTATTCTAATGTTGTTCTTTCTAATGGAGTTAGATAGTTTTTGTAGAGTTCTTTCATTTCTTTTAACTCCCAAATCTGTCCCTCCTTCTGTGTCATATCCATATTTTTGTCTTCAATATTGCTAATTCTTTCCTCCATCTGGTCAGCCTTGCTTTCTAAGCTAGTTAGTTCATTTTTAATTTCTTTTATTGTGTTGTTTATCTCCAGAATTTCTATTTGATTCTTTTTTTTATAGTTTCAATTTTCTTTGTTAAAGTATACCTTTTGCTCAGATTTCCTTTCTGAGGTCATTTAGCTATGTCTGAGTGCTCTGCCAGCATTAAGCTCTCTGAATGTCTTAAGAACTGCAGTCATGAATTCTGTGTGTCATAGATCATATCTTTTCAAATCTGTAAGTTCCTTTTCTGGAGATTTTTCATTTTCTTTCTGAGTGGCTTTGAACCCTAAGTTACTCATTGTATTTGATGAGTTTCTTTTCCTGGGCATGAGAACTTTTTCCCTGACAGATATGAAGAGGCCTTTCTTTCACTTCCCAGTTGGTGTTGCTGAAATGTCTTACAATATTTTCTCTTGGTTATTCAATCTTTTCACTCTGGAAGCTTTCCTGGAAGGTGGGTCTCTCTTCTCTGATCTAGTCACCCTGATCTTGACGCACCTCCTCCCTGGGAAAATGTGGTGGGCAAAAGCACTCTATGCCTCCAAGATCATTGCAGGCAGAAGCTGCTGTTCCTGTGTTTGGCAGTTTCTCTGAGCCTCAGTGCTGGTTTCTGGGGGCGGGGCGGGGAAGGCTTTTGGAAAAGGTGCAGGTTTGTTTGTGGCAGTTCGCAGTTCACAGAACAGGCACTGGGTGGAATTGTGTGGAAGATCTTTGGGAGAGTGTTAGGGGAAGCATTCAGGCTCTACGTCTATAGTTTTTGCCTGGTGGTGAGTGCAGTGTGGATTATAGCTGCCATGTGTCCCAAGGTCTCTCCCCTGGGTGCTGGCTAAGCCTTAATACAGCCTGTTTCTCTATCAGAGGTGCCTCGGCAGGATGGGTACATGCCATATGCTCCACTTTTCTCTTTTGTCCTGATCCCACACTTTGCCCAGGATTATGTTTTATTCTGGTCAGTGTTTACATGGTTGCCAGCTCTTAATTTCAATCTGCCCAGGGCCACCCTATGGCTGACACTCTGTTGCTGAGTCATCGCTGCTGCACCTCTCTTCTCCTGGCTGTGAGCACCCACATTCTAGCTCCCGGTTCTGAGCACACTGCACTCCCACTCGCAGTTCCCAGTGCCTAGCACCCTGCGTTTTGGTTCCCAGGTCCCAGTGTGACACTTTTTTCGCCCAGGGAAGTTTAGGACGCCTTTCTTCAGGCCCTAATCTGCCTAGGGCAAGCTGCTTTGTTTAGGGCCCCTAGGGTGCCTGGCTCAGACTTTAATTTGCCCATGGCCTCAGGGATTTCAGCTGCCTGCACCTCCGCCATTGCTGGTTCTTAGCCTCCAGTCTGCCCAGGATCGCGCTGCACTTCGGCCCTTGTTTCCAGGCCCCTAGTTCACTCCTTCTTCTGCCAGGCCCAAGTCATGTTCCACAGCTCCATCTCTCACAGCTCCATCTCTGCACTGCTTCCTTCCCTTTTCTTCAACTTGCCTCCCTTCCTTTGGCCCCTAGGTGTTTTCTGGCACTGCGTGTATCTCTCAGCTGAGGCTGTGTCACTTAGGGACTCCCTTGTTGGATTTTAGCTCTTCAAATTGTATTAATACTTTCCAGGAGAGGCTCCAAGGATCTCCTCTCACACTGCCATCTTGATCCCTGGAATCAGCAAATTTTTTACATTTTCTTGTTTTTCACCTTGAACTTTTGTTTCTATCTCACTTCCCCCACAGAATTTTATTCAAATGCAATGTATATTATGCTTGGAAGTCATTTTCAAAAATTGCTCTATCATTCCTCGCTGCAAAATATATATGTACATTGAAATTTATATTTTTCAGTTCTAAGGGTTAAAATCTCTTCATAATCACATTAGCATTATAATTATCAGTAGTATACAAAGGATAAAAACATGTTAATAAATAATTTTAACGTATAACTAATTATTTTGGAAATGCTTCTATTAATTTGATAGTTTTTTCCCTTATTTAGTTCATGTATTCTAGATGCATATTACTTATCACTAGAATAAAACAGGCTTCAGCATCAATTTTATTCACATTTTTTGCTTTATATATAATACTCACGGAGAAAAATTTTTACAAATAAGTAGAAAGAAATGGAAGGTGTTTTGTTATAGCGGTATCACTCAAATCTTTGAACTCCTTCTGAATTATAAACCAAAACCCATATAGTAATTTATCATCAGAATATATTTTTAATAAATTTAAGCTGACAATTTGACTAGGTCATCTTTCAATTTGTTGAAAGTAAAGAATTGGAAACTATCTGATTTGCAAAACAATTTGTAGTCCAATCATGAACAATTATTCTTTCTCTTTAACCCCAACACCAACATTTTGAATTGTGGCTAGTTTACTGCCCTAGCCTAGAGGTTTTTATACACCACCAGAGCAAATCACTGAATTAAGATAAGTAAGTCATGGAAGTAAGATTTCAGAGGGTTTTAGATTCCATTTTAACAAGTGGGAAAATGTGATTAGAAAAGGGGAGATGGAAAAAAGAGGCCAAGGGGCATTTTCAGGCAAGCCCATTTTAGCAAAGAGTACTTGTGGAAATTGAGAATCCAGCAATGGATTCTCTGAAAACTACCCTTGTTTCCACATTTCTTGGAAAGTCTTTGAGAAAAGTCACATACCTCAGTTTGAAGATTATTGTATTATCTGGACACATTGAGAGAATGCTTTACTTTCAAAAAGACCTCAACAATAACACAGAAAATTCAAGATTCTCAAAATTTATCTCTATTTTCTTTACCTGGATTCATTCCAAATGTAGATGCAGCCTAGCTTGAGAAAACTACAGCAAGGTTAAGGTGAAGCAGATGACAAAATTGTCACAACCAATAGCACAGGAAAATGTGGATGACCTTTAAGAGCCTACAAGTTTTGCTATTATGATTTTGCCAGCACTTCTCACCTTATTTTAGTTAATGGAATTAATATAATCTCCTCAAGGGTTGAACTGGCTCTGGGTCAGAAAGGACCAGAGGTCCTCATTCTGTAATTTTGTTGTCACAACCATAGCTGGAGGGAGACAAAGATAGAAAGTCAGTTTTAGTCTCTCTCTCTCTCTCTCTTTCTCTCTCTGCATTAATATGAAAATAATTACTTCTACTCTTGGAGATCTGGCTTAATTAGACTAATCTGATTTTCTACCGGTAAAACTACCATTAAAATGCTATTGCTTTGATTTCTCTAATTAGAACAATCACACTTTTTCTTAACAGATACTAAAATCAAATGCTATAATGTTGGATGAGGTCATTGTGAATAGCTTGTTGCAAGGCCTATTTTGAAGTGCCACATGTATTTCACTGAATGTTATGCAGTAACAGGGAGCAACAGAAAGTTGACTGTAGAAAAAAATATGAATTACTACAATTAATCTAAACAGTGATAAGATTCCACAAGTTATTTTATAAGAAATATATTCACTGACCATAACCACCTGTTCTTCCACTCTAAACTCCTTAAACTTAACTTCTTCCTTATTTCCCCTTAGCCACCCCTTCTTCATTTTCTTCCCTTCATAGCCTGAATGCAATGATTAACCTTTTGATTGATACTCTCATCAGCATTCTTAGCTCCCTTACTCCCTGAAACTTCTGCCATTCTGCCAAGTCTCAGCTCAGAGTCAAACAACCATCTGTTCTCTCTACTATTGCTTCTAGCTTGCCAAGCGCTGCTGGGGAAATTGTATAACTGCTGATTCATGCCATGACAAATCTGCAATTCCCAAACTCACCTTGACTCTTAGCCCTACTTGGCAATCTTTTCACTCTTCCCTGGTTGGCTTCCTTTGCCACTGGTCAAGTGCTACTCCAAACTTCAAGTCACTACTCTTCCAAAGTTTCCTACCATGCTTCCTCAATTAACAGATGCCCTACCTTTCTACTTCAGGAAAAATTAGTGTTCAATTTCCCTTCTTTCTGCTTCTAATGGTCATCTATAGCTTCACCCTCACTATCTCCATCCCAGAGGTAATGTAGTGTATCAATTACCCCCTTTTAATACTGTTATTTTATTTGAATCTTTCAAAGTCTGTATACATTATTAAAAGACAAATATTCTTTTTGTAAATCATATTCTAAGTTGAAGAAATGGGCATTGGAATGTTAGGAAATAAAAAGAGCTGATTGGCTCTAGCAAAGAGCACATCAGAATAGCAAGTGTTCTTCCACTTTCAATCATTCACAAGCAAGGACAGAAAGAAAGGTGAGTTGGGATGTTGCCTGCCTGTTAAATGTTTTAAAGTTCCAGCATAATTCTGCCAACCAAATGTCACAACATGAAATTTAAAGAGGACATACTTTAGTGATCAATGCCATTTTTGTCCTCTACTATTTGCTTCAACCTGCCACATCTGCAGTCTAAAAAGCTACTAATAATATTTAATCCACTTAGTTCCTTCTCTTAACTGTGGAGTTGGCTCACCCTCATTCAATCCAAACTTTTCATGGAAACTCCTAGGGCAACCAAAGTGAATTACATTATGCTTTACCTGATAATGCAGTCATATTACACTAGTTATCATATAAAACTTAAAGTAATACATATATGCTTTAGAAAAAGTCTTTTTAGAGACTAGTTAAAAGAGAAATTTTGATATATAAGATATGTAGGAGAGACATGTATCATATCTAACCAGGGGCAGATCCAGGTTTTGTGAAATCCTGAAGTGTATATAATTTGGGGGAGTTCTCCTTCTAAAAAAGAATACGAAATTATGAATATAAAATGAGATACAGGGTCTTTGGAAGAGGTCTGTGAAAATAAGGGGCTCTATAGCTTAAGCTTCATTAGCTTCATATAAATCAGCTTATTTTGTATTTGACTGCTTACTTAGGGCATTAAACAATCCCTAAACCCAAACCAACCAAAAATGCACTAAAATAAAAACATCTTACATGAACCAGGAACTTAATATATAATAACATTTCATTCTCACAATAAACCTTTTTACTTATTACCATCCTCGATTTCACAAAAATAAGAACTGAAGGTCAGAGAATTTAGTAACTTATAGTTCACAGCTTACAATGAAGCTGAGATTCAAACCAAGATATGACAAACTACTCATGTTATTTCCACTGCAATACTCTGCCTTTGAGGTTTCTCTAGAGACAAAGTGTTTATGTTACTTTGGAGAATGCTCCTAGAGAATGTTTGAAAATGCTCAGTTAATACTTGCAATTGAAATTACTTAATTCACATTTGAGAGTGCCATTAAAAACATGGCTCTAAAATTATGTTTAAAGGGCATGAAGAAACAAATGTATAACTTTTGGGTTATCTTTTGCTCACTAGTGACATAAATGAAGACAGGCGATCTTAAAATCTAGGAGAAATGTGGTTCTAATTAGGAGAGAAAAATGGAGGCAGAGTCAGAGTCTGGAGGTAAGTCTAGAATTACAGCCTCTCAGGAAAGAGACTGGCTATGAAAGGACCTATTGACAGTATGGATTTTTCACAAATTATATCTTCTCACTACATGTCCAATATTCTCTTACCTTACCATTTGGGATATATCAAGTTTTAAAAATAGGAAAATAATGACAACTGGCATATATATAATGTTACTCAACATTATATCTATACCTTATATTTGCCAGTTTCGTCTCTATTTTTTTTTAAAATAGAGGTATCCCTTGGAGGTATCCCTTCCTCTTCCTAAGACCCCCAGAAGGCAGATGCTTTGTCTTTACCTTTTCTTCTCTCACAGAATGCTGTACTGTGCCCTACAGATAGTAGGCATTCCACGGAGGTTAATTGCCATAGAAGATAGTATTGATGAGTTATTTTTGACAGGTCACCCTTTTCCAACACAATAGGAACTTCATTATATAGATATGTTGTGATTTTATCCAATTCAATCAAAGACTTTAGAATAAAACTTTTGGCATTGGCTAAAGCTAAAGCAAGAACTTATAAGATGTAGTTAACAGTACTTTTAGTCAACAAACTGTCATTGATGTTGGAGTTACTTAAAAGGCCTGTTTGATTCTGTGGTCTTAGGGCCATTGTGACCTCAAGCTGTAGCTAAAATCAGTGCAATGCAACAGGAGTTTCAAGAACAGCAGCACAAAAATGATGACTTAACTGAATGGATGGAACAAGAAGGACATATTTTCAGGAAAACCTCTTTATTCTTACAGTAGAAATTTTCCTTCAAGATGACAAGTAGTTCAAACTCTCCAGGTTCTTACTTGCCCTCAAAAACAAAGTGAGTTTTTCACAAAAGATGCCTACATGTTACTATCCAGGAGGGAAAAGAGGGTCTCTATTTTAACCCAGACTAAAGGCAGGTATTATGGTGTGTCTTCCCACAGAGGTACTAAAATAGATGACAACTACTTGAAGGAATTGAATGAGGACTTAAAACTAAGAAAGCAAGAACTGCTAGAGATGCTAAAACCTCTTAAAGATAAGAACAACATCTTATTCCAGAAATTAATGTCTAACTTGGAGGAAAAACAGAGAAGGTAAGGGTTCCCTCCTCAGGATTTCCTACAGGGAGAAAGGGTGGAGAACTTTAATCCATAGGATTAGTAATTATTACTTTCATTTTTAAAAAATGGTTTAGACATTAAGCTATCATAGGTAGAAAGTTTGTAACCACAAAATCAAAGTGGCAAAGAATTTTTCATTTTCTTTGAGTAAAATTAAATATGACTCAGCCCTCACTTCACAGGGCCATAGTTATTACTCTTCTTCCCTAGAGTACCCACCCCAGAAACAAATAAGGGCCTTTAACATCTTCAGTCTATCCTGGTCACACTGATATGGAGTGGAGATCTTTTCCGAGTCTAGAGTCTAGCTTCACTAAATACACTAGGCAGTTGAGGTCTTAAGACTTCACTAGGACATTCACTGTTGTTGGAACTCACTAACTCTTTCTAGTCTCAGGAAATCTCACTTTAATGATTTACCTTCATTCTCCACCCTTACCATAAGCCTCTCAGGGAGCTCAGACTTTTGGAGAACAAATGCCAGGCAGAAAGTTGTGGTCAAGCAAATTCAGAAACTCAGACTTCTCTCAGGGCAAGATAACACAAAGTTTTGTTTCTCTACTTGTAATTGGGAAGGAAAAGTACTATCAACATAAAGATTAATTAATACCTCTAAAGGATATCCTCTTTCACAGTCAAAGACATGGTATTGACTCAGATTTTGTTAGAAATTTCAGGATGGCTTGATTCTCCGGGGGCTACCATAAGGGTATGTGGTTTCCCCAACTAACTCAAATGTCTTTATATGGAGAAGCAAGGTTGGAGAGAAGGACAGAAACAGGATGGGGAATCATTCTGGGATTTAACCTAAAGAAAACAGGTTCTTCAATCTCCTTTTTCACAGGGGTAAAAGTGCCACTTTTTACCCCAAAATTCATATACCAAAACGCTCTTCTGAAGGGACGAAAAGGAGTCTCAATGGCTGTTGGAGACCTAAGTTTCGAGCATTATACAGCACAGAATTCATTACAGAGCACATAGCTAAGGCAAATGTCAATTAAGAATGAAGTAATCCTATAGAGACCTTCTATGTCCAGAAGGACTTCCACCATTCCTATGATTTCAGCCCCTATTTCATTCCCATGGTGGAGTACCTTCCGACTGGTTGCAAAATATTAATATTACTCTTTAGGAAGTATTACATTTCATGATGTGTCTCCCTTCTAGTCTACAGATCATGAGGCAGATCATGGCAGGGAAGGGGAATGACGAACCCTCAGTCACAGAACTCATTAAGGAAGCAGAGGAGATGAAGCACAATCTGGTAAGAGGTTGGCAGGCGCTCCAGGGAAGGACCCCCTGAACAGGGCTCAATTCCACTGCTGCCATCAGATGTGGAAGGAAAAACAAGAGTGTTCGTCTCTAGTATCTTGTGCTCCAACCCTAATACCTCCTTGATCTAGGAAGTCCAGGATGATCCAAAGGGAGTAAGGTGAAATGCTGGGAAGAAAAAGAACTAGCTAGCAAAAATACTGTTTCTTTGACTTAAAAAAAAACAACTTTTCATCCAGGTGGTCAGTGAATACAAGCATATTAAATCTTCCCACTGTAGAAGGAATAGAAAGTACCTACCAAAGAAAGAGAAAAGAAATCTCTGATTCTTACAAGATTTTAAAAAATCAACAATGTGAATCTTAAAAACTAGAAATAAGCCCCAGAGAAATTGCCACATGATAAGAACATCTTAAGTATTGAAGTATGAGAAACTCATTTCTATTGATCTCATTCCACAATGATCATAATTGAGGTTATTATTCAAAATTGTTATTTTTCTGTCATCATCATCATCATCATCATCAAACTCATCTCTCGTGTTCCTGGGTTTTGGGCTATGTCCATTTATTGCTTTCCTCAGAGGTTGACCATGTCCCTGCACTCCTTTCCCCCTATTACATACTAATTTCTTCCAATTTCATTTCAATGACTAGACAAACACGTTTCTGTGTGCTTGGTTCCCCCCACCCCCAACAGGAAAGGAAAAACAAGATGCTTCGGAAGGAAATGGAGATGCTATGGAACAAGGTGTGCCTCTAAGGATCTCTTGAAAGTATTGTCTTACAGACCATAATGCAAAGAACTTCCCTTTCCCCTGTTTCCCATCCTTATTTTTTCAAGTCCCTGCTTCCACTCATGCCTCATTCTAATTCATTCTCTGCACAGCAGCCAAAGTGATATTTTTAAAACAATCAAATCGTATCACTCTTCTTAAGAAAACCCTTTCAAGCTGCTCCTTATTGTGGCATAATCTGGCTCTTGCCTACCTATCTAGTCTCCTCTCACAGAAGTCCTTCCCTGCCACACAGGCCTCCTTGTGTTTGCTCAAACATGCCAAGACATTTCCTATCTGATCAAGGCTTTTGGTCTTGCTTTATCTCCAGCAGGCTTTAATGGTATTTTCTTATGTTTGGCTCATTCTCTCCTTTCAAGTCTCTACTTAAATGTCACCTTCTCAGGGAGACCCTCCTTGTTCATTCTAACTAAAATAGGGTAACCTCCTTCCTATTTTCTTTTCTTTTTTTTTTTTTTTTTATGTGGGTAGTTCTCTGGCTGGGAATTGAACTCAGGCGACAGCGTTGACAGCACCAGCGCTGAAGCCTTAAGCCACTACACCACCAGGGAATTCCCCTATTTTCTATTATACAACCCTGTTCATGTCTTCTGTAACACTTTTTATAATAGAAGCTTATTAATTATCTTACTTGTTTCTTGTCTTTTTGCCTCTCTCTGCAGTATGAGCTCCTCCTGTATTTTGATTGCTTTGTTCATCTGTGAAACCCTAGCACATAGCATGATGCTTGGAACATAGTAGACAATAAATATAAGTTGAATGAATACCTAATTCTGATTCCCCTACGATTTTGCAGCAATCATTGCATGATTTGAGATAACAAGAGTAGAGCTTTCTGCTGGGAAACCAGGAGTGGGTGGAAATTCCTTTGTGGACTAAGTCCATGGGATCTGAGTGCTTTTTCACAGGCTATGAGACTAGAAGAACAGATTGTGTCTTTTGATAAAAACAGGTGTGTGATGTGATCGCTGACTGCATTTTCATCTCATCTTTCCACAAATAATGATACCATCAACCCTGCATCTTATACTGAGATCTGCTCTTAGTTCTCAGTGGCAGCTACAAATCAGTTCAATGAATTGTCAGAAGTTTCCGTTCCTGAGTTCTTGAGTCCTTGTGATAGGAAATGTGCCAGCACAATTTCTCTATCAAATTTCACCTTTTCCAGAGCTCCCAAAACACTTTTTACAAGGGACATCCATATGCCATACACTCCCCATATTTTTAGACAGTGAGAAATGGAGAGAGAACAGCAGCATGCCTAGTAGTTAAGAACAAAGACTTCAGAGTCTGAGAGAACTGGTTCAAATTCCAGTTCTGTACCTTCCTAGCTGTGTGACCCCAAACAATGATTTAACCTCTTCAAGTCTCAGTTTTCTCATCTATATAATGGAAAAAAATATAGTCCTGTGAGTCTCAAATGATAATGTTAGTAATGCCGTAAAGTAAGTAATAAGTAGCTTATAGTAGTGACTGGCATATAACGAGGGTTCAGTTAACCCATTTCCTGTTTGCCCCAAGCACTTGTGGCTGCAGCATTTACCCAGAGATAATTGGCAGATTATAGTCCTTACTCCCCAGATTCCATACTTTGAAACTTATCACACACAAAAAATATTATTAAATACTGATCATCATACACATTTCTGTTACATTAGGATTAAAGACAAGTTCTGTTCAGAAGTAACTCCAGGAATAGTTTTTACATTTTATTTTCACATTGAAAATCAGTCAGATTTGCTTCTGTAAAATTAAATGAACACAGCAGTGAACTGCACTTTATTTTTTCCTGAAAGGGAAATGAGTTAATAGTTTTTATTATTATAAGGTACGCTCAAGGGAAGAAATGAAAGGGCTTGTTCCATTCTGAGCCCCCTTTAGTAGTTCACTTTTCATGATGGGCTGGCTCTGAGAGGTTCCTGAGTGGTAGGAACCAAATGACTTGACCCATATTGGCCTTCCACCTACCTTACTAACTTCCACTAATTTAAAGCTTTGCCGAAATATCTTTCTACAGACATTCAATACAGAAGAACTTGGTGATCAACAAAAAACACAGCAGATAAAAAATAAAGCAACCTTACAGGATAGAAAGGCAAGTAAACTGCAGGGTACTTAGAATTTAACGAATGTCACACAACTGAAAACAGCCTGTTGACAATCAGGGCTATTTGGGCAGGCAGATAGGTAGGATCTGGGCCTTTAGAGCATATTGGATTTACTGTCTGTTGAGACATTGCACTTCTTTCCTGAGGCCTCCTATTCCTTTAGCTCTCTTCTTTCATCCCAGGCTCCCCAAACCCCCTCATCACCTAGGACAATCAAGAATGAATCGGAGACATCATGTGCAGAGAAAATGAAAGAGATAAGGAAGGTAGTACAACCTTTCTGAATGGTAGTGGCTTTTAGAGCTGATAGATTAGGTATCTTTAATGTAGCAGTAATCTACCTAAATTATAGTGTGTTCCTGAACTGATACAAATTATTACAGGAGATCTGGTTCCCTGGGGACACTATATTTGAGTTAGAGTGACAGTGCAATTTTCTGGGAAATCATGTTAACTAGGGCAAAGTGGGAGAAGCTATACCAATAATGACAACTTTGCAATAGGTATATGATATCAAAACACTTGTTAATTTGTTTTTGAACATTTATTTAGAGGTATTATGCTTGTATCTAATCTTCTCACAGTCAACTCATTCATAGAAAATGATCCTATTCATTTAGCCTTTAACTTTTGGAGAATGGATTGCACAGATGAGGATAATTAAAAGGACTGTGCAGTAGAAAACAATTTATTAGTGAATCTATGACATCATAATTTTGCTATAAAGTCTTTACAGCATATTGAAAAAACTGATTTTTTTTTTAATCTCAATTTACTTTTTCACCCAGAGGCTCTTTCTTCCACCAGGAAATGCAAGAGAAGAAAATAGAATGGGTCAGGTATCAGGAACAAGCCGACACCCTTCAGGTACTAAGGTTTTCCCATGCTGGACTTGGGGTACAATTTCATTCATATAATATAAAGGCTTTTAGTTTTATAATGTTAAGAAAGCCCTGATCTCTTCATGTAGATTACCAACTGTCCAGCTCTAAAAAGTGTCTCATGAGGACATGGCTGGAGAGACCTATCTCCAGCTTTACCTTGAGTAACTTGGGGTAAATAGCATTTTTTCCCTTATGGTCTTGATTTTTGTTGTATTTGAACTGGGAAACAAATTACAAATACTTTCTATCCAACTTTTAAAGGCTAAATATGATGGGATCATTTTTAAACTTCTAAGAAAAAAGGATTCAGGTAACAGTGGATTTAGAGAGGCCAACGGTATATGAATCGTTTTGAAAAATGTTCTCTTGTAGAATGATTTTAATGGAACAGTGATTGAGCTGAGAATTGAAGCCTTGAAGAACTACCAGAAAGCCAATGACCTGAAATTATCACTGTATTTACAGCAGAATTTCGAGCCAAAGCAAGCATTTTTTAATCATCCTGGGTCCCAAGGTAGGTAAAGTTTCATAGGTACACAGTTTGAGGTTTGTTTTTTTTTACATTACAGATCCCATTATCTGTAAAGTGATCAACACACCGTCTGGCACACAGTAAGTTAAATGTCAATAGTGCATTATAATAAATTTAATTACTATCATCCTTATTATTATTATTCAGCTTTCATACCAAGGTAAGGATTGCTCTGAAGGAATTGAAATTTTCCTTTGTAAAAACTAAGTCATACATTAAGTACTTGGCATATGTAGTTAATACATACTCATAGTTGGCACTTAATAAAATATTAGTTTCCTCACCACCTCATTTCCTAGGAATTAGAGTAATTTGGTCTCACAAATCTTGTTGGAATAGACTTTGCTAATTCAGAAGGCCAAGGAGGTACACATCTGACAACAGCTGTGAGTTCTACCAATCCAGATACTGCTCTGGAAGTTTTAGCATTGCCTACCCCCACCCCCCAAGAATTTATGGCATCATTAGAGGAAATCATATAGTTTACCCCCCCACACATACACACACACTTAATACAATAAAGGAATGGCTACTGAGAGGCAGAAGAAAAGAGTTCTTAAATTTTCAGGGAGCTGAGAATATGAACTCTGTATTTTAAAAGAGACATGGAATGAGAAATCATGGCTAAGGGATGACAATGTCTTATCAGTATCAGTATTATGTTTGCATCTCTAATTTCTTCTCAGTCTTATTCCATAAATGATTTGAACAGCTTATAAAATCATACATAGCACATAAAATTAAATAAATAAATGAGTAAGTCAAGGCAAAGGGAAAATAAGTTGAAGCCAGGTAAGTACATGAAAATGCAAAATAGAATTACTATATAGTTGGTAGAAGTAGGCCTCAAGTTTGGTTCTGAAATTTCCCCCCAAAAGAAACATGGATTTATGATGTCCCCAAAATAACAATAACCAGGAGAAACATAGCTTTCATTGGTACTGATTTAGAGAGAAATTTTCCAGGTCCTTATCATGAAGATAGGACATTCTATGTGTATTATAGTAGCTAATGTCCTCAACAATATGTTCTAAAATTAACTGAGACTCTCAAGTTTTCTATGCTGTTTCTTTTCTGTTCTTTGGTATGATCTGATAAGAAATTATTAGTTTTAAATGTTTAAAAAGCTATGAATCAGCTCAAGATGATTTGGTCCAGGTACATAGCATTTTATTGGTCTGACTTGATCCATATGTAAAATTTAGAAAATCTACGAGACTAGATGGATACTTATCCTTCCATTCGTTTTTCTTTTAACTATTATTTTTTTAAATTCACATTTTATTTGTTTATACTTAGGTACTTGTTTTTTGTATTAAAAGGAATTTAACATTTTTAAATTGTTAAATTTATTTTATTTTATTTTATTTTGTTTTGTTTTTTTAGCTTTTTGGTATGTGGGTAGCTCCCTGACTGGGAATTGAACCCAGGCCTCAGCACTGACAGCGCCAATGCCGAAGCCTTAAGCCACTGCACCACCAGGGAACTCCCTAAATTGTTAAATTTATTTAGGTGACATTGGTTAGTAAAAAATTACATAGGTTCCAAGTGTACAGTTCTGCATTACATCATCCATGTGTTGCAACTTGGGTTCACAACCCAGAGTCAGTTCTCTTTCCATCACCATATGTTTGAGTCCACCTCCCTCCTCACCCACTTCCCTCCCCGCTTACCCTCAGGGAATCACTGAACTATTGACTGTGTCGGTGAGTTTTTGTTTCTTTGTTTCTTTCAGTTTTATGTTCCACATATGAGTGAAGTCATATGGTTCTTGGATTTTTCTGTCTGGCTTATTTTGCTTAGCATGATGATCTCAAAGTCCATCCATGTCATTGTAAATGGCCATATTTCATCTTTTCTTATAGCTGAGTAATATTCCATTGCTCATATATACAACTTCTTTATCCAGTCATATATTGAAGGACACTTCGGCTGTTTCCATGACTTGGCCACCATAAATAGGGCTGCAATAACATTGGGGTACATATATGTTTGCAGACTAAGGTTGTCAAATTTTGGGGGTTAGATACCCAGAAGGGGAATTGCCAGATCATATAGTAACTGTATTCTTAATTTTTCGAGGAACCTGCATACTTGTCCTCCATAGAAGTTGTACCAGGGAAAGATTAACTATTGTTATGATAAGAACTGAACCACAGAAAGTTTGAAGTTTTCTCCAATAAGAACCTGGACTACAACCAGAAGCAGTATAAAGTCATTAAGATAATAATGAAAAAAAAAAAATAGAGGAGAGAGGGTTACGAAGAGGATTGATCCTTGTTTTATTTCATTTAAAATTAGCTGAAGGTCATCTCGAGGGATTCAGAAAGTAAGAAGCCAAAATTCGTTTAGTTCTAGACTCAAATCAAACCAAGATTATTTAATAGGAAAAGATTCCATTCAACTTGCTCACCTCAGGAGTTTTTTTGTTTGTTTGTTTGCTTGCAGAAAATTGAATCTTTGAGCTATGAACTAGGACAGCCCTTAAATCAACCCCCTCTTTTCTGTACGCTCCTCTTAGGTTTCTCGGGAATTAAGTGATAAGGCACCACACTGTAAGGTTACCACAAATGACTGTAGCCACAGGAATTAGTGACCCATTGTTCCTGTGTTTTATTGATTGTGCATTCAGTGAGCATGAATTATAGCCAGTTTTATTTTCTAACACACACATCTACAGAATCTTTAGGTGTGTTTGAGCCCAAGTGGTTCTGAAATTGAAGTCTTAGGATTTGGTTATAATTACTTATTTATAACCAACTGATTGAAAAGTAAACACAAGAAATATTAGTTTTCTTTATACAGAGATTTTTAAAGTAATTATGTTAAGATATTATGACGAACAGTGATATAATAGGGAGGTTGTTTGGTGGTGTGTTTCCCAACTTCTGTGTCACTTGGACTCTTGTTTATTCAAATATTTTGTTTAATTGACTTCTTTAATTTCTTAAATGCTGTACTTGAAAATAAAATTTATATTACTGTTTTAAATGAAACACCAATGAAGTTATCCTTAATAGAAAATAAACTTAATAAGTATGCAGAAAACAAAATTTTAATATTATAACAAGATGTTGAAGCCTAGGCTTATTAGAAAGTGAGATTAGCAAGAGGTAGAGAGTTTTAAAGAAACATAGCAACAAACTGAAACTTTCTCCTTATTGCCATCAAGTTAGAAATAATTAAAAAGGGAATGATTTTCCTACTGTGACTTATAGTATTTAATGTGTGTTTTATCACCTCCTAGATTTATCTCAGTTGCCACCTAAAATCATCTTACCGTCAAATTTTTGGAAATAGTAATTTAATATAAAAAGCATTGGGTTTAGTCATACGTATGAGTTGTAGGCCTTAGTCTGAAGCTAATCAGTTAAATAATCTGTGCAAGTCATTCAGTTTAAGTTTTTTTATCTAAAACAATAGTAACATATTATAGAGAATGTTGAAAATATATGGCTTTGGATAACCCTAACAATGACTCTATGGGATAGGTATTACAGAACAAGAAACAAGTTTAGAGAAGTCAGGCTTATGACTCCATATCCAAAGCTCATCATCTCCTAGAATATGCTATAAAATAGCAGTGTTAGAGTATGTGATTTCTCATGACTCTTTATTTCTACAGGCTATGACCTGAATCCAAACTTATCACTTGTTTAATATATAATCTCAATGAAGAATCATACTACCTAAGGTTAATTTTGTTCAGTAATAAAATGGTTCCAAAACAGGTTGACAGATTTGTTATTCTGCGTTTAGCCCAGTAGGTGGCACCAATCACATCCAGGCTTCTAGTCCATAAAGGGTGGTAATTCAGGAAATGGTGTGGGAGCAACTGGCCTTCCATTACTCTTAGAACAAAATGTGCTACATTTATATACCAGATAAAAACAAAACAAATAAACAAACAAATACAAAAACAAAAACTATTGCTGCTTTCTGCCATGCTCTGTGGCACTGAGGTATATTGCTGGCGGACTTAATTAGACCGTATTAAACTCAGTATTCTGCTGCACAATCCTTGCCTATTCTACTCCCTGAACTACAGTTCCCTCCATTTCAAAAAACACAGTCATTTCCTCCACAATCCCTATCTAGTATAACTTTTTTCTACCACTGATAAATCAGGTGATTGGGACGTCATAATTTAAAAAGTTGGTTAGGTAATTCTACAAGGTGGTGATTTTTTGCAAGTTAAGAACCTAATAGTGTTCCTGGATAATGTTCCTTTTCCTCTGGTTTCAAAAGAATTGGATTTCACAAGCCTGTCTTAAAGAAAAGGAGGGAGGGGATATAATTTTGGACACACCTCCCAGCAAATGAGGCACAGGCCCTTCTGTTCCAGGCATTTCCAAGTAGAGGGAGGTTTTCTTTCACTGCTCCTGGCCAAGAATCCCTCCTTTCACACCCCTCCTCCCAGTCTAGCCTGCTGGTTGGCTGCCTTGGAGTGGTGTGACCTATTTGCTTGGCAAAGTATAATCCTGTGTTAATATTCCTGACTTTGTTACCCTTCACGCAGTCCCTACTTGCCAATTCCCTTGAGGCCCAACTTATGTTAATAGTATTACTGCTGTCAGTCTTATCTGCTTAGTATGCTGTAACATCTAGTCTTACAGAAGAGAAACACATTTTATACCTAGGGTAAGGTCTTTCCTTTTAGTCTTTCCAGAAATGGGTCACATTTGAAGGGATTTACTTCCCCACCAGTACAAAATTACAATTTGACCCAGGGTGTATGGCAGCTCTTCTCTGGCTTCAGTAGTCAAGAGAATAGTTCATGGCCTTTGTCAGTCACCTATCTTAGCACAGGCACGAAGCAATCTTTAAATTCAGCTGAATGTCCCATCATGCCTGCTGGTGTTTAAAGACGAGTTTTATCTTTAGTAATAATAGAGGTGGTGATAAGACATTTGATTCTGACAGCCTTGTTTTTCTCTCCTCCCCTACCCACCTCCCACTAAACTCTTAGCATTTCCTTGAGCTTTTCTGAGGAGAAGCTGAAGGCTGGATGTGAATATTTTGCTACATTTATAAATTCTGATGAGAGTCCAGTGAGGTGGGAAATGAATACTCTTGAGACCTTATTTATTCTATAACTCCCTCTGTTTTGAAAGCAAGTCATTCTTCCTGGCTTTAACCTTTACTTCACTTCAGTATTACTCTTCCTGATGGCTGAAATACACTCCAGCAGGTCCTGTGGAAAGGAATAGTAGTGTTAAACTAAAATGCTGAAAGACAGGGGCAGAAACCCACAGGTAGCTCAAATCTGGATTCTTGATAGATAGTATTGCTCTCAGATGCGGGCTTTTTTTAAAGCTTTGAGACAATTTGATGCCAAAGTTAGGTTTATGGTATTAGCAGTTTATGAAGTTAATTTCTAAACTAGGTCATTCATTCAAATCATATAAAACCCACAGAAATCCAGGGGAAGAATAAAAGTCATCTTCCCAAAATATAAACTTAAGGGTTGAAAAAAGGAAATTGTACCTTTATTAATATGATGATTATTTCAATGAGTGACATTAGATTCCAAACTGTTTTGCATCACACACTCAGGAGAGCAGTAGTAGGACATCTAGGATAGGGTTGTCATATTTAGCAAACAGAGGATGTATAGTTATCATTGAATTGCAGATAAACAATAACTTTTTAGTATAAATATGTCTCAAATATTGCATGAGACACACTTTATAGTAAAAACTATTTAGTGTTCATTGAAATCCAAATTCAGCTGGGTGTCCTGCATTTTGGTCTGGCAACTCTAACATAGGACAGATTCACTGCAAAGCATATTTAGCATCCTACAGCTCTCCTCTCTCCCGTTTTTATTGCCTCCCTTCTCCCTCTGTCTCAGCCTGTGTCTGTCATTCTCTGCCTCCTCTTTCTTCTCCACACCCACCATTAGCTTTTGTTTGTGCTTCACTATCCACAGCTGGTCATTTTTGTGGAATCTGTATCTAAGTATCTGTGGTTGTGTATATATCTATATGATTTACGATCACATTTCTTCATTTATAAGTTGCATTATAAGCACATTTTGTAGTCTCTCAAATAAAACTGTTTTTACTTGCATGTAATACTCAATGATTATTTTTTTCTTGCAGGACATGAGCTATCAACATCAACAAAAGGTTCATCACTCTAACATTAAAAGTTTGATAAAGTTAGTTTTTTAAACAATAGAAAATCCACACCAATGCCATCATTGATACAATGATACAATGATAGGCTACAGTGATCAATGTTAATAGCCTTGCAACTAAAAATAAAACTTTGTTTTTCCTCAAAGAAAGCTCTCATTGTCCTAATGTTTCTCATCAGGTACTGTGGGCACTGCAACTATGGGCAGAGCAACTATGGGCAAAAATGAATCTAATGTGGTAAGAACTTTCATTTTAAAAATCAGTTTGAAGGCTTTGAAAAGACAGTGGTTATGAATTTTTGGAATGCATTTGTGTTAATGTATATTCTAATTTAATATTTTTAAGGATCTGCAAAGTGAGTGCCAGGGCACTTGATGTTTTAGCTATCTTTTTTTTCTTTTCTTTTCCTTTCTTTCCCCCACTCTGTTTTAGAGAATCCTGGGATCAAAGGCCTGCACATAACAAGGAACTAAAGGAAGTCAGTTGGATGATGTAGGAGGGAGGCTCTTTTTCTTAGGTCACTGACAAATGACTCTCTGAAGGATTAGAAGACTTTCACTCCACTTGCTTGAACAGATTTAAAGACTAGGCATAGCCATGTTTGTTAATTAAAATCTCTCCAACCTTTGTTTTAGTGCTGTTTCCCATCATTACCCATCAAACTGGGTAAAATGCTAGTTAGATGTTTTGGCCTTAGCATGTCAGGAATTTAGTCATGTAGAGATTGTAAAACAGCTTCTGATTATTTTGATAGCTTTTGATTTTGAAATGACTAGATTTGAACCACATCGTATGTTGTTAACAAGTACATTAAAAGCTGCTCTTTTCCACCTCTGAAATGTTTAATTCTGGGCAGGTCCACCAATGGCAAATGAATAAAAGTAGGCACAAAAATAAAGAAAATTACACTCCATAGACTCCTCTTACTCTCATCAGCCCAGTTGACTCTGCCTCTTGGTTATCTAGTCCTTGAATGTCTTCTACCTTCCTCCTACCACTGTTTTAGTTTGGGCCCCCTTTCTGCCTGCATTACCACAACCTCTTAATTGGTTTTCCTGCTTCCAGTACCTCTAATTCATCTTCCACAACACCCTGAAACTACCTTTTGTAAAAAAAGAAATGAGATGATGTCACTTCCCTACTGGTTTCACATTGACTTTAGAAGTGTAAAGTCCAAACTCATTCACAGACCACACATCTTTTATTGTATTCCCCCTTCCCTTGTATGTCCTGCATTGAGCTCTACGGTACTATTTACATTTCCCCTGATGCACCATTAGTTCTATTATCTCTATGTTTTTACCTAAAGCTGTTCCTCTGCCTGAAAGATTCTTCTTTCCTTGTCTGCTTGACCATTACCTATTTGTCCTAGGGGTTGAGTTTGGTGCCCATCTTTTATCCCAGTAATTCTTAATCGAGCTGTGTATTAGAGTCTCCCTGTGAGCTTTTAAAAATACCAATTCACTGGGCCATTCTCTGGGTCATTTAAATTATGATCTCTAAGGGATAGGGCAAGAGCATCTGTATTTTTTAAAAGCTCCCTGGGAAATTCTTAAGTGCAGCCAGGTTTGAGAATCACTGTTCTAGGCTATCTTATCTTTATGATAGCACTTAATGAACTATATTGCAATTATTTGTTAACCCAGCTATCTTCCTCACTAATGATGAGCTCTTTGAGGCCCAGGACTATGTCTTGTTCATCTTTTCATTTTGACACAGTTTCTGGGATTTGATAGAGGCTCAGATATTGCAGAGCCACAGAAAGTTAATTGCAAAGTCCCAGGTCTCTTGACACCCTGTCTTATGGCAATATGATACCACTGGATCATAGTCCCTAAAATCTTCGGATCTTTTCTTTATCCTGATTAGGTGTCATTAATTTTCTATTTCATGTCAATTCGGGGAAAGTGGATTTATTAAAAAACACTTCCTAACCTGTAGGAATCCCTTTTACCTTCTGTTAATGAGCAAAATAAGCCAACCAATTAAAATTCTCCATGCTCCCAAAGTTCATTTAAATCTTTAAAGGTGTATTTAAGGTGGATTTTTAAAAAATGCACTGTTGGACGAGGAAACGTTTACACAAAGTCATTGGAAGGGACTTTAAATAAGCATAAAGTTGCTTCACAGAAGAGGAAAATGGTTCAGGTATGTTGAAAGGTATCCAAACTCCCACAATTAATTGATGCTGTTAACAATTAAGCTGACCACTGAAGCCAAGGTATTATTACTACCAGTTCGAATTCCAATCCAATTTATATTTTGCCTCTGTTGACCACAAAAATAATAGGCTCTGCAGCCAAGATGATTAGTTTCATGTTCTACTAAATGTAATCCACATTGTTTCAAGAAAGTTAGCAGTCCTGAGAGATTTTCCAATTGGATTAGACTAAGCAATCAGAATAAAAATCAGGAATATAAAATCTGACTGTATCACTGTCTACCTTAAACAACTAATTTAATTTCAAGGCCTTAGAGTCCCAATTTAAAAATTGGATTAAAGAGCAGCATTTGAATGTTTTAAATCAGGTGTTGTTGTTTTACCCCTCAATGGGTTTAGATACATTTCTGATCTTTTTTACTTATTTTTTGAACTTTATTGCAATTATTTATTATTGTTAATTATTCATTAACTAAGCCATTGAATAAGCTTGTTTACTTACTAGCAGAGACTTATAACTGCTTAAAAAATGAATACTTTGCCTTCTCCAAAGTATTGAAATTGTATGTTCATTATCAGTCAGGCTTATCACCTTTCTCTCAAATGCCCCAAATCCTTCAATTTCTTTAAAACACAAAACTGAAATACCATAGCTTTTTATATTACTTTGTTTTTAAGACTTTATATTGGACTGACTTTCACCTAAATGGCAGTGTGAAGTTATCAGTTAGATTGATTGGCTGTTCATGAGTGTTTGCATTTTGATAAATCCAGGATATGGATCTCAGCTTTGTATATATAAATTTATTTGGTCATCTTACTCAACAGGTCAGAGATTCATTCAAGCTACTCAAACTCCCAAGAGAGTCACTGATACCAAATATTAATTTAGAGTACAGAGATGGTTATACTTTCCAATGTGGTTATGTCTATATTTAGGGTATCCCCATCTCAGCTTCAAATTATTAGGGGAATTGACTTAGTAGTCAGAAAGTACTGGTGTAATTAAAACATCATCATTATAGTTCTATTTATACTCACAATATTCCAATTATGTTTCTGAGAATTGGAACTCTTGATATCCTTGACTCCACTTGGGAGATAATTCTCAATTTTAAACTGTCCCATAAGCAATACATTTACAAACCATAATGTTGGGTAATATTGTATTTGTGGCTTATCTCATTTACTTTACCTTGATTTTCTAGCTATTCACAAAATATCTGCTAATATTTCACCTTCAAAATTTGCCTTTCTACAATGACCTTAGAGATTAGTGATATTTGTCACACTTCTTTCTTATATGAAATAAGGCCACCTAAATAGACTGATACTTTCAAGTGACAGTATGCAACATTAGGTCCAGGCAGAAAATCCAGCTTTAGCAATATTTGAGTGAACTATGGCCACCTTTGGTGGTGTGTAGGCAGAGGCTTTTGCAATCTGTTATATGCCAAGGCAAATTTCTAACAGCCCTTCTGGCACCTTTTGAAGAGCCAGCGTTGCTAGCAATTCAAAGTCCCCATTGCTTCATATTTCTGTATTTATTCATCAAATATTAGGAAATAGGAAGAAAACAAGGTATCGTGTTGAAAAGGGATACTTGCTCTGCAGCCAATCTCACAAGAGATACACAAGCAAATAAATATAAACTGTAACTATTACATGATAAAATGAGATTTTTCAGAATACCTGAAAAACCCATCATTTCTGCTTCCTTCACAAATTCATTTATGCTTGCTAACATTTCAATGTTTTACTTAATGTTCATTTTAAGCTACAAAAACTGTATAAACATTCCTAACCACATTTCCTCCAATTATTAGTTAACCTGAGAGAAAAATGAGCCTTAAGTTAACAAAATAATTTTCCTTTTGTATATTCCTTTTTCTAAAAGATAGAAACCAAGATATTCTTTCTAGGGTAGGTGGGCTTGAATGGAAAGCAATTAATAATTTAAGAAAAGGATGATACTTGTGAATTGTTAAAAAGTTCACAACCTCAATCCATGTCAGTTGTTAAACTTGGAATTATTATTTCTTGACCTGTGTATACTAAACACTAAAAATGTAAGGCCTTGTAGTCAGAGCCTTTTTAAGAAATCAAATAGCTTCTACGCACTTAATGTTACTTTTCCATTTAACAAATCTCACCTTTTCTTTTATCTAAAAATTCTTTCCTCTTCTAGTAAATTGTCCTCCTTCAGTATAGCCTACGCTTTCTTTGAATTAAGGAGGGAGAAATATCAGCACTTTCTTCAGAAGTCAAACTTATTTTGTTCCTGTTTTTCTTCTTTTATTAGATATGCAGCCTTGTACATTTGTGAATTGTCAGGATACATCTGGAAGAGCATCTCTAATTTGTGAATATTAGTATAAGATTATATAGGTAGTATTAAAGGTATAAATAAGAGCCCTCACAAAAGAACAAAATCTGTAGTAACAGTGGAGAGACAGAGGAGTCTGTAAAGAGTTGAATTAGTAACTGCTAACCTATCAAGGGACTAGCCTTACATATGGTACCTAGATCTATCGTCCCTTGATCTTAGTTCATTTGGAAGGGATGCAGCTGATCTCCTTCCTCTAGGTTAGTACATGATGGAGGAATAATCAATCACAAAATTCCACTCACCTTGCCTTAGTAAGTACTTTGAGGATGGACACGAACTAAATCTATGGTTCTCAAGATTTTGTCTCAGAACACTTTTATATTTGAGGACTCCAAAGAGTTTTCATTTATGTAAGTTATATCTATTGATATTTAGTATGTTAAATATTTTTTAAATATAGAAATATACACATTCCATTAGATGTCAGAGTGATATCATTGCACAGCATGTAGCTTCTGTAAAATTCCACTGTATCTAATGAGAAAATGAGAATGGAAAGACAAATAATGTCTTAGTAGTACTATGAAAATATTTTTGACCTTACAGATCCACTAAAAGGGTCTTAAGGGCTCCAGGTGCCCCAGATAGACTTGAAAACTACTGATATAAATTATATTCTAGGGAAGCCAATACCATCTTTACCTCTATGTAAAAAGAGCCAATGCAAGATTTAAGTCAACAAAGAACAAAGCATAACTGAAAGCATCTTGATGATATAGTTTTAGATCCTGAAGTTAGCCAACCTTAAAGTTATACATGTCTGGACCACCTAGCTGTATGAGCTAATGAATTCCTTTTGGTTTAAACTAGTATCAGTTTCTTGCAACCAAAAATATCTCCATATATCTGAATTTCCAGATGGAGACCTCAGAAAAAGAGAGTAAGGGTAGGAAAAATACAAAGGAACAGGGCACAAAATAATTATTCAAGCAGCAATCTGTGCAGAACAAACAGAATATCAAAAGTGCCAGGAAAAGTTCAAATTTCTTTTAAACATGGAAGACATTGGAAAACATTGTCCTAGTTTTTCTCGTATAAGCACCATCAAACTCCATGCACAATTGAGGTGACTCAGCTTCACTTTATTCAAAGATAACAGGGGTATAGATTTAAAAGCAAAGTGTCAATTTCATTAGTAGGAGTGAATAAATTTATCTCACCAGACTTTGGAAAATTCTAATTTAGAAAACTACTTCTGGGGGAAAGAATTAGGCTCCTTAGGTCAAATATTTAAAATTTCCCTGGTATTCTCTATTCTATAGAACTGTATTTTCTTTAAGAGTGTGACTAATTTCTAAATCTCAGCTTTTAAAGAAAAATTTGAACCTTCATTTCTGATAGACTGAATTTCGAATTTATATGTTTTCATGGATGTACACAGTAATGTAATCTATCACTGCCTGCAATGGATTGAAGAGTGTCCTCCCACATTTCACGCTGACTTAGAACCTCAGAATGTGACCTACTTGGAAATAGGATTTTAATAGATGTATTAGATCCAGAGGTCATACTAAATCACAGTGGACCCTAAATCCAATGACTGGTTTCCTTATAAGAAGAGAAAGTGAAAACACACAGAAAAGGCCATGTAAAGACAAAAATATTGGAGTGATGCAGCTACAAGCCAAGGAATGCAGAGGACTGTTGACAACTACCGGAAGCTAGAAAGAGACAAGAATTTTCCCCTAGTATTCAGAGGGAGCATGGCTTTACTGATGCCTTGATTTTAAACTTCTGGCCTCCAGAATGTGAGTATAAATTTCTGTTGTGTTAAGTCACCCAGTTTGTGGTACTTACCATCATAGTGATGGCAGTCCTAGGAACAAATACACTACCTATTTCAGCCAGTTGACTATAATCACGATTCTTTTGGGGGAAATTATGTTAAAATCAAACAGAGCTTCACCCTGCATCCATTTTTTTTTAATTGTGCCTAATACAAATAAAAGTTACCAATTTTAAGGTGTACAATTTTGTGGTATTAAGTTATTACATTCAAAATCTTTTCACCCATTTTTAATTGATTCAGTTTTAGTTGTGGCCATTAGCCAAACAGGAAAGAGGCAAGAGTGAAATGAGCCTTAGAGGAAGAATAATCCATTACAAAATTCCTTCTTGTTCACATCTAGTGTTAATGAGGAGTCTGACCACAGAAAGGCAAGTAAGCTTTTGCTTTACTTATATTGGAACTGTGATCAACCACAGGCAAACTAAAGTACCAAGAGGGGTAAGTATATGAGGGCTGTCTAGAAAAAAATCCAGCCATAAATGCCTCTGTTTTTCATATTTACATGGCTGGGTATTTTCTGGACAATGCATGTAAATACATCATTAACTAGAAAAAACTCAACCATTAACTAGAAAAAACTCAACCTTTATTCAGTAATTCATTTCTACTAATAAAATTTCATCTTCTATGAAGTCATTATGAAAGCTAGATATTTATTTTTTATGTTAATCCTCAGTTAATGTAAACTCCTGTAGTTTTCATTATTAAAACCTTAAGAATGGAGACTAAATCCCTGGGCATTTCTCATTCTTTACACACAAACTCTCAATTCTTTCATTTCTGGTTTTCCTGAAGACATTTGTCAATATTTGGAAATGCTACCATCTTCCCACCTTCCAGAACATTTTCTTTGTTGTAACGCCTGATTCCAGGATAATTGAAGAAATGTCACACTGTAACAGGAGTAAAAAAGTATGTGCATACTGTCATAGTCATTCAATAACCAGGAGTAAAAAAGGTCACACTAGACAGTAAGGTCACTGGGTTTTTTCCTGTTTAAATTTTGTTACAGTTGGCTAAATTCAGCAGAGGTGAATACACTTGAGGAATATTGTTGGAAGACAGGCATCTATTATAATTGTTCCATTTAGATCTAATAATATTACTTTTTTCAACAATTTTAGTAGTTTTAGCAAACAAACCTCCATATACTTTATAAGGCTTGATTCATATTCACCCTTCATAATTAAATTTTAATGAAGTGCACCATTATTAATTTTATACAGGTCCCTTTGTTTTGTTATTTATTTGTAAAACAAAAATGCTAGTTTCTGTCCATAATTATAGAATTTCTAAATTGAAAAGGTACTTAGTCTACTTAAAGTATGATTATTTACTCGTAATCTATCACCTCATTTAAAGAATGAAGAAAAAGGCCCAAACTTATATAAGGTTACAGGACCTATTAGTGGGCAGATTTAGAATGCCTCTAAAATTTCAAGACATTTTATCATTTCAAATTTGAGGATGCTGAGATATAGGTTACAAAAGTAACAATGTAACCAACTATTTGCTTTTCATCTTTGGTTTGAGATAAAGGACACCCTATGGACACACTTTCCCATATACTTATATCCTTCATTTGAAATTGGGTAAGAATCCTTTGTCCACCAGGTTCTACCATGATAGATTATTATAGGAAGCGGGTTCATGATCTGCCTTCAATTTTTAACCGTCAAAGTATCAGCAATACACATACTCCAAGGATTTTACCAATTAATTTTATCCCACCTCAAATCTATCCATCATCTCTCCTTTGTACTCGCATTATTTAAAATGAAATACGTAAGTGTAAATTTTCACTTAGAAGATAAGTTCATGTTCCCCATTGGAACAATAAAAAATTGATAACCATCACATTGACTGAGATTTTAATTGTGTACAAATGTTTATGATTATATATTTTTGACTTTGCTTTTCATTTTTATGCTTCCCAGGTTTTACCGTGGCTGAGAGCCACAGTACGGGGGAAATACGTATGTGTGTACATAACTTTTCTATTCAGGAGTTGAAAGGGCTAGAAAGAAGGGAACTAAGAAATCAATGTGAAATAGCCACAGGTGATTAATAACAAGTTATGAAAAACACCTAAAAATGGGTGACAACATAAACTATTTTCATAGCAATCTCATATTCCACAAACACTGAAATGAAACTCAATTGCCGTGACCTGTGTTCTATTTCCCCTTTTGTGACAGGGTTCAGGTCGAACAGGTTCTTCTCACTTCCTAAGACTGGTGCTTTTCATTTAAAAGCAGGGAACGGTGGCGATGAAGACAAAAAGCTACGTGACAGTGAAGGAAGAGAGGCCATGTATCTACACTCAAGGTACTGTACTGCAGACTCATAAGCTTGTGAGAACTGTCATGTAGACTTGGAAGGTGGGATGCTAAAGCACAGGAGAAGCGGAAATCCCCCAGCAGGCAAGCAGACCGAGGAAGCAACCGGGAAGATGAGGCAGGACAGGACACCTCCTTCGCCCACAGTGGACTCTGTCACAGTATAGCTTCGTTCTGACACCTACGCAGCTTTCTAAGCTAACTCCAGGTTCCCTGGCGCGTTCAGAGGGTCGGCCGGCAGCTCCTGGGGGTTTCTAGGAGTCGTACCCCATGCTAAGCCCTTTCCTCATTCCCTCCAGAGAGCGGCTCCGTGGCCCCAAAAGGCGGCCAGAGGCGCTGACTAATGAAAAGACGCCCGGCTCGGCAGGGGATTGCTTCTGTCTGGCGTCCCGCTGAAGCTGCGTTCGTGTCTCGCGCGCACTCGCTCCGCGCTCTCCCAGCCAATCCGGCACTACTAGCACGTCCCAGAGAGTTCCCGGGTCCTCCACGGGCTGGGCCGGCTACTTCCCGCTCCCAGTACTCCGCAACCGAGCTCTCACTCCTCCCCTCTCCACAAGTTCCACGCCTCGCGGTGTGGCTCCGCCCTCTCCCCGAGTCCGCCCCCGCAACCTCCGGACCGTGTGCTCTCCTTTTTCCCCTCACTCTGCTGCCATCTAGCCGCCCTGAGTCTCGTGCTCCACACGGCGGCCCGGGTCTCTCCGGCCTCGCGCAGACACCTCCGCGCGTTCTCCTCCAACAGCCGCTGTGTCTCCCACCACCAGCTCGTTGCCTCGGACCCGGACTCGGGGTCGCGCGCCCTGACTCCGCCCACTCCCGAGGACTCGCGCGCTTCCACCCGGCCTCTCCCCGGCGGAGGTTGCCGGGCACAAGGCTGCCTCCCCCTCCTTCCTCGCTCACCTCGCGCGCCCGTTCTCGCGCTCTCCTAGGCGAGCGCGCTCCCGGCCGGCGCGTCCGAGCTCCGGCTTCTCCCGGCTCCTGTCAGTGCGGTGACTGCGCTGGGAAACATGGCGACCGAGGGAATGATCCTCACTAACCACGACCATCAAATCCGTGTCGGAGTCCTTACAGGTAACCTGGGGAGAAGGTCCAGGACCGCCACCGCCGCTGTCCCCGACTTGCATCAGGCTTCTTGCTTGTGTTGACCCTTCCCTGCGGCCTCGGGAGGAGGGAAGAGCGAGGAGGGGGACGAAAGGGGGGGGCGTTTTACAACTGCTGAGAGCTGCCGGAGGTTGGGGTTTTCCCGCGGGGACCCCCGGGAACTGGAACCGGCCCCGTGGGATGTCAGGCCCCAGCGCCTTCGCAGCTGAAGTCTCTGGCCCCCGGGGACCGAGGAGCCGGTGCGGAGGGCGCTGCGGGGCTCCTTCTGTCTGTGCAGGCGCCGGGATCCCGGCTCCGCAGTCTGAAGCACGCTGCTCTGGACTGGCCAGCGCACTACCTCTGCTAATGCTCGTCTAAGCGGGGTGGGGTGGGGGGGGGGAAATCCCATTCTCCGCTCCCCTCACCCTCCCCCTCTCGAACGGCCCGGCGCTGCTCCTGCGGTTCTTGTCCGGGGCACCGGCCGGACAAGACTTGGGTGTTCATCAGGCAAATCTCTGCTCCGCCTCAGGCTACCCGTCTCTAGCCGGGCATCTTCTCAGTCACCCATGGGACACCCCTTGTCTCCCCCAGGAGGTTGGGAATCGGTTCGTACCCGGACCTCGGAAAGTGTCTGCATTCCTCCTTCCCGAGCTAAGGGCCCTCTGCCCTCCTCTTCGTTTTCTTAGAGGGACAGGCTGCAGCCTCTAATTGGAGATCCAGCCCTTTGCACTTGAGACGGAAGGATTGCCCCACTTGGGCTTCTCTGTCCTCCTCCCTTCTGGGAACCCCCTATCCCCCACTTTCCGATGGGTCCCAAGGTTGTTAAGGAGCGCACTTTCCCGGGTCGTGTTTCCATCCCTCGCGGAAGCCCTGTGTGCCCCGCACGTCTCATTCCCTTACGTTATATTTGGGTAATATCCCTCAGTTCGGCGATAGGCAGTTGCTGCAGGGCATGACTTCTGAGATGAATAGCAAGCCGATTTGTAGGGGTTTCTGCTGTGGTTCTGTAGTTGGCGAGGCTTCTGTGTAATTTGAGCGGCGAGGCGGGGGTTAAATAACTATATTTGGAATCTGAGGGCTTAGTTCGGAGTGAAGGAAATCCAAGACTTACTGTTGTGATTTCAGAAAAAGAAACGATGTAAACGGGAATTCTAGTGTCTCTCTTCTCCACCCCACTCCAGATTCCTTTTAATTTTTTTCCCTTGTCAGATTCTGACAGGTTGAGACGGTGCTCGAGAGGGGACTAAATTGAATGAGACTTGCTTTTATTAGGTACAAAAAAATTATCTACTGTTAAATAATGAGTGCAAAGATCAATTCGGCTGCTGAATTTTATGAAAAGGAGATGATAATGCATGACACTTCTTCCACTCTTTTAAGTCAACTGGTTGCCTTTTCCTGATATTCTTTCCAGATACTAATTTATGTGATTTATTGAGTTTTTCCTAATTGAAAACCCTATGAATAAAGAAACTTATAGTCTAAACCACTTGCTGGAAAGGGAATCCCCTCAAGTCACATGTGCTGCTCTCGCTTTTTTTGGTGCTTAAACTGTTGTCTTGGGCAAAAGATTCATTTGTATCTCAGAACTGTTAAGAGTTGACATTGCTGATTTTCAAAAAATCTAATCGTGGGGTGTAACAGTTTATACTCTATATCAACCCTCAACTTGCACTCAAATTCTAGTCATGTTTTGAAAATTAATAGAGTAGTAAGAGTGAGGCTTAATGAAAACCAAAGTACGTCAGCAGTCCATGGAAATGAAACATCATAGATGTTTTAAAAATAAAAGCGACTAAAAATTTTTTTATTTGCTTATTTAAACTTTCCCTAATAGCTTCATTTAGTGAATCATCTTACTTGGGTCAGGTGACATAGTAGATAGGTGTGGTACAGAATACTTTGAAAGATGCATTGGTTATCTGTATCCCTACAGATAATGCAGTTGTTTTTAACATGCAAACTGCTAAAAAAAGTCACATATACTTAATTACTATGCTGAAATTGTCTAAGTAAATTACATGCGCATTTGAGAGCTAAATGCAAAAGGAATTCCATACTCAGGTGGATTAGGAACAAATGTGATTACCTGAAGCAGAATTTAATATATTTTCGAGAGGTAAGAAGAAACTGATTATTTTTAAGGGGAGTTGAAAGTTAGTGGCAGCCTTATAAATGAAAATGTTGATGAGCATGAGATTCTTGAGCAGAATAAAAATGTAATGCAAAGGCCTTGAAAAGCCCAGGTGGGACAGGTAGATAGCACAGGCAAAATGTCAAGGAGAGACGAGAACTTTGCCAGTGAAATGAAAGATAATCTGGAAAAGCTGTCTCATGAGAATGAGGTACAGTGTAGGGGAATAAGCCTAGTATTAGGAATAAGGATGTAGCTGAAGGAATGAAGAGGAAATCGTAGATTTGGGAGTAGTGGTAAAAGAGAGCAATAGGTTTTGATGATAAAATGGATTTTTGAAGTCTGAAATAACTCCGAGATTTTTACTTAGTTTTGGATGTAAATATTGTCTCCTATGATGAGGTCTGGAAATAATGGAGAAGAATCAGAGAAAAGAGCATCAGCCCTCAGTCTGCAAATGTGATTTTATTACACAGCTTAGAATTTATGTTCTTGACAGTCCATGTCATTTTTGCAAAAAAAAACTATAAAAGTGGAACCGTTCTGTAATTTTGACTTGTTGAACTTAAAGTATTGCAGTTTTACTATGTAAAATTGTTCTAAGTACTATGATTCCATATTTTTAAAAATTGAGTTAAAAGGCCTTTGTGCTGTGATTTTATGAATTGTAGTTTGTGGCTCTCTTTCAGTGGAGGGCTTGTTTTATAAAATATCCTCTCATGCTTCATAATAGGTATTTTAAGTATTGTATCTAAAAAGTTGTTTTACAGAGGTAGTGGAGAAAATTGTCTACCCATGCACATATTTTACAATGTGGTAGTATTTTTGTGAAGTTGTATTGTTACTTCTGAAGTCATTATTTGTTTTTTTTTTTGTTGTTGTGACATTTTGGATTATCTGTTGAAAGATACTATTTATATTTTGAAACTCTTCATTGTCTAGATGTTTTTGTAATTTTCATCTCAGCTATGAATTTGGCAACTATAGTATGCAGTGTATTGAAACTTCTCATCAAATGAATTAACTATTAGACTTTTTAAAGAATAATGGTAGAAAGGAAAATATTAAAGGCATTTCCTTTTTAGTTGGCTATTTAGGGCTTGGAAATCAGATTATGATAATGTGAATATTTTAGTTATACTAATTATTGTTTATCAGGAAAATTGGGAACATTTTTGTATATAATATAGGTTATCATGAAAACATTTTATGTTGAACACGATTGTCCATCTCTTTAAAGACAATATCTTTGTTAGTAATTATCTTACGTTGATTTGCTTAGAAATGAAGGTGATGTAATCTTTGGTGACCTAAGATATAGTTTTTAATATATCTGTTTCTAATGTTCTTTACTTCCATTACTATTAATAACAGACACTAAAGATAATATCATGAAGAATAACATGAGGCAAATAAACAAGTACCTGCTGCTTTGAAACTAGAAGATGTGGGGCAGATACAGGATTTTCTTTTTGATCGCTTCAGTAGGAATTATACTTACAGTCATAACGATTACATAGCAGGCTCACTATATTTCAAATGTGTCACCTTTTTTTGTGTGTGTGCTTTTTGGTATGTGGGTAGCTCCCTGACTGGGAATCGAACCCAGGCCGCAGCGCTGACAGCGCCAACGCCGAAGCCTTAAGCTACTACACCATCAGGGAACTCCAAATGTGTCACTTTTAATGTAATTTTTTCTGTCTCTAAAGAAGCTGTTTATCAGGGGAGCATACTAGTTCTGCTATGAGTTTCACTGAAACATCAGGAAAATAATGAATATGCAATGGGTGTCTGGAAAGTATCCAGCTATATAATATGAAAAATAGAGGCATTTATGGCTAGATTTTTTCCAGACAACTCTCATATGTATTTACATATATAATATAGAATGAGATAGATTATGTTCTATTAGTTATTTAATATCCTATTAGCTAGCCATTGCTAATGTTCAGTACCACGGTGCTTAACTAAAAATAATATTACCTAAATTTTCACTGGCGGTAGCATGGATGAAAAATCCAGATTTTTAGAAAAGTCATATTTTTGCTCTAGTAGTAATACATTTTTATTTCACTACACTGTGGATTTGCAATCAGTAAGTGATATTAGAACAAATATAAGACTAGATAATAGAGATAAAAGGCTAATTATAAACTAGAATATCTAAAATATTAGTTTCAGGAAAGGAGTATTTCAATCATTCATAAATAAAGGCATTCAAATATCGAAAAACCAAATTGTAGGCTAAGGAGACAATAGTCACGTAAGTCTGGAACTGTTCAAGCATTTATTTTATTTCATTCCTCAAGCTTATTCTTGTGCATTATAACTGTCAATATTATTTTCTGAAAAGTGCATTTATTGATGAGGATATATAAACATATCTTTGTTTTGAAAATAGAATCATTAAGTAGTCAAATCACTATTGCAAACAAAACCTAAATCCTACCAAATAGAATTGTGTCTTTTAGCAAATATATCAATATTGATCTATGTGACTTTTTTTTTTAATTGTTAGACTTACTGGGGTGACATTGGTTAGCACAAATTACATGGGTTCCAGGTGTACAATTGTTAAAAACAAGCCTATTTCTCAAACTTGATTGTTCTTTCATTAATTTTTGGTTAGAAGCAATGTGTTAGAGAATTAAATTTTTAGTTCAAGTAGGAAATTGTTAAATTAATTTCTAATGAATACACTTAATACTATCATCACTGGCCAAGAACTGTAAACTGTTGGTAGGTTGTTACATATTCAGAATTTTAGCTATATGAAAAACACATATGACTATTTGACTTTAACTGAGCTATATGATGGAGAATCAGCAGTATGTTATTGGGGGGAAATGATCTCTGAGTCTGTTTTTTAATCTTACAGGTGGTAGATTTCTGGTTAAGTTGAATAGGGTGCTTTTTTGAAATAGTAAAGCAGGAAAAATCTATACTTTTTTCCTGTTGATAGGATTGAAGAACAACAAAGCATATTTGGAATTTTAGATATTTAAAAAAAACACTAAAAAGGAAAGTAATGATAGCACAGGGATTTCTTCCTCCATAACTGGGCAGACAAGATAAATATCAAAGAAGAAAAGATTATTTAACCTTAAAAGTAATTAGCCAGTAGTTAATATGTATAGCATGCAAGTCTAATTTTTGAGTGACCTCCGAAACACAAATGTCTAATGAAGTATTGTCATGTAGACAACCTGTCCAGGTTGTTCAGTGAGTTCATATAAGTGAATTTGTATTTAACTAATTAATTTTAACTAAGTAGAAGTTCTTGAAAATTTTAAAATAAACAACCCCAAGAACTTTTACAGTAGTTTTGCCAGTAAGTACACATTTTGAAAGACGAATTAAATTTACTATGGTTTAAAAAAATTTACTAATTAAAAAAAAAAATTTACTAATTTAAAAGAAAGGAGTGAGGAAATGAGATCTGGTGAAAGGAGCATTACACAATTTATGCCCTGCTTCTCGGCTTGGAGTACATGACATTGTGTCAAGGGGCATTCTTAAGGCAGGGCTGGACAAGATGTCCATTGCGGTCTGTTGGTGGACTGCCAAGCAATTTTGGGGTAACCGCCTGAATAAAATAAATAGCTAGTGAACTCCAACACTTGGAGAAGTAACCCTTGCCCTGAAAAAGTCTGCCCAGGCCTGCTTTAAGGATTCTAAACCTTAGAATCTAAGCTGTGGAAACAAACATAATAATTCTTGAAGTATTAATTTTACTTGAGCCTATGTAATTTAAACTACTTTAATATTTGGTAAGTGTAAATTAGACACAGAGTATAGAATTTGCATGAGCTTTTAAGATAAAATTGAAAATTCAAAGAAATTTCAAGTGAACTCATATGTAACTCCATCATCCATCAAAGAATGACATCATCATTCTTCTATTATTGGTACTTTGGCAAAAAAAAATTTAAAGAGCATTGGGTCACAGAAGGACACTAGAAGATCCATTTTCTAATGCTAATCTGGCCAGTAAAGTTTTGTACCCTTGAGCAATACTGATTAACTGTCAACTTTTCTCACTGCTATCATAAAGGAATCATTCTCTAACATCACTTAAAGCTCTCTTGGCAATATATTTCTATTGTTTAGCATCTTGACCAGCTGGAAAGAGAAAGACTATCTGGCTTAGTTAATATTCTTTTGTCTTTATAGTCTAAATGATTGTGGGGGAGTGGTAAATTATTCATAAAAATGCAAGAGAATCAGAAGTGGAAGAAAAGATGAAAATATCAGAGATTTCATCCTGTTAGTATAAACTGAAAGGAAAATTAGATTTTTTTTTAATTTAAAAATTTTTATGGAGTTAACCCACTTAATATTAAGTTCAGCTCAAGCCTCACTTCCTTAACAAAATCTTTCCTAGGATTTATTCTCCACAATGATACCTTTATTTTCCTGTGGTGTTTATGAATTGCTGCCTATACCCTATAATTATGTACAAGTAGGAAGCTGTAAGGTGTAGTTTGTTTTTTTTTTAAAGGACTTTGGAGTCAGACAGACTTGTATTTCTTCCTTTATTGTGGGGAGTCATTTAACCTCTCTGAATTTCAGTTTCCATCTCCGAAATGGAGCTGGTAATACTTCACTGAGTTATACAATTACTGAGATAATGTATGTGAAAATACCTACCGTGGACGTCTAACTTGCAGTATATACTCAATGATTTTTACTTCCTTTCCTTTTCATACGTTGTTTAGGTACAATTTGCTAACAGCTTCATGAATAATATAAACATCTTATTCAAAGTAGATTTTAAAGTGATTGAAACAGGTGATTGTGTTCTTTTGTGCTTTGTCATATCATCTATTGAAGTAATTGCATAGATGTTTAATAAAAAAAAATGGGTAGTGTGACATTTATATAGTAGCTTAGGAATCAGCTACTCAGAAATATTTGGGTAAACCGAGCTTCATTGTTATTAGTAAAAAGACATTTCCAGATAGATGGAATGGGGTTTAGTATTTTTTTTATCCAATTACAACTGGTACAGAGTGATATTAATAATGTGTATTTGAGACATTTTATAATATCAAATTTAATATATTGCCTCTTAGTTGATGGTCATAAACTGTATGAGGGTTATTTTCGGGTAGTTTTAGAATCTTTGAAAATACCTTAAAATGACAATTTAAAATAGGTAAAGAAATTTTGAAAATACTATTATTTATTTAGTAGATTAATTGAGATGTCAAAATAGCAAATAACATGAAATAGGAGTCAAAATTTCTACCTACTCTACCACTTTCAAGACAGTTAACCACAGTTCACCTGTTTCTTAGCTTTGAATGGGACCAATTATATTAATACTAACCTTACAGGGTTTGTGAGGAACAAAGGAAATAATGTATTTAATATTCAGTACCTACTATAATATATTCCAAGCTCTGTGCTCACAAAGTGAAGGATACAATAGGGAATAAGACAGACAAAAATCTTTATCTTTTTGGAGGTTATATTTTTTGAACACACTATTTAATGAAGTTGGATGTTGACAAATTCTTGCTTCTTGTTGCATTTCAAGGAATTAACTGCTTCTATATTTTATTTTCGATGTATAAACACCAAAACTGTTTTCACATCAAGCCACTTTTAACACAAATTTTTAAACCATTACACATTTCCTGCTTTCTGAGATAGAAGATACTGAACATAGTATAATTATTTTTGTTCAGTCAGGTTTAAGTGATTATAGCTAACAGTTATTGGTCCTGCATATATGGTATAAATATGTTCTGTTTGTGCTGAGCACTTTGCATATGTTATTCAATCCTTCCAATCTTTATATAGTACTATATTATTCCTCTTATACTGCCTGAGAAGTAGAGAACTTAGGTAACTTGCTCACGATTACACCAGTGGCAGTGCCAGAATTCAAGCACGGGTCTTACTGTACTTGTAGCAATTATATTTTATAGTCTTCTGGATATCTGTTACTGTAGAATGTGGTAGTATAGTTCTGCACCACAGTTGCTTTTCAATTCCAACTTTACATACTTGGCTTTCCCTTTCTAGTTTCTAATCTGCTATAGCCTTGGGAAGCACATAAACAACTTTGCTAAGAATTATATATGATAATCACATTGTGTTAGACTTGAAAGTGAGGTCTAAAAAATAAGTATTTTCAATTTTGGGTTGAAGGTATCGGAGGATGAATGGGTACTACTTATTAATTTTTTTTGCACTTTGAAATTTTAGGATCATGGCTAATTGGATCTGCCTGATAAAAATGTTAATAAAAATGCAGAAACTTATGAAAGGAAGAGATAAAGTATCTGAGTGCTAAGTAGAAATGAAAAATGTTTTCTTTAATTCCATATTTACTGGTTTCTTTTTTTTCAAAGAACATTAAGAAAAAGTACACTTAAAATTGACAATCTTTGAAGTCTAATTCAGGTTAAGAAATTTTGGATATTTTGGAAACAAGAAATTGAATAGAGTAAGTACTATTTTCAGACATCAAAATGATGAAACATTTAATTAAGTGATTCTCTTTCCCTTCCACTTAATAGTTATACTGAACATTTTGATTCTGATGCCAAATTTTAAAATTTTGTTTTGATAAAATTAGTATTCATACAGTAAGTTACATTTGAATTTAGTTGCAAGTGGAAAGGCTTCTAAATTCTTGTCATAGTTTTAGTTCTAAAAACTTATTAGACTAAAAATTTCTGTTAAACACCTTTATGTGTTCATTTGACTGTACTTGTTCTAGTGTTTGACCAGAGTGATGCTGTGAGTTTTGGAAGGTCCTTGCTGAAGTCTTTTTCCCTATTTGTTTATCTGTTGTCAGTATCTTATGTTGCATACATGATGGACATTAAAGTCCTAAAGCATCTTAAAAAAAACTTATTAGAGTATATTTGTGGGTCGCAAAAAAAAGTAACAATATAAAAAGATATAGTGTGAAATTAAGTCCCACCTCTTTACTACCCCAATCTATCTCTTTAGTGTTAACCACTTTCAAAATTTTGTTTTTGTTTATTCTTCTGCATATATTTGAATATGCACACACGGAGTCAGATGTTATATCAGAGTTTGCAAATTGGCAGACCACTAGCCATAATTGACCAGAAAACATGTTTGATTAGGCCCATATTATGTTTTTACAAAAAAGTAAGTTTCTAACACTTGTAAATATATATATATATATTATATAAACCAATATTTTTAGCTTTTTAAGATTCAACAACACTGCAACCTCTTTCTCACATGACAATAGTTGATGAGAGTGGCTGTCCCCTTGAGATAAGGGCCTGTATTCTCCAGATTTCCACAATTCCCACTTAATTTATGCATGCTAATCTGCCTCACCTCATAGACATTTGAGTTTGTGATCTTTGATCGAACATAGTATTCTGCACCTCACTCTTTCTCTAGCATATCTTGGACATCTTTTCATATTAGTGAAAATAGTAATAGTTAACCTTATGTTTTACCAAGTATAAAATACTTCTCTATAGCTGGTTATGGAGCCTATTAATTCATTTAATCCTCATAATAGTATCAACATTTTATAGTTGAAATTGTAGCTGAGATTAAGTAATTTGCTCAAATTACTGAGATGAGTTCAAGCTCCTGGTTGAACACATGTAGTCTGTTCCTAGAGTATATAAGCTCTTAAGCACTACATTATACTTCTTGGCATATGACAATTAGTTCATATAGATAATACATTTTTCTTTTTAGTGGCTCTGTCATATTGCATCACAGGTTATGATTTAATCAGTCCTCAATTGATGAACATTGAGGTTTCTAATTTTCCACTATGACAAATGTAGATAATAACATTGTACATTTATTAGTGCATATTTGTGAGTTTTTTAACTGCAAGATTAATAACAGTAAGCATTTTGAGTTCAATGATATATGAGTTTTAAAATTTTGATAGACATCACAAGCTTGCCTTCCAGAAAGGATGTATTATTGTATGTAATTAATATTTTCAGCTTTATTTGGTGTCATCTTTTTAATCTTTGTGAGTTTTTTGGGATATATCTCTTTCTTGAGTTAGTTATAGAGGTTGATTAGGACCTTTTTATTGCAAATGACAACTACCCAGCTCAAAATTTAAGTGAAAAGGGTAATTTATTAATATAGGCTACAGGAAAAGTATAGAGGAGGAACTGATGTTAGGGATTCAAGCAATGTGATCAGGGAGTTAGTGTGTTTGTGGACTCTTTTTCTCCATTTCAGTGCTTTGTTTTCCTGAGTATGTTACAGACTTACATCTCTCATGTAGCCATAATTGGGGTAGACGGGCACATTAGGAGATACAGTAACAGACAATTTCAGATTTTCCCCTTCTCAACTGATGAGTCCACAGGAAAGATTTTCTTTCTTATGTCATTTGTATATAAAATTCTAGGATGCTCCTTCATCTTTCTTGGCTTACATGTCCATCTTTGGGCCAGGCATTGTGACAAGGAGAGTGAGGACTTTGGCTAGTTCTATATCACATGTCTATCTTGGGAGTGGGGCATTGAATAGGCAGCCTCACCAGAATCACATTGAGAGAAGAAAGGAGAGGAGTTTCTGCCAGTAGAAGGGGGAAAGTGTGTTGGGCAGTCAGCTCCTTTGCTAGAGGTTCCCTTAAGTCTTCATGCCTTTTTGCTTTCTTTTTTTTTTTCCCCTAAGAATATACTGGGGATGCCAAAAAAAATACACACATTTTAAGAGAGATTATCTACATATTACATAAATACTGATGGTAACCACTTTGAGCAGCTCTTGTAATTGCAGAAGTCAAACATGACTTGTATACATTTTTTGTTATCAGTATATATTGAGTATTACAATTTTAATACAGTTTTTTCCTTTCTTAAAATATGTATACAGGCTCCTGAGCCACTTTCTTTGCTCGAGCCTGCTCCTACCTCTTTGGAGTGTACTCTCCCCTCAATAAACTATCTTTTTGTTTCACCACTTTACAAAAAAAAATTTTAAAAAATGTGTATACAGTTTTTGTTACCCTCTGTAGTTTATTATATCTGTCCCATTTCCTCTTTCTCCTGATTCTTCCTTGAAAATGGTCCTCTGGCAGATAGTTCTAAATTAAAATTGTAGCAAGTTAAGGTGTGAGAATTAGTAGATTAAACTCAGTGCCCCCAATGTCAACAGTGGTTAATTTATTTATCAAGAGCATTCATGATGACTTCCATTTTTTCATGTTCTACATAGGAATGGTTATCCAAGAACATTTCAGGATAGTAGTGTACATGTAATATAGTAAGATCTCACTAGTTTTTACAGCAGCCCTTTTTATATTAACTTTTATGTTAGTTTATTTCAAATTGTGATCAGCTATGGGTCTTTAATCTTTTTTGTTTGTTTTTGTTTTTTTTTAACAAATGATCCCTCCCAGTGTTTTCCTAAATTACGTTCTAGCAGCTCTTCTCTGGGAGATGTTAGAACAGGCATGGTATGAAGAGGTCTAGACATAGTCAGATTAAGTTTTGAAAATGCTAAATAATATATCCCTTCTGTTGGAGATTCACAGTTTATTAAATCATATTAGTATATTAAAAGATATGAGTAGTATTGCAGTTGAACTTTATTTAGTCTAGTGTTTCCAAAACTTTTTGATATTAGAATACTTTTTCAAGACACACTAAGAGTTCTGTTTGACACTTTTGGGAAGTAGTTGTCTTTCCCCTATAAATGATCTTTTGGAAGTCTATGTAAGACTTTTGTATTTATTCTTCTGGCTTTTTTGCTTTAGAAATAGTAGTTTCCTACAGTAGTCTCTACTGTGAAAATTAATTCTTTTATTCTGGATTTGCCTTTAAAATATATATTATTTTCTCAACCACTCAGCCCCCCTCATTATTTATTATTTTTTGTATTAAAATATTGGCTGAATATTTTATTACCTGTCTTTAAAAATCTATTATACTAAAGACTAGAAAGATTTTGTTACTACTATATGGGGAAGGAATGCCAGATCAAGTTCTATTTTGGATTTTTCCAGTGGGAGTTTAGTGTCATTACCTGTAAAATGTAAAGTTAAATAGATAACTGTCTAAATTCTCCTTCAGTTCTCAAATCTTATTAACCCCAATCTGAAGAACATACTTCATGTTTATCATTCTCTTATTGTTTGTATTCATGTTATCTGCAATCCATTAATGATGGTAAAATTACTGATCTGAAGTGATTTCCTTATTTCAAACAGGAAGATTTGCTAGAAAAAGATACTAACATTCATACCAAGTGTAAATGGAAATTAGTTCCACTGCATAATATGTGCAGTTTTGTTTTATTCAATATCACATACTACAGAGTTCACACTGCAAAGTGCTTAAGATTTAGAATAAAAATTATATGCATGTAAGTGGAATAAATGTTTCACACAAGCAAGCTTAGAAGAATAATAGTGATTTAGAGATGTTTTTTAGGTATTACCTTTATTTTTTAAAAATTTTAATTAATATACCAGAGATCTGGAAAGCAAAGTTAGTATTCCTCCCCACCAAAAGCTATTACATACATATTTTAAATATAGCTATTGTGAAAATAAGACATATACCGTCATTGAACAATATTATGTTTTAAGTTCATACAGATACAGCTGGTCCTCGAATAACATTGTTTTGTTCAACATCATTTCATTATAACATTGATGAGAAAAAATAAAGTCAATTCTGGGCTGATGCCACCATGTGTGGAGTTTACACGATCTCTCCATGTCTGCATGGATTTTCTCTAGGTACTTAGTTGCTTCCCATATCTCAAAGATGTGCACTTTTCAGTGTTTAAAATTAGAAGTGTTTTGGGTCTTTATTTAGAAGTTCGGTGATGTTTTTGTTACCAGAAATGTGTTATAGGAACTTAACTTTTGTTTATATCAATTAGCCTATGGTAAAATTGGTTTTGTTATATACATCATTTTACTTGAAGTCACAGTTTTCAAGAAGCTATCCATGACATTAAGTGAGTACTTACTGTACTCAGAATAGTAGGTGGGCTCTGGATTAGACTGCCAGAATTTATACTTCAATGAAGTTTAGTTTTTAGAGTTATTACTTAACTCCTCTGAGCTTCAGTTTTCTGTGAAATAGGGAATACCAGTGCTTTGCCTTAGATAATTTTTGGCAGGAAAGTTTGAGAATCATTGACTTAGGTTAGTACTGGACTTGGATTGTCCAATTTTTTTCTGCAGATGCGTCTCTGAAGTAATATTAATTTAAAAATGGTCAATTAGGCAACATAATGAAACATTTATTTATTTCTTAGTTTTAATGCAATTCAGAAGTGGGTCTTATTTAATACATGAGAAACTTGAAATGGAGCTATTCCTATCTCTCATAGTGGGGACTTGTAAGTTGATAAATAGTTATGGATCTGATTTTATTACTGGGTTGTTTTCCTGTCCATGATTAATATGTTAGTCTGACCATAGCCTAATGTTAAACATTAACAAACAGTACAACCCAGTTAAGTATATTGTCTCAGTCCATTTGGATTGCTATAACAAAGTACTATAGATTGAGTAGCTTATAAACAAAGAAATGTATTTCTCATAGTTCTGGAGGCTGAGAAGTCCAGGATTAAGGTACCAAAAGCAGATTCCATGTCCTGTGAGTACCCATTTCCTGTAGACAGCTGTTTTTTCTCTATCTCCCCACATGGTGGAATTGAGAAGAGAACTCTTTGAGCTCTACTCTCATGACTAATCACCTTCCAAAGACCCCACCTGTAAACACCATCACACTGGGGGAATAGGTTTCAGCATGTGAATTTGGAAGTGAGGGTCACAAACATGCAGTTTATGGCAAGTATGTACCATGTGATGTGCTTTGCATTGTGTTGGGAGAAAACTAAGACAGATTGCCATGGAGATAATTGTGGGTTTGGTTCCAGACCACCACAATAAGGGAATATTGCAATAAATCAAATCACATGAACTTTTTGGTTTCCTAATGTATATAAAAGTTATGTTTACACTATACTCTAGCATATTAAATACACAATAGTATTCTATTTAAAAAGCAGTGAACATACCTTAATTTTAAAAACCTTATTGCTAAAATATGCTAACCATTATCAGAGTTGTAATTTATTTTACTGGTGTAAGGTTTTACCTTCAATTTGTAAAACAAAACAAGAAATAAAACAATATCTGGGTAGCACAATAAAGCAAAGTGTAGTAAGAGGAGATATGCCTGTTAACTATAGTGTCCTTTAAAGTGTGAGGAATTGGCTATACAGTGGGTGTACCTTTTAAGTCATTTATAGTATATTAAAACAGTTGCCTAGTACTGTATAATAGAGTTTACCAAACATTTTCTGTAAAGGGCCAGATAGTAAATATTTTAGTCTTTGTGGGCTATGTGATTTCTGTCACAGGTACTCAGTTCTGTTCTTGTATCGTGAAAGACGCTATAGGCAATATGTAAATGAATGAGCATAATGATGTTTCAAGAAATTTTTATTTGTAAAAATAGATGATGGGCCAGACTTGTTCAATCCATGATCTAAATCTAAGACTTAGTCCATGTTAGGAAAGTATAATTCCATGTTACCTGCATATGAATTGAACTTTTGTATTAGCTAAAATTTACATGATAAACTGCCACAAAATTTAGAGGCTTAAAGTACAATTCATTAGCCTCATGGTCTGATGACAGTTTTCCAAGTTATTCCAAGAGCAGGCACTGTGATAGTGAGGAAGCAGAAGCTGCCAGGCCACTTAAGGGTTAGGCCTGAAACTGACACAGCTTCACTTCTGCCATTATTGTATTGGTGGAAATAGACACAGCCCCAGACCAGAGTCATAGTGGGAAGAGACTAGGAATGCCAGGAAGCATGGTTAATTGGGGGTCATCAAGTAATTCTATTACATGATTGTTTTGGTTGCAAGCGACAGTTTAAATTGAACTAGCTTCAGTAAAGGGCATTTTTATTATGAGAATAATGGGGTGTCTATCTTACAAAACCTAAATATAGGATAAAGCTCTAGGAATATTGGACCCAGGGTTTGAAGGTCCTTAGGAATTTCTCATCTTTGCTTCACTACATAAACTTCATTTTCTTTTACCAGGTATCTCCCTTTTCCACAGTTGAAAAAACAATGCCATTGACAGCTCCTGTGTTGTTTATATCTTTACATTTTAGCCATTCAGAGAAGGATTGACTTATTTTTGCAGTCCTGTTTCTAAAATTTTTGAGGAAGAACTTTGTTCTGGACCAACTATTTGTTATCTGGGGCTAGAGGTTATGTTGTACCAACCATGTGGATAGAAGCAGGGTCACCTACCAGAAAAGGGATGCTGAATATACAAGGGCTGTCTGGAAAAACCCAGCCATAATGCCTGTTTTTCATTTTACATGGCTGGGTACTTTCCGGACAGCCCTTGTATAATTCCCAAGACCTCCTTCTCAACTATCTATGTGTATACATAAAATAATTTGTTAATGATTTAATAAATAAATTGCTTCCCCATTACAGACCTAATTTACTTCTTTCTTCAGCTGTCTGCCTATGGCTGTTTCATTGTTCTACTGGAGAGTAGGCTAAAGTAAGGACTGGATTTAGTTTAATATCTTGAATATTCATTGTAATATTTTCTTGTTTTGAGTAAGGGACCACAGCATTTAGTATCTACTATTTCCCTTTGTCACCAATAACATGGTATCAAATATGAAGGTGATCTTACCAAGCTCTTACTTACTGATTTCCAGGGTTGATTTGGCTGATCTGGCAGGCTAAGTGGGCATATTCTTCCTCTGGAAATGGCCCACTTGCATACACAAAAGTAAGAGCTATGATACCAAATGAAGTAAGAATTATAATGGAAGTACAAGCCACATATTGTGAATGCACAGAGGAAGGAACAATTGATTTTGACTGAATGGCGTTGGAGGGTTTTATTTTAAAAAAGAGAGTGTTTGAGTAGGGTCTGGGAGAATGAATAACCCATCCTTAAAAAACACCAGGGAAGGGTAGTCTGGCTGTCAGGTTTCTTGGCTGCTGAAGGGGTGGCACCAGAATGTCTAGGCTAAAGTAGATGAGCTTAAATATAGGTATTGGGAACTCAGGATAAACAGCAGCATGCACTTAGCTGACTTTAAGCTTCATGAATTAGAATTACAAGAGCTAACTTGGTTTTGCTACATTTAGGCCTTTGGTGACTATATGATAGTTTGAAATTTGAGAATTTGATTTTTTAATTAAGCAGTTTATCTCAAAGACTCAGTATTTTGGACATAGAAAGAACTTTAAAGATTATCTGTACTAACCCACTCTAGTAGGTTAAGCAACTAAGACCCAGTTAAATGATCTATTTAAGGTTACATATCTGAATTGATAGAGTTAGGGCTAAAACCGAGGCCACCTTATTTCTAGTCTTTGGATAGTTAGGGCTAAAACCGAGGCCACCTTATTTCTAGTCTTTGGATATTTAAAAAAACTACAGTGTATTCTTTGTAGTAAGATTTGTCACAAATATATACCCACTTGAATTACCTGCTGTAACAGGTTTTAAATTGGAGATATAACATGCATACAGTAATATACACAAATGTTAATTGTATAACATGATGAATTTTTTACATATGTAGACCCTTGTAAGTACCACCAAGATCAAGATGTAGAACATTTCCAGCACTCCAGAATCTTCGACATACCTTTTACTACTCAATATCGACTTCCCTTGCCACCCTGAAGAAATCACTATTGTGGTTTTATCACCAAGGATTTATTTAGCCTCTTCTTGAAATTTATACAAATAGAATGAGTTTGTCATTTATTATTATGTCTATGATATTTATTCGTGTTGTATGTAGCAGTTCACTCTTCTTACTGCTATGTTATTCCACTGAATGAATGGATCATTATTTATTCTTTTTTAAATGGACATTTGAACTCTTTCTAGTTTTTTTACTATTGGGGATAAAGCTGTTATGAATACAGGGTTGGACAATTAATTTGCGAACTCATCCTAGAAAAAATGCTATATAACTCATTGTTGAATATTACTATAGTCACCTTTGAAGTATTCCCCTTGGGAAGCTACGTACTGATGCCAGTGCCTAGTCCACCTTCAAAGCAGTTTTGGAACTCTTCTTCTGGAATGGCCATCAGAGCTGTTGTCGTGCTCATTGGAAACACTGTACAAACAACTCAGGAAGGTGCATAGCTTCCCAACGGGAGTATTTCGAAGGTGACCATAGTGATATTCAGCAATGAGGTATATAGCACTTTTTCAAGGATGAGTTCGCAAAATTAATTGTCTGTCCTGTATTCTCATACATATTTTTTGATGAATATATTGTCTCATTTCTAGGTGTAGAATTTCTGGGTTGTTGTTGTTTTCCCAAAAGGTTGTACTATTTTCTGTCTCCACCAGCAATGGAGATGAGTTTCATTTGCTCTACATTCTTGTCAAAATGTGATATTGTCAATCTTTTTAACTTTAACCATTCTGGTCAATGTGTAGTAACTTCTAATTTACATTTCCCAGATAAATAATGATGTTGTGTATCTTTTAATATTTTAATTTTTAGTATGATTTTTTTAATAGGGATGTCTTTGCCTATTGGATTTGTAGGAGTTCTTTATGATTCTGAATAGGAGAACTTTGGATATATCTATGGCCAATATCATCTGGTTTATGGCTAGTTTTTTCAGTTTTTTAATAGTGTCTTTTAATAAATAAAAATTTTTAATATTGAAGTTCAATTTATTAAATGTTTTTTATCTTTAGTGTTTTTTCTTATTTAAGAAATCTTTGTCTACTGCAAGTTTATGAACATTTCTCCAAAATTTTCTTCTAGAACAGCAGTTCTCAACCTGTGGGTCATGACCCCTTTGAGGATCAAATGACCCTTTCACAGGGGTCGCCTAAGACCATCCGAAAATGCATATCAGATATTTACATGACGATTCATAACAGTAGCAAAATTACAGTTATGAAGTAGCAACGAAAATAATTTTATGGGGGTCACCACAACAATGAGGAACTGTATTAAAGGGTCGCGGCATTAGGAAGGTTGAGAACCACTGTTCTAGAAGTTTTATTCCTACCCCTTTTACTTGAAGTTCTATTATTCATTTCAAATAAATTTGTATTAATAATGTAAGATAGAGATCAAGAATTATTTTTTAAATATATGGATATCAAGCTGGTCCAGCATCCTTTTTATTGAAAAAACTATTCTTTTCTCACTAGATTGTAGGGTACATTTAATATAAATCAGGTGGGTTTGTTTCTAGAGTATATAGTCTGTCCATTGGTCTATTTGTCTATCCTTGTGTCATTATTACCCTGTCTTAATCACTATAGATTTGTAGTAAGTCTGGTAGTATGAGTTCTCCAGATTTTTTTATTCAAAAAAAAATTTTTTTTTTTTTTTGCGATGGCGGGATATATTCCATCGTTTGTATTGTCATATACTTACATTTAGAATCAGATCATGATATAAAAAATCTGTTGGTGGGAGTTCCCTGATGGTGTAGTGGCTTAAGGCTTTGGCGTGGGCGCTGTCAGTGCTGTGGCTTGGGTTCGATTCCCAGTCAGTGGAGCTACCCACATGCCAAAAAGCAAAAAAAAAAGGAAAAAAAAAATCTGTTGGTATTATCATTGGGATTGCATTGAAGTTGGATCAGTTTGGAAATAATTAACATCTTGGTAATATGAAATCTTCCATTCAGTGAACATGGATTATCTATCTATCCATTTACTTGGGTCTTTAAATTCTCTCAGCAGTGTTTTATGGTATCCAAGGTATCTTGTACATCATTTGTGGGTAGGTATTTGATGTTTTAAAAGTGCAGTTGTAAGTGGTATTATTTAAATTTAATTTTTCCAGTTTTGTATTAATACAGGGAAATACAATTGATTTTGGTCTGATAAACAGCAACCTTGCTAAATTATCTTATTTTAAATATTTAATAGTTTGTAGATTCTTTTGTATTTCCTACATATGCAACCATATCATCTGAGAATAGTGATATTACTTATTTTTTCCAGTCTTTATTATATAATTTTTTTTGTTTTTTTAATTGCAATGGTCAACACTTCCAGAACAATGTTTATTAGAAATACTGATAGTTTTATTCCTGAACTTAGGAAGAAATTGTTCAATACTTCACCATTAATTATTAAAAAAGGTTTTTATAGGTAACTTAATCTCATTAAAGAACTTCCCATCTATGCCTAGTTTTCTCACAAAAAGCCATTATAAATCCTTAATGGCTGTTAAATTTTATCAAATGGTTTTTCTGCTTTTATTGAGATAAATCATATGGCATGTGTTCTTATTCTGTAATATGGTGAATTACACTGATTGATTTCACTGTTAAACTAACCTTGCACTCCTAAGATAAAATCCACTTTGTCATGATGTATTGTATGACTGGATTCAGTATATTAGTATTTTGTTTAGGATTTTTACATGTATTCATGAATGAAATTAGCCTGTAATTTTCCTTTCCTGTAAAAGATTTTTTATATTTTGGTATCAAGTTTTGTTGACCTCATTGAGAAGTCTTCTCTGTCTCTTTTTTTTATTCTCTGAAGGAATTTGTGTTAGATTGGTACATTTCATATGTACTAGAAATTAATGCTTATTCTGCAGGTTTTTGATGTGTTAATAAAGCCAAATTGGTTAATTATGTTAAAATCTTTTAATGATTGGACTTTTTTTCTGTTTTTATCAGCTATGACAGAAGAATTATAAAATCATCAACTATGTCTATAGATTTATCTTGTTTTCCTTTCAACTCTTTCATCTTTTTCATTATTATTCTGGAGCTCTTATTAAGTGTGGAAAATTAAGGATTGTTTTGATTTATGGTTGAACCATTATATAATTATGAAGTGTCCTTTATCTCAGATAGTATTTCTTGCCTTAAACTCTAATTTGAACTTCTATTATATAATCACTCTATCCTTTCATCAATATTTCTGTGGCTTAGTTTTTTCTTCCTTTTATTTCAACCTTTTGGAAATAAATTAGCATTATTAACTTGGTTATGTTTATTTGATCCAGTTTGACAGTCTTTGCATTTTAATTGGAATGTTTGTTCTGTTTACATTTAATGTAATTACTAATTGGATAGCTCTCTCATCTCATTAGTTCTTTGGTATCCCATCTGCTTTTTATTTTTTTTAATTCTTTCCTGAATAGTTTTCGATCTGTCAAGTCTCATAAATTTAATTTTACTAATTACCTTTTCAGTTATATATTCTTCTATAATTATTATTTTTAGTAATTCTAGAGATTTTAATAAACATCTTTGATTTATTAATATATTGTAAAGTAACACTTTTACCACTGCCCAAATGATGGAAAACCTAAGACAATTTAACTTCATTTATTCCTTCCTACCCTTTGTGCTGTTTTTTTATATATTTTACTTCAACATGTGTTATATACCACATAGATATATTAACTTTTCTTGTAAACAGTCAATATCCTTTTCTGTTTATTCATATATTAATATATATACATACATACATACATATGGGTAGAGTGATAATAGAAGTTCAAATTTTTAATTATATGCTGAACATTGTATATAATTTATCTTTTTTTTTAATTCATTTTTATTGTTAGACTTATTGGGGTGACATTTGTTAGCAAGGATTACATAGGTTTCAGGCATACAATCTAGAGTGCATTGTCAACTTGTTGTATGGTAAGTTTACCACCTAATGTGACTTCTCTATCCATCACCTTATATTAAGCTTCCTCTCCCTCCTCTTCCACCCTCTCCCTATAATTTGTCTTTATAGAGGCTGAAGAGGATATCTTCTTCCAGAAATGTTTCCCTTTTCAACTATTGGGCCAATTGAGTGAGGTGCTGACACCTCAATTTGATTAGGAATTGAACTGGATTTAATTAGTCTGGATTGCAGTTTTAGTAGGATTTAGTCATCTCTCATTTGTCAACTTTTGACCTACTAGGTTTTTGATTGAAAGACTCTCAGTTTCCTTTGTACAGTCTGGAAACATTACTGGAGATTTAGTTTTTTTCTTTGGAGGTTAAAAAAATTTTTAAAAAAATTTTCAATTACAGTTGTCATACAATATTATATTCATTTTAGTTTCAGGTATAAAACATAGTGATTAGACATTTATGTATCTTATGTAGTGATCGCCCTAATAAACCTAGTACCCATCTGATACCATATATAGTTATTACACTATTATTGACTTTATTCCCTTTGATCTCTTGCTTCACACTGTTTTGAATTTAAGCAGATGTTGGGAGGCCTGTCGAGTATTGTTTGTTGTTATTCCCCGTTTTCTAGCAAGTTTTCTCCTAAGTATCATGAGACAGGGAGATTTCACTCTGCTATTCTAGCTCATTTTCCCAGCCTCCTGCATCACTGTAGAACTCAGCAAATGTCTTCAGCCTTGCATTTGGGGCATTCTGGTTTTAAGTCCACCACAGTGATAAGCTCTGTTACTTTCTGTTTTCACCAGTCCTTCTGCCTGGGCCAGTGTCAATTCTCAATTTATGCCCAGAATTTTTAAATGCTTCTAGGAAAGTCATAGCAGATGGTTGTCAGCTCATCTAGGAAAATCTCTTCTCTTTCTAGAATTTCAGTTTATCTGCTTCTTGTTACTTCATAAGCCCTCTGATGCCATAAAAATATGAGTGCAATTCATTAATTTTTTTCCTAGTTGTTGAAGTATTATAACTGCTATCCTTAAAGATTGAAACAGTAAAATCTATTTTTTTCTGATTATAAAAGTAATATATGCTGTATTAACTTTTGCTCCCTTACTCTGCATAATAAACATCCCCAATAATTCATTGGCTTACAATAACAAAGATTTATTTTTTGCTCTTGCTACATGCTAGCCAAAGGTTAGCAGTGGCTCTGGTCTTGGTCCATGTATCTTTTAATTGTGAGATGCAGGCTGGAGAACAGGTATTTGGGCCTTATTATTCTTACAGCAGGAAAGAAAGATTTCACGAAAGTACAAATAAGAGCTTTGTCTTTTCAACTATTTATTCATAATTATAGAAAAACCCTCAAATTTTCTGTATTTATCCTTGCTTTGTCACATAGTTCCACACTTATTATAATGTTCAATTAGATTTCTAAATATATCTTTAACACAAGTTTAGGTCTGATCCATGGCATATAGTGTCATCACTTTCACATCCTCTCAGAAAAGATAAAAATCAGAATTGTGGTATTTTGCAAAGGCTGTATTTTTTTTTAAGAAAGAGTGCTAGTAATAATAAAAACCAAAACCAAAAAAGTATTGGTCCAGCTCAATTTCTTTTACCTAATATGTTTCACTGTGGAATTTAAAGCATGTTGATCAGACTCCCTGTTAGAATAAGAATACAGGGGTTCCCTAGTGGTGTAGAGGCTAGGCTTCGGTGCTCTTAATGCCACAGCCTGGGTTCGATTCCCAGCCAGGGAACCATTAAAAAAAACAAACAAAAAAACCTTGAAATGAGTTAACTGTAGTCATTTAATATATATTTTTCTATTTAGAGTAATTTTTTTTAGTGGTTCAGATTTTCTTGAAAGGGGTCCATTTGTAGGAAGAAGGGAGAGTAATTTTGTACAGATTGAAGGCTGGATAGACTCATTTGTGAATTTGGACACTGAAGGGCCCTTAGCATTTAGAATATGGAAGAAGAGGGAAGTGAGAGAGGCCTGGAAAAAATGGTCTGACTTTTAAGTTTTGCCTTATATCTAATTTGGTGGAGGTTGGCATGCCAGTGAAGATCAGATTTGCTGGACAGCTTTGTGCTGTTGGTACCATGCAAAGAGTGACTTGAATAAGGTACATCTGGATTCAGATTCTATTCCACTTATGGCACTGAAAAGTTGTGTGATTTGGGAAACTTACTTAAGTCTTATTTATAAAATTGAGATAATAATTCGCTTATTGATCCTACTATCTTTTCATTGTTCCTCTCTCTTAAGTCATCACTTCTGTTATCTAACTTAAATTTCATGGTTCTTCATTATCTGTAGCATGCATCCTCAACTCTGTGGCATACACCCTTAACTACCTTGTCTTACTCAGAAAAACTTTAACCTAAGTTAATCAAATCTTCTTTCAACTTCACGTCTGTATCTGTGGAGCTGTATGTGTCCAGAGGAAAATGTAAGATCATGTTTACTAATTTTAAATTACTAAATTCATGGGCACAAACAAGTGAGTCCTTAATACTGCCTGGCATTCATACCATATTTTAGATGGCTTGTTTCATATTTTCTGTCATCAGACCTCCCAACAAAATCTCATCCCCAATCTTGTCTCACCTGATGATTTTGTTTCCCACCTCACTGAACAAGTTGAAGCAGTCAGAAGAGAACTTGCATTAACTCCTTTACCACATCTACCTACCTGTCTCTGTACTGCGTGTTCTCAACTATTTTCTGCTTTTCCAAAGGCAATTCCTCCATTATGCATTAGATTCTATTTCTTTATGCCTACTTAAGTACATTGCTCCAGCGATTCTTCATTCTCACTTTGTCATAAAGCTTTCTCAGTACTGCATCACTGCCATAAGAAAACAAAACCTACTGCTGTTTCTTTCTTTAAAACATCTTTTACTTGGCCCTATGTAAGTGCCTTACCAGGTAACACTTTTTGTTCCTTGTTTACAACAAACTCCTTGAAAAAGTTGCCTCTGCTCACTGCATTCCATTCCATTCTTTTTTGCTCTTAAATCCAGTAAAATTAGGCTTTTTGCCATTGTCATTGTATTGAAACTACTCTTGATAAGGTTACCAGTGGACTTCATATTGCTAAATCTCAAGTTAATTTCTCAATACTCATCTCCCTTGACTTAGCAGCATTTGATACAGTTGATCATTTCCTCTTGCATATGCTTTCTTCACTTGGCTTCCTGGAAATTATGCTTTTAAAAAATCTTTTCTTCCTTTATCACTTGTCCTCTTCCTCTCCTCAGTCTCTTAAAAGTTGTCCTCAGTCTGTTAAAAGTCAGAGTATCTCTCTTTAGTTCTCTTATCTACACTCACTTCCTTGATGACCATGGCTGTAAACATGAGCTATATATCCTGAAAACTCCCAAATTTATGTTTATATGCCCATTTAAGACCTCTGTCTTGAATTCCAGACTCATATCTATACCCATATATGTTCATATAGCCATCTGGATATCTAATTAACATTTTATATTTAATATGTCTCACACTCAATTAACAACACTGATTCCTTGCTTAAAACTTGCTTTTCCCATAGTATTTGTCAGCTCAGTCAAATGTCTACTACATGTTTTTAGTGTGAGTCACTTTTGATTCTTCTCTTTCTTATTCCCATAACCTTGCTTTGTCACCTAGTTGAAAATATGAAAATATATTCAAAATTGTCATTGTCTCAATACTTATGCTACCACCCTGGTTTAAACCATTATTAGCTCTCACTTGGATTACTACAACTTGTATCTTACGACTTGTATCTCAGTTGCCTTCTTATACTTATATGCCTTCTTACCATCTTTTCTCAACACAGCAGCCCAGTTATCCCTTCAAAAAGTAGTAAAATACTTCATCACTCTGCTCAGAACTCTCTAGTGGCCTCCAGAACCACAAAACTGCCTTAAATGTCACCTTCTCAAATCACTGTATTTAAAACACAACTTCCTCCCATATTTTCCTTCCCTATATACTCCTCTAATTTCCCGTACTTGCTTTGGTTTTATAGCATTTATTGCCATTTAACATATTTCTTAATTTACATAATGAGTTCATTGTTTATTGTTTTTTTCCTCCTATTGAAGTAAGCTTCCACTGTAGAATTGTACACCTGGAACCTATGTAATTCTTGCTAACAAATGTCACCCCAATAAGTCTAATAATAAAAAAGAAAATAAAGTAAGCTTCACCACAGCAGGAACCTTCATGTATTTGTTTTGTTTATTGATGTATTCCAAGTACCTGAAATAGTGCCTAGCACATAATAGGTCCCCAGTAAATATTTGTTGAGTGAAAGAAGAATGCCCACCTCTCCAGATTGTGCAGATATTAAATGTGATATTGTATTCATATAAACCTCAAGCAATAACCAGCAAGCTGTACATGCTTAGTAATTTTGTTCTCTTTCTTCCCTGTTTCTTAGTTACTGATGCTTTGTGTAGGATATCTGAAAATGTTCAGAGTACTATAGACTTCTAGATACCATATTTTCTCTCATTCTCCCTGGTATAGCCTTTTTTTTTCTCTCTTCCTCTATCCAACAGATGGGATGAAAGGAGTTAGAATTAAAAGAATAGAAAGAGAAGGAAAAAGATCCCTGAGATTCTTGTAGATCGGTGAAAAAATTATTCAGACTTCTTCTTTTTAATGATCTTTCTTCCATATTATTAGGTCTCTTCTTTTTCTCCATATATTATTTTCTGGTTCATAGATCCAGGCATGTAGTTGATGGTAAACAATTTTCCAAATGACTATATTTCTTCTGTTCAGTGGAATTGATCTTTCTGAACATAGAACGTCTGTTCTATGCATTAAAAGAAGGAAAAGAGTCTAAGAACTAGGTGGTTAATTCAGAACAGTGAATAAAAGCTGATACAGCCCTAAGCTACATGGGCCACAGGGATAAAATATAGTTATGCAGTGAATCAGAAATAAATAGATTTTGGCAAGAACAAGATGTTGAAAAAAGTATACCCTCTTAGATTTTATAAAGCATTTTTTGTTGTTGTTTTATTCTTACAAAACTTCTTGTTATCACATTATTATAAATGAAGAAACTGAGGTTCAGAGTGGTGATATATTCTATACAAGGTTAAACAGTAAGTCTCAAAGTTGGTGTGCAAAATCAGGTCCTATTTTAACTAATTTCATGCTTATTCTAGTAAAATAAGGAAACAATAAAGAATAACACACACACAAAAACATTCTGAGGCATTTATCCTAGGTTTATGTCCTGTCTGTGTATTATAGGTCAAATCACATTCTTTTTTTTTTTTTTTTTTTTTTTTTTTTTTTTTTTTTCTTTTTGGTATGTGGGTAGCTCCCTGGCTGGGAATCGAACCCAGGCCGCAACACTGATAGTGCCAGCGCCGAAGCCTTAAGCCACTACACCATCAGGGAACTCCCTCAAATCACATTCTTTTTCTAACTCTGATAACCTTTTACAGGGTGATGATTATGAGGCTTAAATGAAAGAATGAATTTAAAATGCTACAAAAATGTGTTGTTGGTGTTATTGTTCTATCATATGGTGGCAGATCATGACTGGATTGAAATTATAGGAAATGGTGTGGGTTACAGGCAAGTAAGAATACAATTGTATCAAGCCCCTAGGAAAATGTCACCAGAGACAAAGAAGAAAAAATGGGGCTGGTAAATCTGAAGAAAATTAGTAAATATTAAAATGAATGAAAAGAATTGAGATGTTAAGGGAGAAAAAAATAATTTCGAAATGAGCAGGGGAAAGAGATGATAGGAGCAACTAATTTAATGAGGAAAAGTACCTGTGGAGTTTCTCCTTAACACATTACAACGTAATCAGGGCATCTCAAACTAAGAGAGACCTCAGAGTCTATCATTTTACAAATAAGGAAATAGAGGAGGCTCTGAGAAGTCAAGTAAAATGCTCAGAGATGTAACAAGTGGTAGAATTAGAATTAAATCTTAATTCAGGGCTTTTACTGTATTAACAAGAGAAAAATTCTAGTAAGAATCATGGTTAACACATCATGAATACTATTAGGCTTTGTACTGAGTATTTTACAGGTATTAATTCAGGTAAAATTAATCATAGCCTGATCTGACAATATAGCTAGCCTATTATTCCAATTTAACTTATGAGGAAATAAGTACAGAGAAGTAAAGTGATATATCTAGGTCACGTTGTTTACTGGTGGAGCTAGAATTTCAACTTGGGTAGTCTGGGTTGTTTATATTATTAACCCTACTATGTGATATTACACTACAATTTTATTTCACTGAGATAAATGACTTAAAGATAACATACTTAGGTCTTTGAATAAAATGTGTTTCTGAGTGAGGGAATTGAAAAAGTATTTCAAAATCTGATATTTAGTGATACCTGCTTAACAGAATTAGCAAATTGAACCCTTTTTTGTTCTTTTTAAAATAAGCAAAATTATTCAGGTATCTAGTTTTTAATTACTATACACAGTTAATATAAAGCTGTTACTTTGTGGTTTTTGGCTTATGATCAAGTGGTATCAATTTTAAATGTTTTGGTATAATCGAAATTGAAAGGAAGATGGCATTGAAATAATCTTTTCCAGTGAAGTTACTTGCCTGTCTTTTCTAAAACAAGTATTATCAATTTGAATTAATGTACAAGAAATAGTGAAATTAATATATTTGTACAAAATAATGCTAAGGTAAGCTATTTCCAAACATACTAATATTAAGTAATCCAGTAAACTGATGGCATTATGTGAGGTCCTTGAGTTAACTTAGACAGAAAAGACAGGTTTTATTTTTTAAATGGCAGTTTAGGCAACCCCATGTAGATTTTTCATGGTGATTGTTTCTGCAGTAACAATAGATTATGTGCTATTTCCATAGCTCTTCTTTTTTATAGAAATCCTTAAGTCTCAGTTTCCAAGTTTCTTTGTTATTTTGTATCTAATTTACAGTTATTCTCTGTGTTCTGTTAGCTTCATTTTGTGTTTCAATGATCAACAACTTTTTGGCTTCACTGTTAAGTAAAACTGCCTCTTTTCTCTTTTGTATCTTTTCTTTATCAACGTACTGTGGTAAATTGTAAAATGGCCACCATTTTTTGCATCTCCTTCCATTGTGAGGTGTAGGGCCTTTTATCTCACCCCTTGAATCTGGTTTTGCTTTGACCAATTGAATATGGCTAAGGGCTATTATGCAAGTCCTGAACCTAGACCTCAGGAGTTCTTGTAGCCTCCTCTTTTGCTGCTTTTTGGAGCTTCTGCACTCCTGCTGTGTATAGAAGCCTGGATTAGCTTCCAACACAATGAGATACACACATGGCCCAGTCACTCCTGTTGCTCCAACTGACAGCTTACTCACTGACAGACATGTCAGTGAGGCCATCCATCCAGGCACCAGCTGACATATTAGTTGATGAATGAGCAAGTCCAGCAGAAATTAGCTGAACTGGGTAACTTTTCCAGTAATTTTTACCTTAAGAATTCAGTTGTTCTACAGAATTATGAGCTAAATAAATGGTTATTTTTTAAGCTGCTAAGTTTTAGAGTGGTTTGTTATATAGCAGAAGATAACAGATGCACATGCTCAAGTCATTCCTATCTTGTTAAAACCCTCCCTTGCTTCCATGCTTCATCTCTGACTAATTTTAAGATTGTCTTTTTCTACCCACAGGTGAGCCACTAGTTTCCATGTCCTGTGTGAGAGCCAATGAGCAATGTTTTTCTAGTTTTTCTTCATAAAATGGATAAGTTCTTTCTGACTTTTGGCTTTGTGTCAGAAGGCCACTGCCAGCTATCTTCCAACTGCCATTCCTTTGGGAGTTCTCATTAAAATTGTAGCCCTTAAGATGTGTATATGGGATATATGCCCACAGTTGAGGCTGAATGTGAGTCCTACTTACTTCTGTCATCTGGCACCTAGAAATTTCCTTTTTGTGCTTTCACATTCATCTACTTAACCTTGATTTAAAGTCTCCACAGGCTTTGATCAGCTGATCAAACATTCTTCCTTAAAACTAATTTATCCTCTCAGTGACACTACTATTTCCTTGCCACCTATCTTTATGGCTATTTCTCATTTTTAAGTGTTTTTCTTTCTTTATATTAAATATATGCTTAATAAAAAGGTTAGCTTCTTTCTGACTTTTGCACAGGGAGCTTGGTCTCTGGTCCTTTGCCCATCTTAACCCTGTGTATTATTTTTGGGTAAACTTTCCTACAGTTAACTGCCTCAACTACCACTTTTATATCTAAGTCTTAACCAGAAAGTTTATTGCCCTCCAGATTCTAACATTCCATTCCCTATTCTCTTTTTAACTTGGTTATCCTCTAGGTACCTGTACATACCCCAAACAGAACTTTCAACATTTATCCTTCACATCTTTAACTGTAGTTCCCAGTGTGGTTAAGGGGGACTGATAGCTCTATAATCCGGAAAACTTGAAGTCATCTTAGACATCTTTCTTTTGTTCTTCTCAACATCTATATATTCATTAATGCTGGAATATCTGGTATGTCTGACATTCCATTTACTTTTCTTATTTATTTCCATATAACCACCACCACAACCAAGATAAAAATATTTCCAACTCATCAGAAAGTTATCTTACATTTCACACCTGATACTCTGGAGACATTACTCTGTCTCTGTCTCATTTTCCACCAGACCCACCTTACCACCTGGTTCCAATTTCTAGTGTAAGACCTTAAACAATATAATTCCATTTCTTGCCTCGTGTGTGTGTGTGTGTGTGTGTGTGTGTGTGTGTATGATTTTCATCATATATTTTACTATGTTCTATATACTATGTTATAAATCCCACCTTACAGTGTTATTATATTTTGCATTAAAAAGTTACTTGACTTTTAAGTGAATTATGAAAAGAAAGAAAACTTACTTATCATTTCTGGTACTCTTTGTTCCTTCCTGATCTAAGTATCCTTTTGGTACCCTTTCTTTTTGACCTGAAAGACATTCTTGAGCACTTCTTAGAGTGCTGATTGGCTGTCAAGCATTCTCTCAGCTTTTGTTTAGCTGAAAATGTCTTATTTCATCCTCATTTTGAAGAATATTTTTGCTGAATATAAAAATTTAGGTTGTTTCACGCGTCCCCCCCCCCCAATACTTTAAAGGTGTCATTCTACTGTCTTCTGACCTCCAATGAGAAGTTGATAGTCATTCTTATCCTTATTTCTCTTGTATATGATATGTTTGTTTCACCCCCACACACTTCTGGCTGCTTTCAAGATGTTTTTCTTTATCTTTGGTTTTTATCGATTTTGACTATGATATGCCTAGATGTGGTTCTCTTTATATTTATTCTGCTTGGGATTAGCTAAACTTCTTGAAAGTTAATGTTTTTCATTATATTTGGGGAGTTTTCAGCCATTATTTTTCAAATATTTCTTATGCCCCAGTCTTACTCTGTTTTCTAGGACTACAAATACACATATTTAGATCATCTGATATTGTCCCATAGGTCCCCGAGGCTCTATTTTTCTTCAGTCTTTTTTCTCTCTGCCAGTTTGGATAATTTTATTGGATTACTCTTCAACTTCATGTTCTTCTACCATCTTTAATATATTGTTAAGCCCCTCTAGTAAAGTTTTAATTTCAATTAGAATACTTTTAAGTTCTAGAATTTCCGTTTGGTTCTTTTTTGTTTTCCATTTAATCTCAATTAATCTAAATTATTTTTTTAATAGGAATATTCCTTGGATTCTTTATCTTCCTTTTGTTTAATTTCTGCAAAAAGCCCTTTCATTTCATCTTGATTATGAACTTGTACTAGCTATAATTTAGTACAAATTAAAAATACTTGACTACTTACCTAAGTTTATATGTTGGGATAATTTACTTTTCTGAACTTTCTATGTTTGTAATATATGCCAGGATGAGTGTGTGATCAAGAGTAGAGATGAGGACACAACTGAGATTTGGGTTAAGTTCTTTACAATGGCTAGTACTGCAGATGGGACTGTGGCTTTATAATGACGTCTTAAATGAGCAACAGTTCTCTGTAGGTTATTGGATTTTACCTGTGTTTGCTCTTATACTGTCAGTTATATGATTATAGTCAAGGAATCATAGACTTCTAGTGTCTGAATAGACTTTGCAAATAATCCTAATAACCTTTCTTTTTATTCTGTTAAAATAAGTATGCAAGGATTTCATTCTCACTGAGTTGAACAGTTGGTGATAAATATTTCCAATGCAGAACGTTATGGCAAGAATATGTAGTATAATACAGTACATACATGGTACAATATAAAGATGTTAATAGTTCTCAGCCAATATGTGACAGATAATATTAATGTATAGATTTAAAATACTAGGATAAAAGTAGATTCAGAATTTGAAGGATAAACAAATCACTAGTTTAAAAACAGAACACAAAAAATTGGAAGATGGTAGTAGCATAAGTACTTAATGTTTCTTTATTGTGTAGCAAAACAAAATCTTCTGTAGCAGATCCTGAACATATGGTAGATTACATAGAATGTTATTACACATATGGTATATTTCACATATATAAGCAAATTTATTTATATGTATATATTTGTCTAAATTATATTGATTTCTTTAGTTTGCCAAGTAATAATTTTCATTTTCTTCCCTGTATTGATACAGGATTCATAAATGTTTATCAATAGGGGAATGAAATGACTATTTTCCAAATGTCTATATTGTTTATTACTCTATCTCCCTACCATCTATCACAGTGTCTGGCTTATGGTAGATGCTTAATAAATATTTATTGAATTAGTAAATGAATACATTCTATTTTTTAAAAGAATTATTCTTTTTAAAGAGTGCACAGAGAATGGATTTCATTTTTATACTGATTGTACTACCAAATACATTACCATTACATAATTTAGGAATAAACCCACAAAAATTCTCTGAAAGACAGCTGTTATCCTAAAAAATTTGGGGTTTCTCTTAGTATTTGGGATTGCTCTTGAGTCTCTTTCAATGAACATTAACTCATCTGTTAATGATCAGGTAACAACTAAAGCATTTTTATGTGATGAATATCTAAAATTATCATGAGACCTTTTTTACCCCTAATTTTTTACCCCCTTCATTTTAGCAATTACCTTGTACCTTGTATTATTTGTTATTTGTTTCATGTATATGAATATTATTTAATTAGATCACATACTACTTAAGTATGGGGATCTGCTTTCATATAGTTATTTGCCATAGAGCATAATACTGTTCATGTAATTTACATGATGGTCAGTTCATAGTAAATAAGTTAAAGGAGGTTGCAGAGCACAAGTGTTACATTTACAACTCTGTTGGCCTTTAGGCCTAGACCCTGAGGAGATGTTAATTGCTTTCCACCCACATATCTTTCTAAGGGAAGCAGCTTCTGTTACCATTCGCCCCTGCAGAAGAGGTGTGCCCAGGCAGGTGTATGCGTTTTCTGTATCTATGCCATTCTTTCCAACCAAGGCCATTTGGATTTAGTAGTCAGTACCTTATTCAATATACATAGACTGTCCTGCAATCTGTTTATCTTGTATTCTATAAAAAGGATTTTATCTAATCAGATTGGAATTAGGAAAATGAATGATTTATCAGTATAGCTGAAATGAGATTTCATGAGGTTGAATTAGCTTATGTTAAGTTGAATCTTATAACCAACTGAAGTCATAGCAAGCAGGAAAAAGAAAGGATAGAATGTTAAGAAACTTTTTGGTAGAGAGATCACAGCAATAGTTATATAAATACTTAAGTACTATGAGACATAAACTGGCTTCACCTGAAATAGGTGTTTTAAATATACAACAGGAACATAAACATTTGAAGTTTTATAATTAAGAAAACAGGAATGACATTTTATGTCAAATACTTAGATGCTTGTTTTGTGGATCATCTTTTGTGTTCTTGCTGAAGATTAGTTTTAGGCTTTGTGAGGGCTAATCTGTTTCACTTTTGCTTTTATTCCATGCTAGAGCCTGTAGTCCTAAACCCAGCCCATTCTGAAGTCTCAAGTAAAGCCTATGATATTTTATCAAGGTCGTTTTAACTTGACAGGCCTAAAATTGTAAACTTTGCAACACTGTGTGGCTGTTGAAATCTCTGCTTAGGTCTTTAGCTTTCCAGTTGCCATTTTCTGCTGGCATTCTTGAAGTTTTGCTCTGTACATGTTCAGTTTAGAGGTAAGTAAAAAATTAAAGGGAATTTCTTTGCAGGTTTTTGGGCTCCTTTTCTGCAATTTCTTTTAAAGCCTTAGTCTCAAGTAGTGGTTAGCTGTGTTGTAGGGTAGTGGTTTGTGGTATAAGTTCGAACGGAGACTCTAGCTGTGGCCTTTCCTGTTAACCCTACAGGAATTGACTGATGGTCTGCCACTGCTTACTTCTGTACAGCTCCATAGGTCTGTAGCTTTAGCTCTGCTCAACACTTTACATTTTTATTTTATTTCTAGACTACAGGATAACAATACATATACTTACACCTATGTATATGTATACAAGGATTGTCCAGAAAGTATCCAGCCATGTAATATGAAAACTAGAGGCATTTATGGCTGAATTTTTTCCAGAGAGCCCCTCGATATATGTGTATGTAGTTTTATTTTTTAAATTAATGTTGAGTAAAATTGACTCTTCTGGGTATAGTTCTATGAATTTAATAAATATTTGGATTCACAAAATCATGGCCACAGTCAGGATACTGAACAGTTCCATCACACCAAAAATCTCCCTTATGCTCTCATTTTAGTCACACCCTCCCCTGATCTATAACTATTGGCAGCCACTGATCTGTTCTTTGTCACTATAGTTTTTTATATTTTTAAGAATGTCCTGTCAGTGGAATCATACAATGTTTAAGCTTTTGTGAGATTCATTTCTTTCATCTGCATAATGTCTTTGAGATTCATCCAAGTTGTTTCATGTATCAGTTGCTCGCTTTTGTTTTTTATTGCTTAGTATTCCATAGTACCACAGTTTGTTTATCTATTCACCACCAATTGTGGGACATTTGGGTGCTTTTTTATTTTATTTTTTTTATTGTTTTTGGAGATTTTGAACAGAGTTGCTATAAACTTTAATTTATAGGTTTTTGTGTGAACATACGTTTTCGTTTCTCTAGGGTAAATACCTAGAAGTGAGATTGCTGGGTCCTATGGTAAGTGTATGTTTAATTTTTTAAGAAATTACCAGTTTTCCTGAGTGGCTGTGCCATTTTGTATCCCTGCAACAGTGTATGAGAGTTGTAGTTGCTCTGCATCCTCAGCACTTGTTACCGTATTTTTTATTTTAGTCATTCTGATAGGTATGTACTGTTATCTCATTGTGATTTGTATTTCTCTATTGGCTAATGATGTTAAACATCTTTACATGTGCTTATTTGCCATATGTATATCCTATTTGGTGAAATGGTGAAGTGTCTGTTCAAATCTTTTACCTCATTTTTTTCAATTGAGCTGTTGTATATATTTTTTTAAGCCTAGCTAATATCTCCTCCCACCCCCTCCATTTTAATTTTCTCTTTCTTCTGTCGTTTTCATGTGTTTGGAGCTGACGGGATGAGTCTGTGAATAAACTTACTATGCCATCTTGGTAGGAAATTCAGGGAGAATATTTTTGAAGTCATAATATTTTATATGAAGACATGAAAAAACATGGGAATGGAAATGGAAGGACATAATTGGGAATATCTGAATAATGCTACTAGATATTCCATTTTAGGTACATATTCTGATCTAAAAAATGAAATCAAACTAGTATATATCCAGATCAGCTGGTTCTGAGAGATTAATGCAAACCTATATTTTGGTCCCAAAATTATGAATGCCTGTATTGAAAAATTAGTTTTAAAAGTCTGTTTATATAGTTTTATGCTAAATATAACTGTATTAGTTCATTTGAAGATTTGCAGAAGTATTTTATATTGAAATGTTTTTTCATTGCCATTTTAAATTGATGTTCCTTTATGGCAATTGTCATAGTATCTTTGGGTGCTTGAATATGCAAAGGTTTCTACTGTATTTGTTACATGTCCTAATAAAAACAAACTGATAGTGTTTAATGACTACTAAGTTGTTAAAATGTTTTTGCGGGCTTTGTTGAGACTATAATGATAAAATGATGGTTATAATTACCACTTTAAAATAAAAGACAAGTCATCACTGACTTAATTGAACAATGACTAAGATACTTGGTGCTTATAAATAGAATGGCTGTTTATCTAATTACATTATATCTTTAGGAATGTTCTTCAATTGTATTGGCAGAAGTATGATTTGTGAGGAAAATAATCTAAGGGAAAAAACATAAGTTTTTTTTACATTAAATCATAAGGTAGAACATACTACATAGTTTTTGAAGGGAATATATATTTTATTCTTAAAGCCTTCCTCTTTTCTCATGAATAAGACCAAACTATTAAGTTATAAGAAAGGTAGTGAAGTCTCACTGACAGATTATCTGTTATGTTCCCTTCATAATTCAGTGGATTCTGATTTAAGTGTGTTTAAACAAGGCTGTCATCAAAAATCACCTTCTGCATCCTACTTCAGAATTATGTATGGAATAAATCCCTTAAAACTGAATTATTTTTCTGTTATATCAGTTATTAGTATATGTAGTAATTGTGGAATTCAAAATTGTGATAATCCTCTTGCCCTTGATTCTTATTTTGGTTTGAGAATATTTCTTTGACCTGGCTGGAATTTATAATATGACACTAATTACTATCCATGAGAGACATTTGACAGTGTCAAGTAATCATTATTTTAGGAGTAATGTAGTAATTCACTTGAAAAATTACTGAAAGCTTTTACAATAACAATATTTTCTCTTTCAAAACCTGAACAAATTACTTTTTTTTTTCCTTAAAAGAAATCTCTCAAACCAGTGTGGGGTAGGTGTCCAGTTGAAGAGTTTTGGTAATCTTTACTACATTGTGCTAGCAAGCATCACTATATCTATGGTTTATAGCTTCCTGAGGAACTATAGTATCATGATAGTGTACTCACACTCATAATTTATTTTAAGAAATGACATAAATACCTTGTTATAATTGATCTTTTATGTGAGGAAGATACACAAAGAAGACATTTAATACCTGAAGATCAAAAACTGTGAAATTCTGTAAGCAGTGAGCGAGGTGTCAGAATGAAAAATAATCTGATTTTACTGTCTGTGCCTTAAATAATGATACTCATCAGACCCATATATTTTTTATATTAGGCTTCTTTTCAAGAAATCTTAATGTTTTCTCAGACTTGAAATGTGATTCTTAAGGGCTTTTTACACATTTTAGGTCATTCTTATTTTATTTTTAATTGTTCATATCATTTAGTATAGAACTCATTGTTATAAATTGAATTAATTATGTAATACTATTCACATTAATGTAATCTAGAATTAATAGCTATTTCTATATTTGTTTAATCCTGAGGTTTCTTGAGTCTAAGATAGTACGTATTGACTATAATTCCCATGTTGATTTATTTAATAACAATTGCTTTATAGACTTCCTTTTGCTGATGAGGAAATTGGAGTACACACAGTGAAGAAATAGTTTATTAACGGTCACACAAATATTATCAGACTGTAGCTAAAATACAGGTTATCTTATTTTTAGTCTAGTGTTTTGTCTACATATGTTTGTAAGTGTGTTCTTTCTAAAATTAGACTGAGTACATTGAAATTAGTATCTTAATTTATAAAAGTAAAGTTACTTATAGAATATATAAGGGCTGTCTGGAAAAATATCCAGCCATAAATGCCTTTATTTTTCATATTACATGGTTGGATACTTTCCAGACAGCCCTTGTATACTGCATTAGTTTTCTATTGCTGCTGTAACAAATTACCACAAACTGGATGGCATGAGCATTGCAAATTTATTGTATAGTTTTGTAGGTAAAAAGTCCAACATAAATCTCTCACTGGATTAAAAATTACTGTGTCACCAGGGTTGCATTCCTTTCTGGAGGCTATAGAAAAGAATCTGATTCCTTTCCTTTTCCAGCTTCTAGAGGCAGTCTTCTCCTTTTCCAAAGCCAACAATGAAGGTTGAGTCCTTCTCACACTCACATCTGTCCAGTTCTCTTTATTTGAAAACAGCTGAGAAAGGTTCTGTCTTTTAAAGACTCAAGTGATTAGATTGGGCCAACCCAAATAATCCGGAATGATCTCCCCATCTTATGGTCCACAATCTTAATTATATTTGCAAAGTCTTTTTTGCTATGTAAGATCATGTATACACAGATTCTGGGGATTAGGCTGTTGACATCTTTTAATGGGGAGGCACATGGAAAATCCTTTTTTTCCTTGGGGGATATTATTGATTTCAATATATAATCTGTGAAGAACTTATTAAACATAATGTAAAGCTGTAGTTCTGTAAGAATAACAATATTTTAATTATAAGACTCATGAACTTAGTTTCTTGAATATTGCAAATGTAATTTTAAAGAATATAGAGTGTAACATCTAGCATGACAAAATTTTGTACACAGTAAAGGTGTAATTTAAACCTCATACTACATGTGTGTATAGGATTTGCTACATAGTAGGTTTATTATATATGTACCTAATTTCTTTGTCCACAGTTTTATTCCTGTATAATTTCTGAATCTAGATTTCATTTAAATGACTGTACCCTTTTCACTTTTAGCTTTCTAAATTTTTCATCTGAGGCTATTTAATGCTATTTGACAGTGCAGCCAGTTCTTAATATAGTACCAACATCTTTCGAGTTAAAGGATATGTAAGCAGTCCTAAACTAGTAACAGCCTTAGTTGTTTTATTTTTGTATTTTATACCCCAGTTCTAATATCTTTATTTTTTATGATTAAACCCTTCTTTTAATACTTTGGTTTCAGTAATAGGTATCCTGTTTGACTCATCACCATCTCTTTGTAGAAAAAGGACTTTTGCTCCTAAGACCTAGACCCCATGGGTAGTTTTTGATTGGCCAACTCATCTTGGTAATTCTGCTTGACTACTTGCATTTCCATTTACTGGATGTTTGTATGTCTCTAGTCTCAAATGTTGGCCATTTCTAGTCTGGCTTTTGTTACACTGGCAGACCCTTGATTTTTCTATTCAGAGTTTAAGTGAGACTACAGCAAGTTTTTATTACTTTAATGTTTTACATTACTATCATGGTAGGTACATAGTAAGTACTTGATGAATAAATTAGTTGCATGTTCTGTTGGAAGCATTCAGAGAGAATGAACACATATTCTTAATGATTTCTTAATGATTTCTGAAGTTTCTATTCGTCTTTGCAGCTCTGGGAAAAAAATAGATAGCTATCTTTATGTAAATGTGGTTCCTAATTAAATTATAGGGAGAGTTAAACCTTCCTTTGGACTCAAAAAAGTAACTATTGTTAGCATGTACCTTAGTGGTTCCTAAATTTTTTTTTTAATTGATCTTTTTTTTTCTTTTTAATTCATTTTTATTGTTAGACTTATTGGGGTGACATCTGTTTGCATAGGTTTCAGGCATACAATTCTACAGTGCACTGTCAACTTGATGTATAATAAGTTCACCACCTAGTGTGACTTCTCTTTCCATCACCTTATATTTAGCTTCCCCACCTCCTCTTCCACCCCCTCCCCTTTCTCCCCTCCCTGACCCACTTGTCCCCAAATAAACATTAAACTATAGATTGTGTCCCTGGGTTATTTGTTTGTTCATTTCTTTTTTCTTTCCTTTCAGTTTTATATTCCGCATATGAGCGAAGTCATACAATTCTTTGTTTTTTCTGTCTGGCTTATTTCACTAAGCATGATGATCTCCAGGTCCATCCATTTTGTTGCAAATGGCAATATGTCATCTTTTCTTACAGCTGAGTAATATTCCATTGTGTATATGTACCACAGCTTCTTTATCCAGTCATCTGTCGCAGGGCACTTTGGTTGTTTCCAAGTTTTGGCCACTGTGAACAGTGCTGCAATGAACATTGGGGTACATAAGTCTTTGCGGACAAAGGTTTTCAAGTTTTGGGGGCAGATCCCCAGAAGGGAGATTGCTGGGTCAAATGGTAGCTCCATTCCCAATTTTCTGAGGAACCTCCACACTGTCTTCCACAGTGGTTGTACCAATTTGCACTCCCACCAGCAGTGTACCAGAGTTCCTTTTTCTCCACATCCTCTCCAGCACTTGTTATTCCTTCTCTTGTTGATAATAGCCATTCTAACAGGTGTGAGGTGATATCTCATTGTGGTTTTGATTTGCATTTCCCTGATAACTAATGAGGATGAGCATTTTTTCATATGTCTGCTGGCCATTTGTATTTCTTCGTGGGAGAAGTGTCTGTTTAGTTCCTCTGCCCACTTTTCAATTGGGTTGTTTGTTTTTTTGTTGTTAAGTCTTATTAGTTCTTTATATATTTTAGATATTAGACCCTTATCTGATGTGTTATTTGCAAATATTTTCTCCCATTCAGTTGACTGTCTCTTTGCCTTGTGGATGGTTTCTTTTGCTGTGCAGAAGCTAAATGTTTAGATTTCATTGAGTAATAAAGCGTGTATTACAAAGAAGTATCAACATTTTATTTTTCTAAGAGCATAATAAAATCCAACTGTTAACAGCTATCACCATTGTATCTTAAAGAAACATTTGAACATCAAAAAAAAGTAGAGAGGATGAAGTCACTGAATAAAAATGTCCTGTAAATTTGGTAACTTTAGCTTTATAGAAAAACTCTATACATTGTCATTTACTTTTCTCATTTTATTGAGAATAACTAAAAAAAAATTTTTGTCTTAGGTACCACTAATATAGTCATCCCCTTTTATTTTGTTTAAGTTAGGATCCAAGACTAAATGTATGTGGCTTTCTTATATCCCTAAGCTAACCAATGATTGAAGCAAGACTAGGAGGAATTTAGATGTAATCTTTTTCTTAGGGCAACCTTCTTTAATCAAAAACCTAACATTTTGATATAGAAAACAGCAGTTTATTCTTTGTGCCTCCCATTTTTTATAAAAACATCACATTCTCCCACTTTAAAGGTATTCAGAACTAACTAATCCTCTGCTTTTCATACCCTTGAGCCTTACACATGATATTTATACATGCATGATATATTCAGGATAGCACTGAAATGTTTGAAATGAAAGATTATTTCTCAACATCAACCCCTTGTTCTTCTTTTTAAAGGTAATTACTGTAAATTTCTAGTATAACCTTTCAAAAACATTTTATGCACATACCAGTTGCTGGCTATATTTAGATCTGTCTTCTAATATATATATTTATTAAAACATACACAAATGGGTTTACACTCATGATACATTTTTAGCCTTATTCCTGTCTCTACTTTGGTCTCACTCTTGTTTTTCATTTTTTAAAGATTTTCTGTTTAATTTATGTTCTCTCATCACTTTTTTTGTACACTGTATTTGAAATTATTCCTGGTACAAGAAAGATACAAATAAATAGTACTGTTATATTTTTAGTGTCACAATTAAATCTAGCTTGATAATTATTAATTACTTCTTTACAAGTGCTAATGTGATTATAAACCAAGAATTTTTTATCAATTAAAAGTATTAGATAGCACTATTTTTTGACATGTGTATCATTAAATCTTTTCCTCAAATTGTATATAAAAGTGATGTGTGAAAAATAAAGTGTGTTGTTTTTAGTTAGTTTTTGTGTTGGTTGAGTCATCTATAAAATGGGAAGGAATAAGAGAAGGGTAAGCATGTATGTCAGATTTTAATTTAGAAAGGATTTAAAATAAATTATCACAAGAAGAGAGTGTATTGTATTACCAACAGCCATGCCCAGTAATAAAAATGCCATTTATCACAGCAGCCACATTTTAAAGCATTTGGTTCTTTTTATTGTAATTGTATTGTCCATTTCTTTTGCTGATGTTCTGTGGCTAAATGTTAGGCATTTTTTTATTACATTTTTCTTTCATCCTGATATATATACTTTAGGCAAATTACTAAACTGTAGGCTGAGACTCCTTCTATTTGATGACAGTGTACAACTTTCTGAATGGGGTGGTACTTTGAAATTCAGAGGTCCATTTTACCTGGACATGAATGGTTTCTTCTTAGACAATGAATTTGGTGTCTTGACAAAATCAATCTTCTAAACTGCTGTAGGGTACATGTGTTTTTGCCGTCCTGTTGCTTATTGGGTTAGTTTAACTCAAATAAGCCATTTATAATAAAAGTCACTTCTCAGACAGAAGCAATTAATGTGAGATTTAATGCTGGGTGTTTGATCTTTTGAAATTAAGTCACTTTAATATGCGGTGGGGGCATGAGTACTATTTTTACAGAAGAAGCTACAAGGTTGGATTCCAAGCGTACTGCCTACATGCCCAAGACATAGAACTCAGGAAGACAGTAATCAAACCCACAGAACAAACTATCCAAAGACTGGAGTGGAGATTCCTTTATGACCATTTCAGTAGTCAAGCTGATGGCAAACAAAATACAGGTTGTGCTTTATAAGAGTTAAAAACAAACCTACCCCTGATCTTCTTTCATCTTAACAAAAGTTAAAGATAAATTTACCATTGTTCTTTCCTCCTTTCCCTCCATACTAATTCATTTTCCATGGAAACAGAAAACACATATAAACCCTAGCCCCAGGGATGAAGGGAGTCTCTCTTCCAGTAGTGATTAGAGACCACCATTCTGTCTATTGGGGTGGCCTTTGTTTTCTTACTCTCTGATAAATAAACTTACTTTTACTTTAACCTCTGTATCGGCTCATGTTTGAATTCTTTTCCTATGTAAGCCAAGAATCCGCTTTTCCTGTAACAACTTCAATGAGGTGAAAAAAAAAAATTTTCCCTATTCCTAAACAGAATAATTCTGAATGATTGTACAAAATGGTTAAACCTAATGATTGCACGGTTCAGATAATTCTGTATAATTACACAACCCAAGTAATACTCAATGAGCTGGTTGCGTGATGTATTTCACAAATTTGGAAAACAGTTTCTCACTTTTAGGGGTTGCTTGATGTACTCCCTGTATAAACATAAATATATATTTCAGGTTATCTCGATGGAACACTGCTCATTGAATTTCTTTTGTTTTCTTTTTTAGTTTGTTTTTTTTTTGGGGGTGGGGGGTGGGGGGGCGGGTGCTGGGTAGTGCCCTGGCTGGGAATCGAACCCAGGCCACGGTGTTGAGAGCGCTGAAGCCTAGCTGCTACACCACCAGGGAGCCCCCTCTTTTGTTTTCTGAAATTCTGGGTTGTTTTCATTCCAGAATCAATGTTGTGATTATGGTGATAATGACCATTAATATGGTTAAAATGACACATAACTTGAGTTTACAGTGTTCAAAGTTAGGCAGGGAATTTCTGCTTTGTGGATTATAGGAAGCTAATATTAATTTATTGTCAGGGAATAAAACTTAAATAAGACTAGGTTTTTGGTTTTTCATTTTGTTTCTAAAGTTTTGAAAAAACTTATAAATGGGCTGGCAAGTTTGATTATTGTATTTATCAGCTAAGAAGCTACCTTGGGATTCAGCCCAGATCCTACCGTTATTTATTTGTATGACCTTGAGAAAATCCCTATGGGTTTTAATTTCCTCACTTTTTAAATAATGGAGTTGAATTCCACTATTTAATTGATCTCTGAAACCCAATATAATTCTAAAATTTGGTGAAAAATATTTTATGATTCTTTGTTTTTTCTCCCTCAGACCAAAATAGTTTTGAGTTATATTTAAATTTACCTTTTTCTGTGTATAAATATGGTTTGGAACTCAGAAATTGAGAACATAAGCTCTAAATGAGACCGAATCTTATTAATGATCTTTTTACTGACCACAATATATAATCTAATGGAAGAATTAAAGAATCAGGAGTTCTAGGCTAGTGTAAGGTGGAGATAAGATTTGTGTGAGTGTGTACACACACTCCTTTTATCAAATAATGTTATCATTAAGCCTCAATTTTAGGCAAGAATTGTGAACCTGGGTATTGGAATTGTGGTCTTAACAGTATTTCTATCCCTCTTCCAGTTGTAATACTGAGGCTAGTGTGTATTGCTGCTCCCCCCCCAAGTGTAGAGCCGAGCCACCCCTTTCCCCCATGTTTCCCTCTCCAGCAGCAGTGAGCGTCTATCAGGCTGTGGTTTTGATCTACTTCTCCCTACATATTAAGGATTTTGCTCCTTTGGGTAGATAAACCAAATGAATCTGGTCAAAGTTTCCCACCTAGGTTGAATGGAATTTCACCAGTGTCTTCAAGTACAGGTTTGCACATGAAGATTTTTGTTTTGTAGGGGAGGTGGGCTAGATAGTTGTAGGTAGAGTTTTTAACACTGTTTACTCTTCTCCTCCCTTAGTCAGCAATGGGGCACTTTCTTGAGATTCTCACTCATCTTTACTATTTCCCTAGTCATAGGAAGAATGTGCAAGAAGGTGTTTGTAAAGGAAAAACACTTATGTGTGCCACCTCTGTTCTCGATACTCTTCTTGATACTCTACACACTTAGAACATTTCAGTTCCACAACACTTCTGACACCATGTGTGGATTTTCAGATTCACACACAGCAATTGTGTGATATCAGCGGTATATCCTACAAAACTGCTCCCTTCCAACTTCTCATGTCAGTGGCAAATCCAATTGTTACCTGTGTTTCTGTAAATCGAAGGTTCCCAAGCCCCCCTCCTCAGGTTTGATTAATTTGTTAGAGTGGCTCACAAAACTCAGGAAAACAGTTTATTTATTAGATTACCGTTTATTGGGAAAGGATATAATTCAGGAATAGCCAGATGGAAAAAATGGATAGGACAAGTTCCGTGCTCTCTTCAGGTGAACCACCCTCTATCATGTTCACCATCTCCAAGATGTTCACCAACCTGGAAGCTCTCTGAATCCTATCCTTTTGTGTTTTTATGGAATGTTTGTTACCTAGGCATGATTAATTAATCATTGACCATTGGCAATTGAACTCAATTTCCAGCCCCTCACCTCTCCCTAGAGGGAAAGGTGAGTGAGGTTGAAAGTTTCAATCAACCTTGTAATCTCTTGGTTGGTTCCTCTAGCAACCAATCTTTATCTTTAGGTTCTCTAGAGGCTCTCCAAAAGTCACTAGGGTATGGTTGAAAGGACCTTGTTATACATAACAAAAGACATCTGTATTCCTCTCAACCACTTAGGAAATTCCAAGAGCTTTAGGGGCTCTGCCAGAAATGGAAAGAAAGAACAAATATATATTATAAATCACAACCCAATGTGCAACACCCCTATATTTGCAGCCCCTAGGGTTTCATGCTCTCTTGATAGCTCACAGCCAGCCTTTGGCTGTTTATTTATAATTTCTAGTATAATCTTCTAGGTAGTTTAGTGTTCAGTGGCATCTTTTCCAGGTTAGGAGAAGCTGGTCCTGTTTCACACCCTAGCTACTTGTCTGTCTTCAGGTTTCAGCTTAGTTATTTGACCTGTGGCCTTGGTTTTCTGATGGGCTTAGGAAAAGTCATTAATTTGGAGTATTCTGGGGTTTTTTTCTTGTATTTATGGGGTAACACTCCTTTCAGCTCTTTGGATCTTCAGTCCTAAACTGGAAATTCATTTGGTTTTTAATAAAATACTTTTCATTTGTATGTTGCTATTATCCATCTATTAACTTATTATGTCTTTCTTTCCTTTATGTCTTAAACATATTTATAATTGATATACAGTTATTATATGATCCTTTCTGTATTTATTGCCAGTTATTTTTATTATGAGTCATACTTTCCTGCTTTTTGGAATTTCTAGTAATTTTTATTCTATGATATGGGCATCACAGATGCTCTTTTGTCAGCATGATCATTTTGAAGCTTTATTAGGCAGGTCTAGAGCAACTGTACCAAGTAGTAGACTTTCTGGGATCTTACTTAAATGCCTGGAGCGAGTTTGTTCTACTCTGGCTGGTCAGGACCCCTATGTTGTGCCGCACTGTGATTTCTGAAATACCAGTTTAGTTCAAGCTTCCTAGTATGATAGTCTGCCAGATCTCACAGAATCTCACCCTATGCATGTACAGTTTAGAATTTACCAAAGCCTTAGGACATTTTGCAAATTCTGGAGCTGCTACTCTGTAAAGCTACCTACCTTTTGGTAAACTGCCCTGCAAATTCCATTCCCTCATGTGTCCCTAAACGCTTAAACCTCTGCTTCCCTAGCTCACTGAGGTGGCTGTGTTCTGGTTTGGTTCTACTTCCTGGCAGGGTAATTTGCAATATGCTCCTGGGCAGAAAACCTTGGCTGTTTTGAGATTTACATGTGTGTTTTCCTTCTCTTATCTATCTCAGTCCTGTGCTGCCTTTTGTTCAATGTCTAAAAACAGATACTGTTTCATATGTTGTTTCAGTTTTATAGGTATATGTGGTGAAAGGTCTGACCAGGTACCTATTATTCTGACATGTCTAAAGCACAAGTTCTGTTATTTATTCTTTTTCTATTGAATAAATTCTATATGCCAGACAACTTGTTAAACTATTTATAGCTTATTTAATCCTTTAGTTTTTACAAAAAAACACATTTGTTACCATAATTTGTAATAACTAATAATTATTATTACGATTTTATAGAAGAAAAACCTATAGAGTGGTTTAGCAACTTCCTAGTAAAGAAATCCTAATTCAGTAGCTTAGGTATATATTAATTAAATTGTTCTAGCATATCTGTGATTTTTTTAACCTTTTCTCTAAGCTTGTTAGACTTTTTTTTTTAACATTTTAATTAAAGTTTTATCTATTTATCATTTGATTTTGATAATAGTAGAACTCAATCAGTTACACTAGAGGTTGGCAATATTTTCTTACAGGGCCACATAGTAAATATTTTAGGTGAGTAGACCAAATGGATTCTCGCTACTGCTCAACTCTGCAGATGAACATAGATAGTACATAAATGTAAGCAAACTGGTGTGGCCCTATTCCAATAAAACTGTAAAAAAGATGTGACCAGTTAGTGGGACCATAGTTTGCTAACTGCTAAGTTAATTGTGGACTCCTATGGTTTTGGTCTCTAGTATTTGCATATATTTTCTATTTTTTAATCTTAATGTTTGGGAAACTTGACGTTTTTGTGGTGATATAAGAAAGATCATCTCCAAACTTGTTTGTAATAAAAAGCAAGAAAGTACTTAAGTGATAAATTGCCTCATCTCTGTAGCAAAGTCCTAAGTCTGTATTTTCCTCTCTGAAGTAGGATGTGTATATTTTGACAGTTGAAGTTCTCTAACTATAAGTATATTGGTAGCAGCTAAATTCGAAGCAGCAAGCTCTTTTTTCAGTTGCTGTATCCTTAGTGGCTAGCATTATACCTCTCATATAGTAGATATTTAGTAAACAGTTTTGAATAAGTTGTGAAAAAAAAAGATACATTTTAAAAAATTTCTTTTCAATTATGTTTGACATAACAATATTATTAATATGTTAGTTTCAGGTATACAGCAGTGATTCAACATTTTATATGCCTTATGAAGTGATTACTACAATAAGTCTAGTAACCATCTGTCACAATACATAGTTATTATATTATTGACTATATACTGTACATACATCCTTGTGACTTATTTTATAATTGGAAGTGTGTACTTCTTAATTCCCTGCCTCTTTTTCACTGACCTCTCACCACCCTTCCCTATGGCAACCATCAGTTTGTTTTCTAGATCCATGAGTTTATTTCTGGTTTTGTTTTGTTTGTTGATTTGTTTTGTTTTATAGATTCCACATATAAGTGAAATCATATGGTATTTGTCTTTCTCTGTCCAAGTTATTTTACTTAATACTGTGTAGGACCATCAACGTCACAAATGGCAAGATTTAATTTTTTTTTGGCTGAGTAATACTTCATTAAATATACTATCACATTTTTAAAATTCATTCATCTATTAGTGGACACCTAAGTTGTTTCTATATCTTAGCTATTGTGAATAATGTTGCACTGAACATAGTGTTGCATATATCTACTTGAATTATTATATTTGTTTTGTTCAATAGAATAGCTGTGTTATAGGGTAGTTCTTGTTTTAGTTTTTCGAGTAATCTCTACTGTTTTCCATAATAGCTGCTTGAGTTTACTTTCCTGCCAACAGTGCATGAGGGTTCCCTTTTCTTTATATCATTGCCAATGATTTTTATTTGTTGTCTTTTTTATAATATTTATTCTGACAGGTGTGAGGTGATATCTCATTGTGGTTTTGATTTGCATTTCCCTGGTGATTAGTGATGTTGAGCATCTTTCCATGTGTCTTTTAGCCATCTTATGCCTTCCTTGAAGAAATGTCTATTCAGGTTCTCTCCTCATGTTTAAATTGGATTATGATTTGTTGTTGTTGTTGTTTTGATGTTGAAGTATATTAGTTCTTTTTATATTTTGCATATTAACCCTTCATTAGATATATCATTTGCAAATATCTTCTACCATTAAGTTTGTTACTTTTTTGCATTACTGAAGATTTTCTTTGCTGTACAAAAACTTTTTAGTTTGATATAGTCTTGCTTAATTTTGCTTTTCTTGCCTTTGCCTGAGAAGACATATCAAAATATACATATATATTGCTAAGACTGATGTCAAAGAGTTTGCTGTCCATACTTTCTTGTAGGAGTTTTATGGTTTCAATTCTTACATTTAAGTCTTTAATTCATTTTGAGTTTATATTTGTATACAGTGTTAGAAAGTGGCCGTTTCATTTTTTGCATGTATCGGTCCAGTTTTCCCAACCTTTATTAAAGAAACTTCCATTTTTCCATTGCATATGCTTGTATCCTCTGTCATAGATTGACCATCTAAGCATAGATTTATTTCTAGGTTCTCTATTCTGTTCTGTTGATCTATATGTTTGTTTTTTGTGTTAGTACCTACTGTTTTGATTACTAAAGCTTTATAGTACAGTTTGAAATCAGGGAGCATGATACTTGCAACTTTGTTCTATTTCTTTGAGATTGTTATAGATAATTGGGGTCTTTTGTGATTGTATATAAATTTTTAGGATCATCTGTTCCATTTCTATAAAAAATGCCATTGGTGTTTTGATAGTGATTGCATTGAATCTATAGATTGCTTTGGGTAGTATGGACATTTTAATGATGTTAATTTTTCCAGTCTATGCAGATGGTATATCCTTCCATTTGTAGAAATGTGTAGTCTTCAATGTCTTTCATCAGTGTCTTATAGTTTTCAGAGTACAGGTGTTTTACCTCCTTGGTTAAATTTATTCCTAGGTACATATTTTATTCTTTTTGATATAATTATAAATGAAATTTAAAAAAAATTTCTTCCTGTTCACTTTTTGTGTATAGAAACACAATATATTTCTGAATATTAATTTTGTATATGCCAAATTTACTAATTTATTCTAATAGTTTTTTTTGGTGGAATTTTTAGAGTTTTATATATGTAGTATATCACCTCAAGTAGTGACAGTGTTATTTTTCCCTTTCTAGTTTGGATAACCTTAATTTATTTCTTGTCTGATTGTTGTGGCTAAGACTTCCATTACTGTGTTGAGTAAGAGTGGTGAGAGTGGACAACCTTGTCTTATTTCTGATCTGAAAAAAAAGGTTTCAGTTTTTTACCATTGAGTATGATGTTAGCTATTGGTTTCTCATATATGTATGGCCTTTATTATGTTGAAGTATGTTTCTTTTATACCCATATTGTTGAGAATTTTTATTATGAATGGATATTGAACTTTGTCAAATGATCTTTCTGCATTTATTGAGATGATGATATGATTTTTATCCTTTATTTTGTTTTTGTGGTGTGTCACCTTGATTGATATGTGGATATTGAAACATCCTTGTCTGTGCAATAAATCCCACTTGATTATGGTGTATGAGCTTTTTAATATATTGCTAAATTTGGTTTGCTGATATTTCATTGAGGAGTTTTGCATCTATATTCATAAGGGATATTGTCCTTTTATTTTTATTTATTTATTTTTTGGTAGTGTCTTTGGTTTTGGTGCCAGGGTAATACTAGCCTTATAGAATGAGTTTTGAAGCTTTTCTTCCTCTTTAATTTTTTTGGAAGAGTTTGAGAAAGATAGGTTTTAATTTTACTTTGAATGTTTGGGAGAATTTATCTGTAAAGCCATAGGGAGCCCTTGAGGCAAGCTACATCAGGACTGCCTTGGTAGGCTGACTGAAAGGTGGCTGGAACAGACTGTGGGGACACCCAAGGGTAAACTGACCTGGGGCCCGGAGCTATAGTTGGAGTGTGCAGAGGCAGCAGGGAGTCCTGGAGACAAGCTGTGGAGCTAACATGGGCCTGGGCCCTGGTTGCACTGGAATGCCTTGACTTGGCTGACTGATACTCGTGCCCATGTGATCAAGATGGAAGGAGAGCAATAAATAGTGTTTTCAGGTGCCTCCACCACTAGAGAGATGTCCCACAGCTGCCCTTCCATTTGGCAGATGCTCTAGGGTTAGTGAATGGATTTCCTTCCTATATAGTTTAGGTGCCCTTTAAACCACTGCTTCTTTGCTGTACTGAGGGCAGGTAAGTCTGCTCACAGGTCCTTCAGTAATCCCTTCCTACTGCAGGTAGATTAGTTTGGGGATGGGGCGGGGGGTCCCATAATATCACCATGTCTCCTTCTTTTCAGTCCCTTTCTGGTAGTTTCTCATTTGTTGTGCAGAAGCAGTTCAGTCAGCCTTCAGTTCTTCAGAAGAAATTGCTCTGTCTGTTGGTATAAATTTGATGTGTTCATAGGTAGAGGTGAGTTTAGGGTCTTCCTTTGCTGCCATCTTGGACTGAAAGCCATAAAAAAGATACATTCTTACATTTTATTATAAAGAATGTCCATAAGGAAAAAGTTGTATAATCAGGCTAGTTTAGCATTTTACATAAAATTTTAATTAAGTATTAAATTTACTAATTAATTAAAGATTCTCAAAATTATTAAACTATTTTTATTTAAAATAATTTCCCTTTCTTTATTAAGGTAGGACTATACTACTTAATACTTTCTGACATACTTAGGAAGTTAATGTATGTTAGGAAATAAAACCTCATGAGGGGGTTTATATAGAAAAAGGCAATTACTTAGAATGGCAACTTAGAATTTGTCCACATAAGAGAACTTAAGGGAAAGAAAACTGAGAAAATAAAACTGAAACAAATGATCAGATTTGATAGAAGAAAATAATAAAGGGACCGTACCGGGGTCAGAGTTTATTGGAAAAGAAGAATCAGTTTTTGTGTAGAGCAAAAAACAAAAAACCAAGCCAATGGTATAAAAAGTATACTTGAAATATAAATTCTAGGAGTATGTTTTTAGATCCCTGGATATCCAATCCTAAGAAACCTGTGGTTTTTCATAACTAAGTCTACACGGAAGTGTCTGAAATTGGTTAGAAAGGTGAAGATGGAATAGTTGGTAAGTTCTAGAATGTTTGACAGAAGTGAAAAGAGAGATGAAGTTGAGCTCAGTTCCATAAGTGATTTTGGAAAATGGATAAATATTTTAATGTATCAATAGAAGAACTAGAAAAGAAGCTTGAAATAGGAAATAAAGCCAGAAGCTTACACTTTAAGTTTGTCTCTTTACTCTAGTTTATTCAGTTAAAATGAGAATTTCAATTTTCTTTATTCGTAGTCCATCAGAATTTCAACTGGTAAAACCTCTAAAACAGTTATTTTCGGGAGTTCCCTGGTGGTGTAGTGGCTTAAGGCTTCGTCGCTGGCGCTGTCAGTGCTGCAGCCTAGGTTCGATTCCTGGCCAGGGAACTACCCACATACAAAAAATAAATAAATAAATAAAAATAAAACAGTTATTTTCAATGCTGTTTACATTATTTATTAATTAGCAATTTTATTCCAAGTTTGGACTACTGAATTATTTTTTTGACCTCTTAACTCGTTTATTCTGTAGGTTAATGTTTGAAACATGTTTGTTCTTGGGATTGATAACTTTAGGGATGCTAGAACTACCTTTCTCTGGACTAAATGTACTTTGATTCTTTTGCTCACAATGAGATGAAAATTTCGGTATACTGGGAAACAGAAACCTATGAAAAGAATTTCTCACATCCTTTATTTTCTATCCAATGGAATGCAAACAGTGGGTTTACTTTTCTATCCCTCTACTTGAAGTTGGGAATCCTCAATTGTCCAAAAAGTCCTTGTACTTAGAACAAGCTTTGTTAGCTGAATCATTGTAAGTTTGCTAACTGGAGAGTTTTGCCTCCAGTATGTGTCCAGGTATCTATAGATACTAGCAGATAACTGCTCCAGCAAAAGGAAGGCATGTTCTGACCTTTCATATTACTTTCTTTATGTCAGAAATTTTGGGGTTCAGTGACAACTTCTTTTTACCTTTTTTGGAAAACTAGGGATAGGTTTGTCTTTAACTTATTTATGGGAATAAACATATCAACCATCAGAAAATATAAGAAGAGAACTTTAAACAGGGAATTTGAAGAAGTTATTCTTTTTCTCTCATGGACAAAGTGTGATCTATCTTGTAGGAAAGGATACAGTGACTTACATACTTTGCCTAGTAATAAGGGTTATGATTTGTTAGTCCCATTTGTTTCCACAAGGACAAATTGCTACATGATGGTGTAAGGAGTCACTAACCGTTTGGGGGTTGATTGTTTTTTTATAATAATGTCATGTATTTATCTGATTGCTGTGGTATGGCAGGAAAAGCATTGCAATTGGTACTAGGAACCTAAATTTAACTTCAGGATTCAAATGCCTCAGGCAAATCATTTTTTTCTTTCGGCCTCAGTTTCCTTAGCAAGAAAATTAAGATGATAGACCTACCAGGAAGGTTATTTTGAAGGGTAATTTAATAGCTCATATGGAAAAATTGCTAAATTATATAGTGCTATACAAATGTAAACTTATATTCTTTTTAAAATTATTGTTAAAATTAATGAAGCTTCAAAATCAATAAAGTTTATTTTGGGGAGTTCCCTGATGGTGTAGTGGCTTAAGGCTTCGGCGCTGGCACTGTCAGCGCTGTGGCCTGGGTTCAATTCCCAGTCAGGGAACTACCCGCATACCAAAAAACAAAAAAACAAAAAAACAAACAAAAAAGTTTATTTTGATGAAAATTCATAGGTCATAGGAAATGAATAGCTATCATGTGACCAAGAATAAAATAGAAGAGTTATTTCTTAATTAATATAAAACTACAGGACTGAAATATTTTAAAAATAGAGAATAATTTGGTCTAAATTCTCAAGATGTGAATAAAAGGATGTAATAATTTATTTTCTTTCATTTATTTGGTAAGAGAAAAATTATTAGGAATGAGGAAATGTTTCTCTCAGATTTTTACAGTTAAATTATCTAAGTTCTGACTAAGGTAAGACTTTATCCCAAATTATGTAATTTGAGAAGGACAGAACACTGAGGTATGAGCTGTTAAATAATCTTATGACTAAATTGTTAAATAATATTACAGTTAAGAGTGTCTTTATGTTTCAAAGCATAAGGTAAAATTTGCTTTACTATTGCAACACTGCCATATTCTTATCTATAATTTATTGGTGCTTAATTATAGAGAATTAGGCTTAGTTTTTTTGAAGTATATGACCATTGGAAATAAAAAGAAATTTTTTGTTTTTAATAGAAGATACAGAAGGCAAAGATTTTATACTATTAATAGTTTCTCATCTGTTTCATCAGTTGTCAAAAATTCACTGTCTTGGTCCAGATGCAAATTTATTTAAGTTAAATGCCACAAACTGAGTATTTCCAATGTAAGAAAAATAGCATACACTTAACACTGATATGCCATTTCTAGTACTGAGGGACAGAGGCACAGCAAGGATTGAAATACTACAGTCATAAAATGTTAAGAGGCATAAGGCCTTCAGAGATTATCCACTCTAGCCTCCTCTCTTTTTAAATTCTGATTTTTGGATAGATTATTTTGAGCCTTAGTTTACTTTTATGTGATTTGTTAACAGACTTGTTGAACCTTATGTGATTGTTAGGATTAAACTAGTTAATGTAAAAAGATAATACTGTGAAATGTTAATTTTTATTACTATCATATTCCAAGTTATTGCTACCCTAATTTTTAAAAGCCATGAAAAGCCGTAGCAAAGATATTACATATAACAAAACACAAGTAATCCTTGAACTGGAAATTTAGTATGTAAATTTCTGCCCTTATGTATGAACTAATAGATATTAACTTCTGTTTTTGCATTTTTAGTTTTACCTTTGTTATTTTACCACACTGTTACATAAATAATCTGAGATTTAAAGTAGATAAGGAAATACTGACAATATGAAACTAAAAGATAGTGTCAGATTTGAAAAATTCTTTCAAGACTTTCAGAAAAAAAGCAATAAAGGAGAAAAACCTAACCAAAAACAATAAGAAAATTCATCTTTCTACTTTCTATTTAAGATCATTTATTTATTTATTTTTCTTATAACGTCAGTGTATTGATCCCAGAGATTCTTCTTATTTTTATTAGGAGTGGTAATAATTTTAATACCTACTGAATTCATATAATCTCATGTCATTTTAGAAAAAAATGTCCTTCCATTCCCCTATCTTTAACTTTTACATTGCTAAGAATTCACTTAATTCATTTTCTTACTTTAAAGAACCTTAAACTTAAAGCATTCTTAACATTTGAGTATCCTATAGCCTACTTAAAAAAATGTCTTTGAATAAGTAGGTAAGGCTCATTAACATTGAATTGCTTTCATCTGGAATCTTTCAGGGGCCTGACTATCCTATTCAGACTTGGAGCAAGAAAATAAGAGTGGTGAGGTGTACAGCCAATAGATCTAGAAGGATTGCCTTGATTCCTGTTACAATCCGTAGGTATTTGTTTGGCTCTTGGACTGTGAAGTCATATAACATAGTGCACTGTAGGGTTCTTAGGAAATACTTGTTGAATAATAAATAAAGTTAGTCATTCATATCTTAGGGTCATTAATACAACATAGTTTAAGTTATGTGGATTTATTTTCCTTTATATGGTTATGGGAATAATAAACTCATCACTTCAGAACTCAAATATAAAATCTCAAGGTTGAATATGGATAATAGGTTTTATTGGTGTCACTTTTGTTGTTTTTGTTCACTGATGTATGTCCTACTCAGCAAATACATTTGTTGCTGAATATTATGTTTAGTGATTAACTTTATTTTGTACTTTTGTTAAGTAAGTGTTTTTTGAGGGTCACTATGGATATGTTCATGTACTATGACCTGTAGGATCTATTAAAAAAAAGTGTAAGGTATTCTCCCTGCCAATAACAAGGTTAAGCTGAAGTAGCTAACTCATAGAAAGTTAAGTAACTATGCCAGTCATTAAATGAAGAGTTTATGAGTGATGTTAAAGAAGAAAACTTTATAACTTATACATTCAAAACTGGATAATGGTAACCTAGTTAGCATTTTGAAAACATTATTCTATAATATTCTCTTATTTTTAACAAGGCACTATTAAATGAAATAGCAACTACTGTTATTTCACATTTTAATTAGGAGAAAGAGAACCAATTTATTTTTTAGTAGAGGTGTTATTAGAGCATTCATTAATATTTCCAAAAGAAAATTTATGGAATTCTAGTTAAGATGAAGTAGGAAATAAATAAATGTTTTGTAAATAATCATTCACCATATTTAAGATTTGATTGGTTCAATACATTAATTAATACAAATATTCAGGATATTATTTTATAATTTTTGGTAAAAGCACATTAGTGTTCTTGGTTAAACTTGTGTGCCCTGTTTCCTGTTTTGACATTTCAAGCCAGATTATTAGATCCATTTTGATTTAATGGGAACAATGCCATCTACTGAGTCACCAACATGGTATAATATCTATTATTATGTCCAAGGGAAAAATATGTTTATTCAGTTATTTTTACTTCTTATTTTGTTTTTAAATCTAATTCTTTAGATTTAAAGTCTCAGAAGAAATCTTAATACAACAATATGAGTAAATAGGTGCTTTGATTCTAAAAATTCCTTGGTTGGAAATAGCAATTGATTTTGAACTTTAAATACTTTCTCTTTCTAGTACATTAAACAGATTGAGTACTAGCAAAAGACTACTTGAACTACTTACAGAATATATCCCTTTATCCATCCTTATTCTACGCTTCTATATTTTTATATTCCCCATTTCACAAACATATCTTTTCTACTTCTTAAGTCAAAGCGTTTTTAATAATGAATTGATTCTTGTTTTTTCAACTCAGTGGGATAATTCAGTGAATTGTGAAAATTATCTTGATAGATCATCATTACATAAATTCATAGCATATTTATAAACACATGGTTAAATTTGGCCTTGAGAAGGTATATAGGAAATATCTATTTCCAAGAATAAAAAAGCATGTTGAAGAAAACACGTTGTGCTGTATATTTTAGCTAAATTAAAATCATTTTAAACATATGAAATATTATATAATATACACATATTTTTATGTGTCTTTTTAATTTATTAATGTGAGTGATGGCCTGTGTTGAAACACTTCTGTAGATAGTTGTAAACCTTGACTGATGAAGAACACGTTCCTCCTCAAAAACTAAACAAACCTGTTTCCCCATGCACCAATAATCTGTTGGTATCCTGGGGAATTGGCTATACACACCTGAAAGAGAAAGCTGTCACAATCATGAAATTGAATTAAAATAATATAGATAGTATTTTTCTCTGTCCAGCATACTTTTCTCACTTCTGTTAATAGACTCTCTTCCACCCCAACATACACATTGTGCCTTTGATGGGACTGCCAAACATAGTATTCTGACCTTGGTTATTAGGCTAGGAGTTTTAACACCCAGATAGATGTAGCCAATCAATGCCCCACTCCACTGGTTATAGTAATATATCCATGGATGGATGGGAGTCCAGCCTGAGAAAGGTCATGCCTACTCTTCCATGTCCCACACCATGTAGATAGATAACTTATGTTTAGTTGAAGAGAATGAGATCCACTCACAGAGAAGCAGAGACCAGAGAGCTGAAGAGGCAGAGAGAATCCTGATGATTTGGTTGCTTCCCAGGTTCTATTACAGTTCCCCATGTCCCTGCAGTGGCCCTGAATCTTACCAGTTTTTAATACACTTTGAGATATCTGGATATCTTATAATAATCCTACCCCAAACCCCCACTTAAAAGTTAAATTATGTCATTTGCAAACAAAATAACTATTTTTCTTACATAGTAATGTTACCAGTTCATTTTTTAAGCCTATCTTACAAGGAAGATGACTCTACTTCAGTCCTCAAATTTACATCTTTTTCTATAAGCTAGAACAATATCATCATTAAGTTGGAGGTTTAGAGACAGAATTTTCAATTCAAGAAGTTACTTGTGTTTTGCATTTTTATTGCTACTCATTTTGCAGTCTTGAACTTATACTTCCGGTCAGCTCAAGAATGAAAGTTGGGAGTTGAGAGGAAACCAGTGGAGTCACAACATATGTTGGAGATTCCAGGCATGGGACAATTCATGCAGTGATAAAAGAAGGTTAGAAAATTGTCACTAAGGCTCGAACAAAGCCACCTTTCCGCCTTTCTTCCCTTTAACCTGGGAGAATCTTAGAAGTGTGGGTGGAATTCTGGCTGGGTATCTTCGCTAGCCTAAGATTTCTCCTACTACTTGTGCAGCAGTTTTGGGCAAGTTATCTCCCTCAATGTCTATGGCCCTTCCCTTCTCCTTTCCTACTAATCTATTGTTCTTCTGGCCTGAAATATAAAATATCAACAAGGCTGATTTGCCTTAAAATCATTCATTTGACCTCTGCCTTCATAGAGCTGTCAGACTGAGAACTAAGGAATCTCAGTGTCACTAAAAACAAATCTAAATATTAGGCTAGTCACTTAATGTCTTTGGTCCTTAATGTTCACATCTTTAATTTGGGCTAGTAGGTAGTCTCATGAGACTTTTCAGCTCTAAGAATTCAACAATTCTAAATAAATCGATGGTTTAATGACTCATCTTTTCAGTTCACTGAAACATTTCATACCAAATACCTACTGTGCATTGATTATTGGACTAGGTGCTCTAGGGAATTAAATACAAGATTCATTTTTCTATCTTTTCATAATTCTTATTTTTTAATGTTTGGATGCTTTTAGATAATATCTTAAGATTTTTACATTATTATTCATAAGTGTAATTGATATGTAGCTTTCTTTTTTGTGCAGTTTTTGTCAAGTTTTGGGGTCAACATTATACCGGTTTTATAAAAATAATTTGGAAATTTTTCTGTTTGGTTCTAATTTTTATTTTATTTATGCAGTAGTTCAGCGGAGGTTTGAGTATCTGCTGTGTGCTAAATAAGAAAGTAGTAATGGTAATTAATAGTGAGCTTTTACTGTGTGTTTGGCGTATTCTAAATATAGTTGATTCTCATTAGTTGCAATGGTATTGCACTATAAAGATGCCACATAGTACTAAATTAGTAGATACTAAATCATTGCTTCTAGTGGGATTTCAGATTTGTAGTGTTTCTATTTAATGACACATTTAATATATGGTTGATTCATTAACATTAAATTCATATCTAACAGCATTATGACTCATGCCCGAATGAAGCTTATCTAACACACATATTTTCTCCTTAAAGCATATTACCTTCCTGCACTCTGGAACTCTAAACAGCACTCCGGTACTATGCTGGAGGCTCATTCTAAACCGTGAAATCAACAAAAAGCACAAAAATGAAAAAACACAGTACTAAATAGACTGTGAAAATGGTACTTGGGTACAATATGAGAGCTGATGTAGGCAGAGCATCACCTTGTTCAACCTCAGCTGACATTGTGTGAATCAGGGGACTCAAGTTTCTCTGGCATGTTTGCTAATGTTTGCAAAAGTGCTGCGAGTATTGATGTTGGCGTTACACATAACTTTTAGTGAGTAGGTGAATCGCAAATACTGAATGTGTGAATAATGAGGAGCAGCTGTACTTATATGTATTTTATATGTATTCATTCAGTCATTCATTACAGCAACCTTGTGAGGTGGGTACTATTATTGTAGATGATGCACTCTGCAAGAAAGAGGTTAAGTAGCTTGCTCAGTGTTACACAATCTGTAAGTGATGGTGTCTAGGACATTACTAAATTGGTATGACTGATACTAAGACATGGTATCTACCCTTTCTATCTAAAAGACTTAATAAGGTGTTTTGCTAAAATAATTAAATTCAAGGTAATTTTTGTTAAGTAGCATAAGGTTAATAGCACCAAAATATAATGTTAATAGATATTCAAAGGAAAGATTATTTTAGAGATCATGAAGGTCTTTATGTAGGTGACAGTATATAAACTAAGCCTTGAAAAATCAATAAAATTTCATTGTGAGGATGGAAGAGATCAGTTCATTTAGAATGTGCTCATTTTTTTGCTTAATTGCTGGTTCTAGCTTTGTTGGAATGGGTAAGTGGTAGTGGAGGGTCAACCTCTTCAGCTTCAGTTTTCAGGATTCATATTGTTATTCTCTGACCATTTTTCAATTACTATCTTTTAAAAATTTTTTTGCTCTTGTAACATCAGTAAATAATAAAGCCATTAATTGGAAGAGGAACGTGGCAATATTTCCTTCTTACAGCTCCACCACCACCTGGATACAATGCCCTTAACCTAGCATAAATCCTTTTTGCCATAATATCATTACTGTAAAGGCAAGAAAGCATAGAAATATATTCACAGCTATTTGGATTACTTTGTGGCAAACATGGAATCCTTGCCCTATGTTTTTATAGTAATTCCATAACAAGGCTATTTTTAAAACAACATACGGAACTGAAATTCCAACATTAATTGGATTGACACTTCTAGTTGTAAAATTAACACTTCCAGTTGTAAATCTTGAGGAAGTTGGCATGAAACTTCAACATATTCTGTTTTCAGTAGGTTAATCTTCACAGTATTATATTGTGCTAAGGAGAAGACTCTCGGTGCTTAAACATCTTCAAACCTGTATAACTTAGTATTTGCTTTTTTGAAAATCTTAGCTATCAATTACCAACTCAAATGCCTGTGTCCTTGGCTCCCTATCTCCATGTCATTACCCTGTTAGAGCATTATTGTATCTAACAAGGACATTGTAGTGCTTCCATTGCTATTCTTTATATTAATGTTAAAGTTTCTAAAGTTTAGCTATGGTTCTGCATTCCCAAACTTGCATGTGCAAAATGATTTCTTGTTGCCCAATGTGTTTTCTTTGGGCTAACATTTTAGAATTTTTTGTTTTGGTTCGGTTTTTTGTTTTGTTTTGTTTTTTGTTTTTTTTGGTAGTGGTGGTGGTGGTTTTGTCATTTCATCTTCTGTATACTTTTTCAGGTCTATCTCCCGTTATTCTTTTTTCTGTTATTTTTATTTTTGTTTTTCTTGTTAGACTTATTGGGGTGACATCTGTTAGCAAGGATTACATAGGTTTAAGGCATTCTACAGTGCATTGTCAATTTGTTGTACAATAAGTTCACTACCTAATGTGACTTCTCTTTCTATCACCATATATTTAGCTTTCCCTCCCTCCTCTCCCAATCCCTCCCCTTTCTCCCCTCCCTAACTCACTTATCCCCAAATAAACATTAAACTATAGATTGTGTCCATGCGTTATTTGTTTGTTTGTTCATTTCTTTTTTTCTTTGTTGCTTTCAGTTTTATATTCCACATATATGTGAAGTCAAACAGTTTTTGATTTTTTCTGTCTGGCTTATTTCACTTAGCATGATGACCTCCTGGTCCATCCATTTTGTTGCAAATGACAATATTTCATCTTTTCTTATAGCTGAGTAATATTCCATTGTGTATCTGTACCACAGTTTCTTTATCCAGTCATCTGTCACAGGGCACTTTGGTTGTTTCCATATTTTGGCCACTGAACAGTGCTGCAATGAACATTGGGGTGTACATAAGTCTTTGCGGACAAAGGTTTTCAAGTTTTTTGGGTAAATCCCCAGAAGGGGGATTGCTGGGTAAAATGGTAACTCCATTCCCAATTTTTTGAGGAACCTCCACACAGCCTTCCACAGTGCTTGTACCAGTTTGCACTCCCACCAGCAGTGTGCGAGAGTTCCTTTTTCTCTACATCGTCTCCAGCACTTGTTATTCCTTCTCTTGTTGATAATACCCATTCTAACAGGTGTGAGGTGGTATCTCATCGTGGTTTTGATTTGCATTTCCCTGGTAGCTAATGAGGATGAGCATTTTTTCATACGTCTGCTGGCCATTTGTATTTCTTCGTGGGAGAAGTGTCTGTTTAGTTCTTCTGCCCACTTTTTAATTGGGTTGTTTTTTTTTTAAGTCATATTAGTTCTTTATATATTTTAGATATTAAACCCTTATCTGATGCGTTATTTGCAAATATTTTCTCCCATTCAGTTGGCTGTCCCTTTGCCTTGTTGATGGTTTCTTTTGCTGTGCAGAAGCTTTTTAGTTTGATATAGACCCATTCATTTATTTTTGTTTTTACTTCCCTTGCCTTTGCAGTCAGTTTCATGAAGTCTTCCTTGAGACCTAGTTGTGTAAGTTTAGTACCAATGTTTTCTTCTATACAGTTTATTGTTGCAGGTCTGATAAGAAGGTCTTTAATCCACTTTGAGTTAATTTTTGTATATGGAGAGAGTTCACAGCTCAGGTTCATTCTTTTGCATATGTTTTTCCAGTTTTCCTAGCACCACCTACTAAAGAGACCGTCTTGTCCCCATTGTATGTTTTTCCCTCCTTTATCAAAAATTATTTGTCCTTAAATTTGTGGATTTATTTCTGGGTTTTGTTCCTGTTCCATTGGTCTATGTTTCTGTTTTTCTGCCAATACCAAGCTGTTTTTTTTTTTTTTTTCTTTTGTGCTTTTTGGTATGTGGGTAGCTCCATGGCTGGGAAGCGAACCCAGGCCGCAGCGCTGACAGTGCCAGCACCAAAGCCTTAAGCCACTGCACCATCAGGGAACTCCCACCAAGCTGTTTTGACTATTGATGCTTTGTAATATAAATTGAAGTCAGGTAGTGTAATGCCACCACCCTTATTGTTTTTACATAGTATTGCTTTGGCAATTCGAGGTCTTTTATGGTTCCACATAAATCTGATAATTCTTTTATCTATTTCATGAAAGTATAATTGTGGGATTTTGATGGGTCTTGCATTAAATCTGTAGATTGCTTTGGGCAGAATGGCCATTTTGACAATGTTAAGTCTTCCTATCCATGAACAGGGGATATTTTTCCATCTCTTAATGTCTGTTTCAATTTCTTTCAAAAGTGTCTTACAGTTTTCCATATATAAGTCTGTCACGTTCTTTGTTAAGTTAATTCCCAGGTATTTCATTCTTTTTGTTATGATAGCAGAGGGAATTAACTCCCTCATTTCTTTTTCTGAGGATTCGTTGTTTGTATGTAGGAATGCTGTTGATTTTTGTACATTGATTTTGTATCCTATGACTTTACTGTATTTATTTACTGTTTCTAATAGTTTCCTGGTGGAATCTTTGGAATTTTTTATATAAAGGATCATGTCATCTGCAAATAGTGACAATTTGACCTCTTCTTTGCCAATTTGGACAACTTTTATTCCTTTCTCTTGCCTGATTGCTGTGGCCAGAACTTCCAGTACTATATTGAATAGCAGTAGTGACAGGGGGCATCCCTGTCTTGTTTCTGATTTTAGGGGAATAGGCTTCAGCTTTTTCCCATTCAGTATGATGTTAGCCGAGGGTCTGTCATATATGGCCTTTATTATGTTGAGATACTTTCCTTCTATACCTATTTTATTTAGTGTTTTGATCATAAATGAATGTTGTATCTTGTTGAAAGCTTTTTCTGTGTCAATAGATATGACCATATGGTCTTTATCTCTTATTTTGTTTATGTGGTGTATCACATTGGTTGATTTTCATATGTTGAACCATCCTTGTGCTCCCGGGATGAATCCCACTTGACCATGATGTATGATCTTTTTGATGCGTTGTTGTATTCTATTTGCTAATATTTTGTTTAGGATTATTGCATCTGTGTTCATCAGAGATATTGATCTGTAGTTTTCTTTTTTTTGTGTTGCCTTTACCAGGCTTTGGTGTTATGGTAATGTTGGCCTCATAGAATGAGTTAGAAAGTATTGCTTCCTCTTCAATTTTTTGCAAGAGTCTGAGCAGGGTAGGCATTAATTCTCTTTGAATGTTTGGTAGAACTCATTGGTGAGACCATCTGGTCCAGGGCTTTTGCCTTTAGGGAGATTATGGATAGTCATTTCAATCTCTTTGCTATGGATTGTTCTATTTAGATTATCCAGTTCTTCTTGGTTCAGTCTAGGTAGGCTATAAATTTCTAGAAACTCTCCATTTCTTCTAGTTTGTTAAATTTCGTGGCATAAAGTCCTTCATAATATTTTCTTATAATCCTTTGTATTTCTGTCATATCAGGGGTAATTTCTTCCTTTTCATTTCTAATTTTGGATATTTGTGTCCTTTCTTTTCGTCCTTTGATTAGTCTAGCCACGGGTTTGTCAATTTTTTTTTTTTTTTTTTTTTTTTTTTTTTTTTTTTTTTTTTTTTTTTTTTTTTTTTTTTTTTTTTTTTTTTTTTTGCTTTTTGGTATGTGGGTAGCTCCCTGGCTGGGAATCGAACCCAGGCCGCAGCGCTGACAGCGCCAACACCGAAGCCGCGAGCCACTACACCATCAGGGAATTCCCTGTCAATTTTGTTGACTTTCTCAAAGAACCAGCTCTTTGTAATATTATTTTTTTCTATTGTCCTTCTGTTCTCTAACTGGTTTAGCTCTGCTTTAATTTTTATTATATCTTTTCTTCTACTGACTTTGGGTTTTGTCTACTTTTCTTTTTCTAATTCTTTAAGATGGGATGCTAAGGTGTTTACTTGTGATTTTTCTTGTTTATTAAGATAGGCCTGTAGTGATATAAATTTCCCTCTTATTACCACTTTCGTTGTGTCCCAATAATTCTGATACGTTGTATTTTCATTGTCATTAGTTTTTATATATTTTTTAATTTTGTCTTTTATTTGTTCTTTTTACCCAGTCACTTTTTAATAAGATGTTGTTTAATCTCCATGTATATGTGATTTTTTCTGCTTTCCTTTTACAGTTGATCTCCAATTTCAAAGCTTTGTAGTCTGAGAGTACACTTGGTATGATTTCGATCTTCTTGAATTTGCTGAGGCTACTTTTATGTCCCAGCATGTGATCTGTTCTTGAGAATGTTCCATGTGCACTAGAAAAGAAGGTATAGTCTCTTTTTGCTGGGTGAAGTGTCCTGTAAATGTCAATTATGTCCAATTGCTGTAATGTGTCATTTAGAGCTGGTATTTCCTTATTTATCTCTGTTTGAATGATCTGTCCATGGCTGTTAGTGGGGTGTTTAAGTTTCCCACGATGATTGTACATTTATCAGTTTCTCCTTTCAAATTTGTTAGTAGTTTCCTTGTATATTTTGGTGCATCCTTGTTGGGAGCATTTATATTAATTAGTGTCAGATCTTCTTGTTGTTGTATTGTGCCTTTTATCATTATGAAATGTCCATCTTTGTCTTTTACTATCTTTTTTAACCCAAAGTTTATTTCCTCAGATATCAGTATGGTAACTCCTGCTCTTCTCTGGTTACCATTTGCTTGGAGTACTGTTTCCCATCCATTCACTCTGAGTCTGTGTTGTCCTTATGGGTGAGGTGTGTCTCTTGGAGACAGCATATGCATGGTTTATGTGTTTTAATCCAGTCTGCTACTCTTTGTCTTTTTATTGGTGAGTTCAGTCCATTAGCATTTAGAGTGATGATTGATATGTGAGGATTTCCTGTGGCCATTTCTTATATGTTTGTTTGTTTTTGTTTTATTTTTGTTTCTTTCTTGTTGTCCCAACTTTGTTCCATTTTTCCTGATACTTTGTTTCAGGTCGAAAAGCCTCCTTCAGTATTTCTTGGAGTGCTGGCCTCATGCTGGCAAATTCCCTCAGCTTCTGTGTGTCTGAGAAGGTCTTTATTCCACCCTCATAATTTTCCACCAACATAAATAATTTTGTTGGATAATTTATTCTTGGCTGGAAGTTTCTTTCTTTTAAAGTTTTGAATATTGGATTCCACAGCGGTTCTCAAACTGTGGGTCGCGACCCCTTTGGGGGTTGAACAACCCTTTCACAGGGGACGCCTAAGACCATCGGAAAACACATATCAGATATTTACATTACAATTCATAACAGTAGCAAAATTACAGTTATGAAGTAACGAAAATAATTTTATGGGGGTCACCACAACATGAGGAACTGTTTTAAAGGGTTGCGGCATTAGGAAGGTTGAGAACCACTGCAAAGGGTTATAGTTCTTTTTTCCCTGGCTGCCTTGATCATTGTCTCTTTGTCTTTAGTTTTGGACATCTTTAGTACCACGTGTCTTGGAGAACATCTGCTAGGGTCCAGGTATCTAGGGAACCTGTTTTCTTCTTGAACTTGGGCTTCCAGATCTTTCCATAGGTTTGGAAAGTTCTCATCTCTTTGTTTGGGTGTGCTCTGTAGAATGCTCTACCTCTTCTTCTAATTCTATCATCCTGATGTTGTTTTATCTCATGGCATCAGATAGTTCTTGCAGAGTTCTTTCAATCTTTTTGGTTCTTGTATTCCCTCTCTTCCTCTTTCTGAGCTGTTTCCGTGTTCTGATCTTTGATATCACTAGTTCTTTGCTCCATCTGGTTATTCCTGTTTGCTATGGCAGTTATTTCTTTTCTCACTTCTTTTATTGTATTATTTATCTCTTGAATTTCCATGTCCATCTTCCATATGTTTTGAATTTCTTTGTTAAATTGTTCCTTTTGTTCACGGATTTCCTTTTTCATGTCGTTCATCTCAGCATGGTGTTCTGCCAGTATGTTTTCATTTCTGTCAGAGCCTTTAGAATGGCTACTTTAAATTTTCTTTCACTTAGTTCAGAAATTTCTAGGTCTAAGAAGTCTTCTCAATAAATTTCATGTTCTTTCTGAGCAGTTTTCGTTTTTAAGGAATTCAACCTGTCTGCTGGGTTCTTCTTCTTCTTTGACATGAGTCTGTTGTGTTCAGCAGAGCCCAGGCGCCCTAATTAGTACTTTTGTGGTGTCTTGCTGTAGGGCAGACACTAGGTGGCTCTGGGGACAAGTCTGGGAGAGAGGCGGGTTGTTTATTTCTTATTTCTGGTCTCCTCCCACATTTGGAGTCAGTGTACATGTACCCAGGGTCCCTCCGCTTCCTGCAGTTATTTGGTTGGGGAGGCTTTAGGAGAGAGGAGAGGCCAAGAAAAAGCATGCTGGGGCAGCTCCACCTCCTGCCCTATGCTAGGGAAGCTGGGTGATGGGGGCTGAGGCTGCTCTTGCTGGCTGGGGAAATGCTATCAAATCCACGTTTCTTCCCCAGCCTGCTACAGCAACCAGCTTTTGGGGTGGAGTCTGCAGGCTCGCACTGTTTGTAGGCCCCAGGGGCGCTCGTGCAGGTGTGTGCACCACAAGTCCAAAGCTGTGGACCTGACCTCAGTCAGTATAAAGGCAGCCGGCTTGCCTCCGCAGCGGGCCACTAACAAGAACTGCAGCCCCTGGCAGGAGTAGTGCGCAACTACGCTGTGGGTCACGAGGGCGCCGCGAGCCGAGGTGCTGTCTCTGGGGACCCACTTTGGCCTGCAGCCCTTTGGAGTCCTCGCTCAGCCCTCCTGCCACTCAGAAGTTCCAGAGGCTGGCTCCCAAGCTCTGTCCTCAACATTCCGCTCCAAGGCCGGCTCCCCCGTGGTCTCCCACGGTTCTCCTACTTCGCTGGTTTTCACTCTTGTCACCTCTTTGCCTTGCCCCTCCCATGCATTGTGCTGCTCCTGGATAGTCAGCAGCGATCGGGTCCTGTTGGTATCCGTCTCTGCTCCACCCACTTCTCTCCAACCTTCAGGTGTTTACTTGCGATGTGTGAATTTCTCAGCTGCCCTTGTGTCATTCAGGGTCTTCTTTCTTGGCTCCTGGAGGGCCGTTCAATTGTGTTTTCTCGGAAAGGCTTTAGGGACCTCCTCTTCAGTCACCATCTTGCCCTCCCTCTCCCCTTTTTTCTTGACCTTATACTTAAGTCAGACTGTTCCCTAGATATCCCAACACCAGTAATATTGTTATGAGTTTTTTACACTATTTTCTTCTGATGAATTTACCTTTTCTTGCCTTTGTGTGTTCACAATCTACCAAATGTGCCCAGTTCTAATGATTTTTCTTTACATAAAGGCCTTCAAACCAAGGTATCACTTTTAACTTTATCCTTTTTTATAACGTTCATTTTTCTCTCCTATAGTTTCTCTATATACTTGCTACTCTGCTCATTTTTTGGAAAATTTAGGGAGTATACAAAGTGTAATAAATAGTATGATATACCTTCATACTATTTATTAGCACCCAGTTATAGCAGTTATAATTATCACATTCTTATTTCATTTATATCTCCCCCAACTTTCCACTCAATTGTTGTTACTTCTTTGGGGTAAAATTTACATACATTAAAATTCACAAATTTTATCTGTACAGTGTTGATAATTAAGTGCACACATGAAACTCTTTTCCCTTTCATGATATAGAATGTTTCCATGTCTCCAGAAAGTTTCTCATACTCCTTTCCACTTGTCCTCCCACCCTGAGTCAAGCATAGTTTAATTTTTTTCACCTCATATCTGTTATACCTTTCTTATTCTTTCCATATAAATGGAATTAGACTCTTTGTATAAGGCTTCTTTCTCTTAGCATAATTTTTCTGCTATTTATACGTTATTATTGCTTGTTATTCCATTTCATTGTTGAGTGAGTACTGTTCCATTGAATGACTATTCCACAATTTATTTATCCATTCAGTTAATGGACGTTTGGGATATTCTCAGTTTTTGGCTATTGTGAATACAGCCTTCTTGAACTTAGAAATACTAGATAAAACTTCACCATTATGCTAGGGGGCCATTCTGAACAACAATATCACCAACAAACAGCACAATAACATGAAAAACATGGCACTAGAGAGCCTACAAAAACGATACTCATTTATAGTATGAGAGTTAAACAAGGCAGAGTGTTCAACTTCAGCTGAGAATGTACATGTCAGACAACTCAAAATTTTCTCTTTTCTGCATATGTCCATGAATTATTGTGAAGGCCCTGTGAATATTGATTATTAGGTTACAGATGAATTTTTAGGAAGCAGGTGAATTCACAAAGATGGATTTTTTGAGTAATGAAGATCTGCATATGATTTCATTGGTCTTGGATACATATTTATAAGTAGCATTATTGGATCAAATAGTGTCTTTAACTTCATAAGATACTGCCCAACCTTTTTCCAAAGTAGTTTTATTAATACCATTTTTAATTCCTACCAGCAGTGTGTAAGAATTCCAGTTGTTTCATATACTTACTAATATTTGGTATTTTCAGTCCTTAATTTTAACCATCGTATTGCTCAGTTGATATTTACTTGGTATAGTTATTAGTTCATGTCTTACCTTTCCTTCATTTCCAAACTGGTAACTTTTGATCACAGCATATAATTCACCTTTGTATTGATAAACTAATATTTAAAGAGGTATAATAGTTTATAGCCTTGTTAAATGCACAAACTTTGGAGCTTGATTACCTACCTACATTTAAAGCTTAGCCCTTCCACTTACAAGTTTTGAGACCTTGGACAATAAAAATAACATAGTAGATGAGCTTTTCATGATTAATTGGGTCTCCCAACAAATAATTGTTTGGAAATCAACTTTCTTTGAGATTCATTCACTTGTCCCAGATCAAACAAATAGGACGTAAGCAGAACACAATTTCAAACCCAGGCTTAATTGATTCCTATGCTCTTAACCACTATGCAAAATAGTATTGCCACTTGACTCTCACTTTAAAACCTACTGTATATTGTTAAATTTCTATTTAGTATCCTTGATTAAGATGTAAATGAATGAAGATTCATCTTTAAATATTGAAGTTTCCAATCTATGAATTTGATGTATCTCTCCATTTACATAAGTATTTTAAGTTTTCTGAATAAAAATGCATAATTTTCAATGTGGACATTTTACATATCTTTTGTTAGATGTATTGTCTATTATGTGATATCTTTTGATGCCTTGGTAAGTGGTATAATTTTAAAATTTTTCATTTGTAATTGCTTGTTGCAACTAATTTTTTAAATTGAGTTCATATCCTTCAACCTTGCTAAATGCAATTATTAATTATAATAGTTTATCTGAACATTCTGTGTATTTTTTGCCTTATTGTACTGCCTGACACCAACATTTCGTTTTTGAATAAAAGTTATGATAGTTCTAGTGTCTCATTCCCAATTTAAAAGGGACAGTTTTTAACATTTTATTATTAAATGTAATGTTCAGGCAGGTAAAAGAAGGTAGGCACTGCCTCTTTACTGCCAGGTTGGGATAGAAGTCAAATTCTCCATTGGCCTCCTTGATACTCAAAGTAGGGCCTACACGGTAGTGCTGGGTGGGCATGGTAGATCTGGGTTCCCACTGAGCCTTCACTGACTCCTTATTGTTTAAGATTTGAAGGATAATTTGTGTGGGAATGGGTAAAGATATTTGGAAGTTTTTCCAGTAACTAGAGTTTTGATACGGGCTTTGGACAGAGATATAAAGGAATAGAGAAGAGCATATATCAATTACCACCTTCTGTGAAAAGTCATGAGCATATGCTATACTAATGCATGTGTCAGGAATTGCAACATCAGCTAGCTCTCTGTAGTACATGGTAATCTTACTATGTTCTGGTATACCAGGGATCAGTAAACTTTTTCCATAAAGAGCTAGAAAATAAATTGTCTAGGTTTTCCAGGACAGGAGACAAAAGGAGAATATTATATATATACTGCAACAAACTGTACCCCACCCCTCAGATTTCCAGTTTTTTAAATTTATGAAATCTAACTGTAGTCATAATAATTGAATACAATATTTGTAATACATGTTTACCAATTTAAAGAATGAAATTGGGGGATAATTGGAGTTTTTGGTTACTGTTTCCTGTCATGAAAATAAATTATCTTTCAAATGCCCTTTCAAAAAGATAGTTATTGGTGAATATTGATATCAATTCATGAAGATACAATTTTAATTGAGCACATTAATTATTTGGAATGTGTTTTTAGAGTTCTATTAGGTTTTCTTGCCTTTTAACATATTATTACATTGCAGAATAATTACTTCCAATCGAAAATAAGATGTAAGTTCCTCAGCTGCAGAGTTAAATGAATTTTAAAATATGAAAATTTTCTTTGCACTTCCAGTTTTCCATTAGATTAAAAAATGCTGCTGGAACTGTAGTTAAAACTCAGGGAATATATCTTGGAAATTCATCAGGAAAGGATATTTTGCTTCATGTTTTAACTTTTGTCAGAATGAGAATATGTTACCTTTAGATAAATAACACACCAAGTACATTAAAGCTAGAAATTATAATACTTAAAACAACATTGGTAGTTGTGAAATGACTATCATCGTATAAATTTTGCATATAAACATTGTTTGGCTTATAATTTTAGGTTGACTACATTAAGAAAATTACCAAATTTTGATCATGACAGTTTACTTTCTTTTATTGTTCATATGCCTCATTCATTTGATCAGGAAAAGTTCTTTGTACTTAGTTTACATCATTTTTAGAAGAATTCAGGGAACTTTTCTCCTAGCAGGTAAAAAAAATAGTATTCCTTAGGCATGAAAGTAGTATCTGAAGATAGATAAAGTAACAGAAAAATGTCTTAAAAATTAATCCGCTTAACAATGGCAACTGAAATTTTATGTAAAAAGTGGATAAGAATGCTAATATTTTATGGAATTGCAAAGGATGTTGAATAGCCAAAAAACATCTTGGAAAAGAATAATAAAGTTGGGGTACTCACAGTACTCCAATTTAAAAACAATTTTCCAATTTAAAAACTCCTGCAAAGCTACAGTAATCAAAACAGTGTACTATTGGCATAAGGATAGACATATAGATCAATGGAATAGAGTTGAGTTGAATAGCCTATGTACGTGTATCTATGGTTAGTAGATTTTTCAAAAAAGTACCAAGATTATTCAGTGGGGGAAAGAACAACCTTTTCAATAGATGATGCTAGACCAACTAGATAGTCACATCTAAAAGAATGAATTAGATTCTTATCACACCATGTACAAGCATTAACTCAAAACAGATAAAAGACTTATATAAAAACTATAAAATTGCTATAAGAAAACATAGGGGAAATTCCTTATGACCTTGGATTTGGCAATGGTTTCTTGAATATGACACCAAAGAAAACAGATAAATTGAACTTCATAAAAATGAAAAATTTTTGCACATTGAAGGACTCTTATCAAGAGAGCATATAGACAACCCAGAGAATGGGAGAAAATATTTGCAAATTATATTTGTCTGATAAGGGTCTAGTATACAGAGTATATAAAGATGTCTTACAACTCAACAGCAGAAAGATAAACAACTCTGTTTGAAAGTGTGCAAAGGACTTGAATAGACATTTCTCTAAAGAAGATATATAAATAACCAAGAGGCACTTGAAAAGAGCTCAACATCAGTTGTCATTAGGAAAATGTAATCAAATCCACAATTAGGTAGTAACTTCACTCCCCACTATTATGACTAAATTAAAAAGACAAACAGTAAAAACTGGATATCGGGAAATGGAACCCCTGTACATTGCTGATGGAATGTAAAATATTGGAACCGCTTTGAAAAATAATTTGGCATTTCCTCAAAAAGTTAAACATGGAATTACCATATAATCCAGCAATTCCTTTTCTGGATATATACTGTTTCAAATAATTGAAAACATGAACTCAAACAAATACAGTAGACTCTCAGTTAACTGGCACCCGTGGGGATTGTTAGATGCCAGATAAATGTAAGTAGACTCTCAGTTAACCGGCACCCATGCTAGATAAATGTAGTATTATTTCTTCAATTTTTTTTTTTTTTTTTACTGTTTACTTGAGAATACTGGTTGCTTGAATTCCAGTTAACAGAGAGTCTACTGTACTTGAACACACATGCTTATTCAACACTTTTCACAATAGCTAATTGGTATAATAAAAACAACCTAAATGGCCATCAGAGAAGCAATGGATAAACAAAAGTTGCACATACTTATGCTGGAATATTATTCAGCCATCAAGGGGAATGAAGTACTGATATATGTTACAACATCAATGAACCTTGCAAATGTTATGCTAAATGAAAGAATCCAGACACAAAACAGAAGGTGCAAAAAAATGTGTACACATTTTAAGAAAGGAAAAACCTGTATTAAAATCGTACTACTCAATATATACTGATAACAAAAGAGGAATACAAGTCATATTGTATGCTTCTGTTTGTATGACATATCCAGACTAGTTACATTTATACAGAAAGCAGATTATTGGCTGCCAAGAGTTGAGGTAAGGGAGTAATGGGGACTTGCTGATTAATGGGTACCAGGTTTTCTCTTGGGATGATGAAAATGTTTTGGAAATAGATAGAGGTGGTTTGTGCACAACATTGTGAATGTGCTAAATGTCACTGAATTGTGCACTTTAAAATGGTTAATTTTATGTGAATTTCACATAAATAACAAAAAGAAAAAGATTCATCTGGAAAAATGAATCCAAGAATTATGGAGTCAACATAATTTTTCTTATACCAGGCATTAATTAAGCTGTTTGATATATTTTCAGAATAGACTAAAACAAGTGCTGATTTTTTAAATTACAACATGCTGACATTTTCCAATAAATATTTAACTTTTACCTTGTGACATATATTTTTGAAAATATATGTAATGTTTCTAAGAACAAGCTCTTAACTTTTTAAGATTCAAATATTTGTCTTTTGAAACATATCAACATCTTTTTCCTTTCTCTGATCGTATTGTCTCATTTGTCCAAACTTTGAATGAATTAATTAGAATCTGTCTATAGTATGAAGTTACACTTAATTTTAATTAATTGTTTTCCTATGGCTATTCCTTTAGAATTTTACTTCACTAGATATTTAGAAACTACAGAATTAATGAGTTTTGAATTAAATCTGTTTTTACTGTTTTCTTGGCAATTTTCAAATGGTGCTTTTTCATGTTCTTAAACATGAGACAGTACAGTCAGTTTCATAATGCTGAATTCTTCTGATGCTGTATTTTAAAAATAATTTTTTGAGAATAGAAATTCTCTTGTTACATTCAAATCCTTCTTAAACACAGCAAGGTAGAATATAAATGTCACCCTAGAAGACAGAAAGAGATGGCTGTATCTTTTATAATATAGTTCCTGATAATAAGATAGAATAAACCATAATAATAGGACTTAGAAATTGTATTATAAAGATTTTATAAAGATCATATTGATTACATATAATACTATATTATATTTGTGAGAAAATGGAGTGCTTAGCATAAAATACATGTCAACCTTGATCATGAATCTAAAAGGTTTGTATACATAGGAAAAGGTGCTTAGGATTCGCAAAGAACCCTGGTAAGGGTCCATTTTATAAATATTTCTAAATGTATACTGAGTTTGAATGCTGATTCTTCCTGACTGCAGGCAAATCATGATTCTCATCTATAAAACAAAGGAGAGTAGAAGTAATACTATTTTTGAGGTGTGTATTTGTGTGTGTTTCAGCTTCTACAAATATTTCTTTGGAAAAATTTCTTCAAATAAATTTTTGAAGCTATCTAATAGGTAAAACAAAAATAGAGCTCTTTAACTGAAAGGGGAAAAGAATGTCATTGATCTGAGATACCACCATGAACCCACGAGTCATGAAGCAAAGTTAACTTACCACTTAACTAGAAGATCCCTAATGTTTCATTCAACTTTTAAGAACTGTTAATTTTTTAATAATACTTTGGCATTTATTATCTCATAATTTTAATTGTCTAACTTTTATTTGTTTTAAAGTTTTGGAAAATTTCTCATATAGTCTGCATGAGAATCCGGAATATATGAGAGATCAATGAGAACAATGGTCAGTATGGCATATTGGTTAAGAGTGTTAGCTCTGAAGTTATAGGGTCTGCATATTCCCAGTACTGCTGTTTATTAGCTATATGATCTCCAATAGGATGCTTAATCTCCCCTTGATTCTGTTTCCTAATCTGTAAAATGGGGATACAGATCATGGGATGATTGTGAAGGTTAAGTAAAATAATGAATATGAAATGCTTAGCATATAATGTCAGTCATTATCTTGATTATATTAATAGATCAGAAAGAAGAACATTTACAGGAAAAAATGCATATGATTGGGTAAGAACTCAGCTAAAAAGGTCTTTTTACAATCATTTCTAATTTTCCTTTCTTCTCCTCCAAGTTAATTATTAATATAAACCAGATTGATGTGCAAATTTATAATTTTCATGTTAATACCATAAAGTTTGACTGCATGTTTCTGTTGTAATTTCTTCTGTTTTATCTGACTTTTGTAATCACCTGTTGAAGAATATGTATTAATCAGTGGAACAAAGAGCATAATAGCAGTTCCTTATGCTGGGGTAAAAAACAACAAAAAAATGATAACCAAAACTGATTTGATTGATGTAATTTTCACATGCAAAAGTATGTTCTCTAGCTAATTAAAATGAAATATCATACTTATAATGAAAAAACAAAATTTGTTGCATTGCTTAAAAAAGAAACTTAACTAAAAAATAATAAATATATTTTATTACACAGCCAAAGTTTCAAATTTTTGTTAAGGAACTATTTCTTAGGTTTCTTGCTTTGTTTTTAACTTAAAATTTGGATGTGCCTTTAGCAAAACTCATTTCTCAGATAGCTGACTAGTAAGCTTTTAGAGGAGCAGAGGTTTATTAGTTAATTAAGTGTTCAGAACTTTCAGGCTCTTGAAGTTTATAACTAAGCTCTCATATTTGCCAAATTGGGTAAGAAACTTTATGAGAACAAATTTTATGATATAATGTATTATAATTTAAATTTTAGTTCAGCTCACCTGGGAACCCACTTTGCTTAAAGTGTGCCAACATTTTATTTTCTTTTTCCTTTTGGCCTTACTCAGAAATAGTATAATAAAGAGCATTTGTCTTAAAATTGTAAAAAGCAGACAATTTATCTCAAATCAACAGGTTGAGATCAATGTCTGTTTAATATGGAATAGAAATTATATGTTAATCAGAATTACTCCACTCATTGCAAAAAGAAAATAGGGATATCTTTTTGGAATTAATTAAAATAATCTAAACTTTTTTTAAACTTCAGATGTTTTTAACACATCATTGTGTGTATTAATCATTTATATCAGAGGCAAATCCAGATTTGGGGGGTTTAAAGCTTATAATTTTGAGGAATTCTCTGTAATAGAAGTTAATATAAAATCTAGATAAAAATTAGGTAATGGATTTTTTTAAATAAACAAGGCAAGTATTATATTCTTCTTGCTTTATATATAGATATAAATGCCTCTCTGAGATAAACAGTGTGCAAAAAAATGTGTACACATTTAAAGAAAGTAAAAACCTGTATTAAAATTGTACTACTCAATGTATACTGATAACAAAAGATGAATACAAAAGTCATGTTTGACTTCTGCAATTACAAGAGGTGCTCAAAGTGGTTACCACAGTTCCAGACACTACTTATTACAGCAAACTACTGCTTGAGCAAATTTGACCCAAGAGTCCACTTGTATCGCTGTGCATGCCATTTCAATTTCTTTCCAGAATACCACCATGTCGCTAGTTTTCTACAGTATATCACCTCCTTTAAGGTCCCCCCATAGGTAGAGATCAAGGAGTGTTAAGTCAGGAGAATGTGGGGGAAACTCAGCAGCACTTCTTCATCTTGTCCATTGTCCTGGCAAATGGTCCTGCCCTCCTCGAACAACAGCTGTGCTTCTGCCATTTTCTATGACTGTCCTGCCTGTCACATGATGATGCTAGCATTCATTTGATTAATGCCATCTTTGGAATGAACGTCATACTATACATTGCTCCCATAATTCAATTCAACTTTGAAAAGTAATACATAGATAACATCTCTTAAAATGGGTATACATTTTTGGCACCCCTGTACATACACACATGTACACACATATATAATAAAACTGTTAAGTTGAAATAGAAAATAGTCAATCACTTAATATTTATGCTTACAAATATAAAAATATAAAGTTTTATTTTGCCTTTAATTTTTGGATCAATGTTTTATCAAGATACAGACTTTTAGATTCTCAGTCTCCCCCACACCTCCAGCATTTTAAACATACCATTCCATTGTCTTCTGGATTCTAATTTATGTTGAATACTCAGCTGTAAGTTTTGGTTTTCCTTTGATGGCGATGTGTCTTTTTTTTTGCAGGGGTGGGGGGTAGGGGGAGTTTCCTGGCTGGGAATCGAACCCAGGTCACAACATTGAAAGCCGAAGCCTAGCCACTACACCACCATGGAACTCCCTGATATGTCCTTTTTTTACCTTGCCTTTTTTAAAAGATTTTCTTGTTATCTTTGATTTTCAGCCATTTCACTGCTGGGAGTGATTTTCTTTCCTTTTTTCCATTGTTGGCTGTACTCCGAGTCAGTGATTTAATATTATCAGTTTAAGAATATTCTTAGCTGTTTTTCTGAAAATACTGCTTCTTCCCCATTCTCTTTCTTCTCTTCTAACTTACAGTTACATTGGGCTATTTGATTCCCACATCTCTTATGCTCTATTCTTTTCACTTGTTTTTTTTTTTTTTCTCTCCTTATGTTGGCTATTTTCTGCTGATCTTTTCAGGTTCTCCAATCCTATGTTTTGCTATGTTGAATCAACTGTAAAACTCACCCACTAGTCTCTCAATTTCAAATATTGTATTTTTCAGTTCTAAAATGACTATTTGATTTTTTTCATAAATTTAAATTCTGTTGAAATTAATTTGTTTTTACCTATTGTAAACATTTTTCTACATCTTTAACTTATGTTAAATATTAATAGTTTCCTTAAAGTCTTTGTCTTCAAAATCTGTATCATCTTGGGTTGACTTACAATTTTTTATTTTTTTATTTTTTTTGGTTATTGGTCCCTTACCATGCATTGTAATTGTTATTGTCTACCAAATGCTGTTTATTATAGGATCATAGATTGATGTAAATGTTATTTTCTCTCCTATATTAGAAAAAAATGATGATGATGCTAATCACTTCAATTCAACCATGAATTGAGCTGGGTGATTTTAGTGACAGCTTTAAATATACCTAGCCCCGCTCTGATTTTAAATGTCTTAAGAGCAAGACCTGTTGTATTGCAAGTATTTCTCTTTAATGTGATTTTGTACTTATGAACTGTGAAATGGGGAGATTTTTATTCTGTCTTTTGAGTTCTGCTTCCTTTTGCTCATCCCTTCTCTCAAGGTGGGATGCCCTTGGTTGAGAGCAAATGTCTTGAGGGAGACCTGTGGCAATTCTACACTGAAAGTAGTAGGTGCCATCTGTTGTAGTATGACTTTAACTCTTAATCCCCATAACACTACAGAAATAGCCCTGTCTCTCCTTCTCCCCCAATCCACTTACGCAGTCCTAGCCTTCAGCACCTCTCTCAGGAGAAAACTGTGCTTTGGGGCTTCCATAGGGTTCCAGTCTATCATACCAGCCCATGACCATCAAGAACTATGCTAGTTTCTCTTTTCCTTGGCAGTGTCCTTTCTGATTCTTAGCTTGTGTCTAAATGGCAAATTCTCCCAGAACTTAAAACAATCAAGAGGCTCAGCTTACCTAAGAAGAGATATCACTTTTCTCTTAGCTTAGCTTATCGATTTTGTTTCCATTTGCTCTCTAGTATCATAAAAAATATGATTTGGGGGAATAATTTATCTTTATTTCCAATTGTGACTGGCCACTACATGCTGGTAAATTAGTCTTATAAAAATAAGAACAAAATTTAGACCCACGTTTACTCTTTTATATATTGTGTTTATATAAAGTCTGTGTGCTTAGATTATTGGCTTGTTATTGAATATTAATATTTGTTGCTAAAATCTACCAGGCCAAGAAATTGATCAGTATTGATGTTGGGAAAACTGTAATTAGAGAGTCAGCTTTGATTTCACAATTTCTTTTTCACAATTACATGTAAATGAAAATTAATATTCTTTTTCTTTCCACTTTCCTGTTTAGTGAGTGATAGTTGCTTCAGGAATCTTGCAGAAGATCGCAGTGGGATAAATCTCAAAGATCTCGTACAAGATCCATCTTTGTGAGTATTTTTTTTTTGTACTAAGTATAATTTAATACTTTATGATTGGTGTGACTTTTTCAAAAGAGTTGTAACTAAGAACTGATTTAAGACTGAGCAATTTCTTCTTCTCTAACAATTTGTATTACATATAGTGAAACACATAGAATAGTTAACAGAAGTGAAGTTATAAAACACTTTTTAGAAATAGAAGAGATTTTAGAACAGCAATATCCAAACTTTTGGCTTCCCTGGGCCACACTGGACCCAGGGAAGAATTATCTTGGACCACACATAAAATACACTAATGATAGCCGATAAGCTAAAGAAAAGGTCACCAAAAAAAAATCTCTTAATGGTTTAAAAATTGTGTTGGGCCATATTTAAAGCTGTTCTGGGCCGCAGGTTGGACATGCCTGTGTTAGAAGAAGGTATAGTGTTATGATTAATGATTGACTTTCAAGGAATGGGGCTAATAAGTGATACCTTGCCAATGTAGCAGTAGATTCTAAGCAGTAGAGATGATTAGTAGTTTGTTTGGGAAGGTGAGATTGAATTTGTTCACATCAATTTTAAGCCTTTTTGGAATAATTTATAATAATTATTTTTAAGTATAAAATTAATTATAACAATATGTTGGAATATATTGAATATACTTATGATGTTTGATATTAGAAAGCTGTGTACAACACACAAATTTTGAACAGTTTTATAGGTTCCAGTTTTAATGTTCTTGCTCATGAGTAATCCCATTCTTTATCAGAAAGTCTTTTTACATGTTATGTGAAGTCCCTTTATAATGTCACTTTCTATTTTATGAGTTAATTAGGTTTTGCAGTTGTATATTTACTGATAATTATGCATATTCTCTTCTACATGAACATACCCTCCCAGAAAGATCACTTTTTATTTAAAAAAAAGGGCATGACTAGTTAAGCCCCGGGCAGCAGAGAAAAGAAAATTGAGTGCTGGCAGTTGCTTTCTTTAATGATGTATAATGCTTCCAGTAAAATACATATATTTTAACAGATCAGTCTTCCATATCACATGTAATCTACCCTCCTACAATTTTTATAAGTAGTCTATTGTGAATATTGTGAGGAATAAAAAACATAAATGTGTTGAACCTAAAAGATACTGATTCCGTAATGATTGTTCATTCATTTAAAAAAGTGTAGTCACAATACAGAATGCTAAAGATGATTCAATATTGAAGTTTATAATGTAAAGAGTTCAGAAATGAGTTTCAGAACCAGCTCTCTTAATTTTTTTCTCTTTTCTTAATCTCTCTTTTCCTCACTGAAAAGGATCGTCAGTATTCTTTTTCCATGATATTCATTCCAATGAAGATTAACAGTTGTTCTTTGAGTCTATAAATATTTAATTAAGGATATAGTTGATCTGTGTGAATGTAAATATTCCTAGTATATGAATATTGAATAACATTTATTTGCATGAAGAGTTCTATTTTTTCTTATGAATACAGGCGGAAACTATTATTTCTTTTGAAAGATTTTACTCATTTGAATGAATAAATTAAATAATTTCATTATTGTATTATTTGTAAGGTATATTTTGGTATAGTAGGATTATATATCTATTTAATGCAGTCTTAGTGGAAAAAAATGTGTACATGTGGACTTCAGTTATATAAAAGCTGTGGAGAATTATACTTTAATAGTGGATTATAATAGTGATTTGCAGTGTTTTGAGAGCCTTTGGTACTTCTTTCTAGGATGTAGAACATATTCATGCAACCTGAACTAAATTCTAAATTTAATCTTACTATTCTAAAAAAAATTTATCTCAGATCACTACTGAATTGGATAGACAAAATATTTTGAGTCTTCTGTTTTAAAGCAGATTGATTTAACATCAATCTCTTAATTTGACATTAGTTTAGAGTGTAAGAATTTAGTGAGAAAGACTTTGTTTTTGCCCTTGCCACTTGGATTTGGAAAGAAATGCCTTGTGTGGGAAAAACAATGTACTGTTTTCACTTGTTATGATGGGAAATATTTTATTCTGTGTTACCATTCTATAGCAATATTTACTTAGTACATACTTCATGGGTAAGGATTTTTTTAAAGCCAGCTACCTATTTTCTCTCCCAGACTCTTGATACAGTTTTTACTATTTGTTCACTGATTCATGCATATTATGTGGTTTTATATGAAGTTGAATTGTTTATGTTGCACCATTGTACTTAGGGGTTTGTTTGAATTAGTAATTTACATGCATCTTAAATTTTGAAATAAATATTTTAACTGTTGTATACTAGCTTATCTACTCTTTATGATTATAAATATTTTAAGATTGATTTCCTGTGCTGTATGTGTAATTTGTCCATTTGAGTTGTGCTGTTAAGACCTCATGCTTTAGTAATGGTCTCTATGGCACATTGAAAAGTATAAACTTTATGTTATCGCCATATTAGAAACAAATCTAACGTGATAAATACTTTTTGTACAAGGAGTATTTTCAGCATGATATAATTAATTTTCTCTTTAAGTGGAGGGATATGTGTTAATTAAGTTAAAAATCATTTGTACTATTTCTTCTGGAGAGGTGACTATTACATGCAAAAGGTGTACTGTGTATAACATATTTTGTTATATTCAGTGTGGTCTTACAGAGTTAATTCTCAGAAATACTTCAGACCTCCATTGACTATTCTAAAGATGAAAGATAAAACATTTTACCATATTTATGCTTTAGATTCTTATTGGTTATAAACTATTTAAACAAATTCATTTATAGAAATTATTAATAGGTATTTAAGAATCAAAAGAAGAAAAATAGTATAAGAATGACAAGGACTAACAGAAATTGAATGCCTGTTTCCACTGTTCATTGTGTTGATGCTGATTGTGTATGAGGGGGTATAGGTAGTTGTGTCACATTTTATTTAATCTGAAAAAGCTCTTAAAAATTCAGGACCATTCTAGATGTGTGTTACATAAGTAAGTTAGAAGAAGAATTATTTAATTCCTAGAAGAATTGGCCATCTCTGAATACTAGAAATATAATTCATAATGCAGGATATCAGTACAGTAGATTCTCCATTAACCAGAGCTCAAGCAACCAGCACTCTCAAGCAACCGGCAAAAAAATTGAAGAACTAATATTACCTTTATCTGGCATGGGTGCCAGTTAACTGAGAGTATACTGTAATTAATTTCATAGTCAAATAGGGAAACTTTATATTCTCCCATCCAACTACTAACCAGGCCCAACCCTGCTTAGTTTCTACAATCAGGTGAGATTGGGCATGTTCAGGGTGGTATGGCCATAGACGGGAAAGTTTATATTCTTAAAAAATTTTGGACAACATGGCAAATATGTTTTTCCTTTATGGTACTCAGAATATATTTACAGTTTCAGTGATGTCAAGATTTTGAAAAAGATATTAAGAAGTTATAACCTTTATAAAAATGGATGATTCAGTAAAATAGAAGAACTCTTAATCTGAAATTCTGGATAAATTATAGATGAGGAACTATTTCTTTTTGTCTTTTTTTTATTTTTTAGAAGTATAATAAAATAAACACTGACACATTAATAAAATTTATCGTAACTAATTTTAAGTGTACAGTTAGTGGTATAAGCATATACACACTGTTATGCAACCAATCTCTAGAATTTTTTCATGTTGCAGAACTGCAACTCTATACCCATTAAACAATAACTCGCCAATTTCCCTCTACACACACACACACACACACACACACACACACACACACACACACGGCTATCTGGAAAATATCCAGCCATGTAATTTGAAAAATAGAGGCATTTATGGCTGGATTTTTTCTGGACAGCCTACACACACACACACACACACATCATGTTTTGTTTATTCATTCATCAATCAATGGACACTGGATTGCTTCTTCCTTTTGGCTATTGTGAATAATGCTGCTATGATCGTGGATGTGCAAATAATCTCTTTGAGACCTGTTTTCAGTTCTTTTGGTTATATATCCAGAAACAGAATTGCTTTATCATGTGGTAATTCTATTTGTAATTTTTTGGAGAACTGCCGTACTGTTTTCCCTAGTGGCTGTACCATTTTATAATCCCAACAACAATACACAATGGTGCCAATTTCTCTACTTCCTTACCAACACTTGTTATTTTCTGTGTGTTTTGTTTTGTTTTGTTTTTGATAGTGGCCATCCTAATGAGGGTGAGGTGATATGTTCTTAGTATTTTTAATTGGATTTCAGTTCTTCACATTTTGTCTTTAGAAATGATTTTGATGCCATTCATCTACAGATTAAGGAAAAATAAAGGGTATTGTCTATGATTATAATGATACTTTAGAATAATATATTGTGACATAAACTGCGTAAAACTATGTTATTTAGTAAAATAGAAATTCTTTTCACTATCATTATGAAGATTATAAAGTACAAATAGGTCCATAGTAATTTTGTAACAATAGCATTTTAGTCAGTTCATCTTCCTTTTTTGTATTTTATTACTTGTTTTGTATTACTACTGCTCTTATTGTACCTCATCTGTAAAGGATGCTTTGGGGTTTAAAAAATATATATATATCTTTTGATTAGAAGATGCTGGATTGAAAATGCAGCATACTAATTTAACAGCAACTTGCTAGTTGGAATAAATTTTAATATTATAATTAGTGCTTGATAAGAGTGTTTCATCTTTAAGAACAAAGATAAAATTGGGCAAAATAGTTGTATCTAATTATAAATTTCTTAGACATCAAAATTTTATTTACCTTTATGTACTTCTTTACAAATTTTAACTTCTTTGGTGGAAACTGTTATTTTCATGACTCTGAAACACAGCCTTATCCCCTGGAATATACTTGTCTTCACACTATGATTTTATTGAATGATATTTTGGTTCCTTGGATCATGGCATTAAATATGAAGGAAGGCAGGATTGCCTTCTGGAAAGCAATCATATCTAAATATAGCCTGTACTTATCTGCTGGTGTTAAGATAGGTTGCTATGGTGAATTGAATTTCTTAAAAATGCCAGTCAGCAGAGGATAAACAGTAGTTTTTGAAGTGGTTATTTTCCATAGAACTACATTCTCTTACTGAATTTTCAGGTAGATAATTAGTTAATTTTGTAATGGTTCATTTATCAAATTTTAATTTAGAGTATCTTTGAGACCTTTAATTATTTACTGAACAAAATAGAAGAATTTTTTTGTTGTTTTTTGTTTCTTTGTAAATAAACTTTTTTTGATGTGGAAATGCATTTTTCCAATGACAACATTTTAAACATTTGGCTCTGCTGCAAATAGTTCTGCCAAATCAAAGACAGCTACCAAAGCTGTCTTGTTTGTAATAATATCTCTAAGTTTTAATCATTTTTAAACAGGTTCCTTTTTAGCTTATATATTTATATTTAGCTTATATATGTATTGGGACAATACAGCTTACTCTGGGCTGGTGCTATGGTATGAAGGTAGTATGTTCTATGTCAGAACTGCAGATCCAAAGACTTTAAATTTTATTTTGCTTTTAGAAGACGTCCCTCATTTTCATAATTCCCTAATTTCCTGCAAATGTATGTATATTTCTTTTGAGGGTCCATTTGTTTTAGAATTTATTCATTGGAAAGCACTAGTAGATGCTGATAGTAAATTCTTCAGCAATTAGGTTTAATAGACATTTTTCTAACAGTCAAGGAATGTGTGATTGAGGATGAACAGTATCTGAGTTGATCCTGAAGTATATAGATGGCCAGTCTAGTATTAGAATGCTTAAATGAAATAGATTATTATTTAAATTAGTTGATTCTTTCATTTTCAGGGTACAGAAACCTAAGTCAAACTTAAAAAGCAAAATGGAACTTGATTGGCTTGATTGACAATTAAGTTCACGAATTTGCCACCATGCGCTTACATTGGCAGCACTATACAAACAACTTGGTAAGATTTCATAACCTTGGTATATCTGTGTCTCACAGCTGTGTTCATGTTAACATGTGGTTGTGTCTTGCTTAGTGGTGTTCATTTTTGTTGTTGCATGCTTTTGTGTGCTGTCGCAAGAATGTTGGAGCTTCAATTAGAGCAACACACAAACATTAAATATCTTGTTAAACTTTGGCAAGAGTGGAAGTGAAATCAGGGACACGTTAATCCAAGTTTATGAGGATAATACCATGAAGAAAACAGCAGTGTACAAATGGATTAAACATTTTTCTGAGGGGAGAGAAAATGTCACTGAGAAAGAGAGGTCAGGGTGGCCAGTAATGAGCAGAACTGATGAAAACATTGCAAAAATTCATCGAATTGTGCATCAAAATCTTTGGCTGACCGTGAGAAGCATAGCAGACTAAGTAAACATCAATAGGCAAACAGGAAAATTTTGGCATGAGAAAGGTGTGTGTAGAAATGATCCCGATGAACAAAAAGCAAAGGAGAGTCAAAGTTTGCCCAGACCTTTTGGAGAGGCAAGGCAATGTTTTGGGCTATGTTATCACTGGTAATGAGACACGGGTGTACCAATACGACCCTGAAACAAAGCGTCAAAGTGCACAATGGAAGTCAGTCAATTCTCCATGACCAAAAAAGTTCCATCAGTCCAAAGCAAGAGTCAAAACAATGTTGCTAACTTTTTTTGACATCAGAGGAATTGTTCATTATGAATTTGTACCAGCTGGACAAACAGTCAACCAAGTTTACTATTTGGAAGTACTGAAAAGACTGTGTGAAGAAGTTAGATGAAAACGAGCTGAACTTTTCGCCAACAACTCATGGCTCATGTATCACGAGAATGCACCAGCTCACGTGGCACTGTCTGTGAGGGAGTTTTTAGCCAGTAGACAAATAACTGTATTGGAACACATTACCTACTCACCCGATGTGGCCCCCAATGACTTTTTCTTTACCCAGATTTAAAGAAAATATTGAAAGGAAGGAATTTTTATGACATTCAGGACATCAAGGATCATATGGGGACAGCTCTAATGGCCATTCCAGAAAAAGAGTTCCAAAATTGGTTTGAAGGGTGGACTAAGTGCTGGCATTGGTGCATAGCTTCCCAAGGGGAATACTTCAAAGGTGACCATAGTGATATTCAGGAATGAGGTATGTAGCACTTTTTCTAGGATAAGTTTGCAAACTTAATTGTCAGACCTCATATGTTACTGAGGACTACTCATGGAATCAAGAAAAAAACTTTAGAAAAAAACTTTAGAAACTAAGTCAAATGTAGGAACCTCAAAGACTAGAACTAGGGATTTTGTGCAACTGGTTTTGTTTTTCTCACCCTCTGCTGTCATCTACTCTGGGCTTTCTTGGAGATAGTCTCGCTTAATGGTGGTTAGACTTACCTCATGAAACCAGGAAAATGGCTGCTCACTTACTCTAATTTCTTTCCTTATAGATCCATGATCTCTCTTCACTTCTTTCTATAAAATATAAAATCCCTTGGAATATTTCTGATTTTGTTAATTTGGTGATGTGCCCATACCTCAGCCAATCATTGTGGGCAGGGGTATAGGCTATATTAATTGACTATGAGACACATGCCTGTGGCCAGAATGGTGGGATAGTCTTAATTAAATGAGGGAGAAAGTAGTCTCAGAATAAAGTGATAAAGCTAAGAGACGTCAACTGTACTGATTCTCAGTGGTTAATTTAAGGAATAACTAATACATTCTCAAAAACTGTTACTACTTTACCATATAACATTTTGCTTGCCTGGATATAGTATCTTAATTAAATCGGTATTGATACAATAGTAATATCTGTAATAATTTTAAAGGACTACAAATTTCAGTTAATTGGTAATAGTTTCCTATTTGCTGATATTATTTGACTATTTATATAATACACATATAAATGTGAAATTACTCAGATTAAGTTATTACTTTAATTTCATCTGGCTAGATAGCAGGTAGAATAAAAAGAGGTTATTTCTGTTTTTCCATACTTCTTTCTTAAAAAGAGGAAAGTCACCACTATAAATCAATACAGAAAAAGGAGTCAAAGATTCTCATTTACCATTCCATTATAATACCTTAACTGAAGAATATTATTATATGGGCATATAAAAGTTTAATGGGAACACTGATGAAGTATTTCAAGAAGAGATGATCCTTGAAATGAAACTTTCATTTTAAAAAAAAGAAAGGAAAAGGAAGGTGGGGTAGAGAGAGAGAGATTGATTGATTGGTTAAGAAAAGAATAAGAATTCTGTGAGTATGTTATGTTGTTTATAAACCCAGGTTAGGGGAAAATGAATGAGGATCTAGGAGGTTAAAACTAATGATTAAAACAAAGTTTTGATATCCATGTATTTTATTAATCCAGAACACATTGACACAGCTAACATTGATGGTCAGAGTGAACAAATGGATAAGTGCATTGTATACTTATATTAGTTTTATTATAATGCTGTGCAACAAATCACCACATACTTACTGGCTTAAAGCAATGTGCATTTATTATCTGACAAGTTTCCATGACTCAGGATTTGGGACACAGTTTAACTGGATCCTCTGCTCGGAGTCACATAAGATTGCCATCTAGGTGTTAGCTGCTTTCCATTTTTGTCTGGAGGCTTGACTAGGGAACAATTGCTCCAAACTGTTAAGGTTGTTGGTAGAATTCATATTCTTTTGGTGGTATGGCTGAATACCGTATTTTTTTTCTGGATGTTGGCAAGTTTCCACAGCTGCCCTCATCATTGCCATATAATATCATCTAATCAAGAGAGTAACATATTGTCACCTTTTGGTTAGAAGCAAGGCACAGGTTCCACTCACGTTCAAGGGGAGGGGATTACACCAAAGGGTATGTAAGCCACAATACTTTAAAAAAATTTTTTTAAATAATAACATGATTTAATACATACATATGAAGCATTATAAGATAAACACTGGGAAACCCACCACCCACCTTATTAAACAAAATACTACTATCCCTAATCCTGTCTTCTCAGCTTCTCCCCTAGAGATAACCACTATGTTGAATTGAATTTTGTGTTTACCGTTGTCTTTTCAAAAAAGAGAAAAGCATCATGTTGTACATTTGTACAGGACCTGTTTTCTTCACATGTAAAATGAAGTTTTTAATTAGGTGCTCTCTAAGTTCCGTTCCAGTTCTCAGAGTATATGAGTTATGACAGGTGGATAGCAAAGTTACATACCTAGTGGAACCATATCAGTGCTTATTTTTCAAGGGTTTTGT
>PVJL010000837.1:0-32830 GCA_004026885.1 Lyroderma lyra
TATTGTTAGACTTATTGGGGTGACATCTGTTAGCAAGGATTACATAGGTTTCAGGCATACAATTCCACAGTGCATTGTCAACTTGATGCATAATAAGTTCACCACCTAATGTGACCCCTCTTTCCATCCCCTTATATTTAGCTTCCTCCCCTCCTCTCCCACCCCCTCCCCTTTCTCCCCTCCCTAACCCACTCGTCCCTCATACACTGGTTTACATTCAAATGAAGAATATATGTTTCCATTTTTTCTTAAAAATGAAAGCAAGAGAAAGCAGACTAAGATGTGCATATTTGGCATAAAGAACTTCCTAGTGTTAATCACTGAAACACACAACCAAAGAAGACTATAAAATCTCCTCTTTGCAGGCTTTCAAAATAAAGAGCTTCTTAACAGATTAGAATGGAGAAAGGGTGATCAATATATCCTTGGAGGATGGGGGGGGGGGGGGAGGTGGCAGATTAAATAGCTTTTCAAAATCTTGTCTAGTCCTTAGAATTGGAATTTTCTCAAATCTGAGAGTTGGACATCCAAACACTACATTTAGTCACTACTCTATCCCAAGTCTGCCAGAATACTAATGAATTCTTTCTAGGAAAGAAAGGAAGGAACATATATTGCTGTCTGTATTTCATTCATATAAGAGGAAAATAAACATTATGTAACTTGCCAAAGATTACATAGCAAGTACGCAGTGAAGCTGAAATGGGAAGCCAGATCTGTATAATTCTAACTATGGTACCACTTCAACAGTAATAGATAACATGTATTAAATATTTGCTTTATACCAAGCCCTGAACTTAGTGCTTTACATTATTGACCTCATTTAATCCTCACAATAACCCTCTTATGAAGATATTATTACTATTCCCATTCTACAGATGAAGACTAGACAGTTAAGGATTACACTATGGATATATTTGGGTCAATGGAGTAGCTGATTTCTCCTACCTAAAAGGTTCATTGCCCATGAAAATAGCTATAGATTGTTTCTAAGAAAATAACAATATTCCTGCCCTTTAATATTCTTTTTCAAGAAAGAACTATTCTCTCTTAGGAGCATTCTTCTCCAATTCTACCAATGACCTGTTTATCACCATGACAACTGTGCCTAAATTTTCCCACCTACGGAATATTAAAAATCTTTAATAGAAAGTTCTTAAAAGATAAAGATTTGTGGCTTCAGAAATGCCCTTCAAGGTGCATAGAACTTAGTAAGTGCTCAATCACTTACCCCATGATCTGTTTGTAAAATATAAAAGAAAACATCTGCAACCATGCCTCAAAATGAGGTCCATTTAAAACTTATGTTTGTCATTTAAAACAATCTGTTGCACCTCACCATGACACACACACTGTAGGAAAACTGACTAATTAAAAGTATTTACCATATCTTATGACTCTTTACTGGAAGCTTGAGAAACAGATAAAGAGGAAGGCCATGTCTCATCCAATACTGAAATTTTTAAGTTTAGAAGACATTTCCTAACTCACATCACTTCACGGAAGTGATCACTCAAGTCAAATACATTATAATGCAGAATTCTATGTCAATACCATCAAAAGATCAAAGAAAGACCGAACCACCACAGTGATTAAAAATGGAAATGAGATAGGACCCAAGATAGCAGTGAGAGGGGAGATCCTTGAAACCTTTCTTAGAAAATACAATTGAACAACTGGGGTCCAACACAGGAACCCTGGGTGACAGAGTCTCAACTGAGAGATCCACACATTGCAAGAAAACACATGAAGGTCATGGAAGGAGGGGCAAATGGAAGAGAAGGGAGGGAGCAGAGCAGAGATGCAGCTGCGGCCTTCCTGGGGCTGACAGAAGGAATGAGAAGGGAGCCAGGACACACTGGCTGAGGAGCAACATCATCCAGGATGGGTTGGAGGCTGAGTGGCAACAGGAGCAGTGGCGAGAATGACTAAAACCCTGTGAGACTGTGGGCGAGTTGAAACCTGAAACAGTGACATGCGCTAGGTCCCAACCAGAGCACTGCACCCCAGGCCAGGTTAGAGGTACAATAAAGTATCTAAACTGCGCTGGAAGAGAATAGGGCCCCTTAGCTGTATGTGGGGCCATGACCACAAATCAGCTCTGGGTGAGTGTGAAACTGAGAGGTGGCTGTGGTGGAAATGCTGACCAGAATAAAACATGGTCCTGGGTGAAACACGGGTGCAAAAGAAAGGCTGAGCCAGAGGCGTGCATTTGGCCCTCGACTGACATGATCACAGCCCACTCCCAGCCCAGCACACTATGGCCAACCTGGGCATCCCTGATGAGCAGATTAGTGTTGCAGCAGAGTCAGCAACCAGGGGAACTACCACAGAAGCAAAGCAGCTGAAGACTACACCACCCCCAAACCCAGGCAGAAACCAAAGACACTAAGCCTGGCTGCTTCCCCTCTCTCCCAAAGCTTGCCCCTCCCCCCGAACCCAACTCCGCCTGCTCTACAGCCAGTTGTGGGGGGGGAAGGTAAAACAAACCTGCACCCTTTCCAACAAACCCCAAACCCACAGAAACTGGCAGTAGAGCTCAGGAAAACTCCAAAACACAAGTACAGCAGCTTTTCCCTGCACTGATCTCCTGCACACCATCACCCACCACATTTTCCAAAAAAGAGAGTCACATTGAGACCAATGGGACCAGATTGAAAGAAGGAAAGCCCACCTTGCAGGAAAGCTCCCAGAGAGTTCAAATAATCAAGAGAAAAATATTGGAATATGCTACAGCAGTACCAACTGAGAAAAGAAAGAAAGAAAAGAAGAAAAGAAAAGAAAAGAAAGGAAGGAGGGCAAGAGGAAGAAAAGAAAGGCCTCTCTGTATCTGCCATGAAAAAAAAAAACCCTCATTCTCAGAAGAAAAAAAAAAAATCAAATACAATGAGTACCTTACAATTCAAAGTCGCTCATAAGGGAAATGAAAAATCTCCAGGAAAAGAACTTATACATCTGGAAATATGGTATCTAAGTGGCACAGAATACAAGGCTACAGTTTTTAAGACACTCAGAAAGCTGAAAGAATGTTGGCAGAGCACCCAGACCCAAATAAATTATCTCGGGGGGAAAAAAAAAATCTGTGAACAAAAGCAACACTTTAACAAAGAAATTAAAATTATAAAAAAGAATCAAGTAGAAATTTGAGAGGTAAACAATGCAATAAAAGAACTGAGAAATGAACTAACTACCATAGGAAACTGGGCCAACCAGATGGAGGAAAGAATTAGGGATATCAAAGATTGGAATATGGAAACAAACAGAAAGGAGAAGGTAAGGACTTCACAGAATCAAAAGAACTGAAAGAACGCTACAAGAACTACCTGACTCTATTAGAAAGAACATTAGAATAATAGGAATAGCAGAAGGTGCAGAATATCAGGCTATCATCAAAGTTCTCAGCAGAATATTTGAGTGGAATCAAATATTCAAAATATTAAGAGAGAGAAATTCCAGCTAAGAATAATTTATCCAGCAAAACTATCCTTCAGATATGAAGGAGGAATAAGGACCTTTTCAGACATACTGAAGCTGAGGGAATTCTCCAGCACGAGGCCTGCTGAAGGAGGCTATATGACAAACAAAAAATCAAAATAAATGGGGAAGAGTGAGACAACAAAAAAGAATTTAAAAAGAGAGGACGTAATGACCAAAGAAAATCTTCATATATCCGTCATCACCCTAAATGTAAATGGACTGAACTCATCAACAAAAAGGCACAGAGTACCAGACTGGATTACAAAAGAAAAGGCACCCATATGCTGTCTCCAAGAGACACATAAGGACAAACACAGACTCCAAGTGAAAGGATGGAAAACAATACTCCAAGTAAACGGCATCCAGAGAAAAGCAGGAGTTGCCATCCTGATGTCTGATGAAAAAGACTTCAGGATAAAAAAGGTAACAAGACAAAAATGGAAATTTCATAGTGATAAAAGGGACAATATAACAACAAGAAGACATGACACTCATTAATATATATGCCCCCAATAAGAAAGCACCACAATTTGCAAAACAACTACTAACAAATCTAAGAGGAGAAACTGACAAAAACACAGTTATAGTGGGGGACCTAAAAGCCCCTCTAACAGCCATGAACAGATCATCCAAACAGAAAATAAATAAGAAAATATCAGCTTTAAATTATACATTACAGCAATGGGACATAATTGACATTTACAGGATAATTCATATGACAACAAAAAAACTATACATTCTCTTCTAGTGTACATGGAACTTTCTCAAGGATAGACCACATGCTGGGAAACAAAACCAGCCACAGCAAATTCAACAAGGTTGAAATAATACCAAGGGTAGTCTTAGATCATGAAACTTCAAAATTGGAGATCAACTGCAAAAAGAAAAAAAATCACATATACATGGAGATTAAACAACATCTTATTAAAAAATGACTGGATCAGGGAGTTCCCTGATGGTGTAGTGGCTTAAGGCTTCGGCGTTGGCGCTGTCGGCGCTGCGGCCTGGATTCGATTCCCAGCCAGGGAGCTACCCACATACCAAAAAGCAAAACAAAAAAAAAAAAAAAAATGACTGGATCAAAGAAGAAATAAAAGAAGAGATTAAAAATACATAGAAACTAATGACAATGAAAATACAACATATCAAAATTATTGGGATGCAGCAAAAGCATGAGAGGGAAATTTACATCATTACAGGCCTATCTTAAGAAACAAACAAACAAAAAAAAATCACAAGTAAATATCCTAACATCTCATCTTAAAGAACTAAAAAAAAAAAAAAAAAAAAAAAAAACCCAAAAAAAAAAAAAAAAAAAAAAAAAAAAAAAAAAAAAAAAAAAAAAAAAAAAAAAAAAAAAAAAAAAAAAAAAAAAAAAAAAAAAAAAAAAAAAAAAATAGAAAAAACCCAAAATCAAAAGAAGAAAAGAAATAACAAAAATTAGAGCAGAGCTAAATGAAATTGAAAACAGAAAGACAATAGGAAAAATTAATGAAACAAAGAGCTGCTTCTTCAAAAAAAAAAAATCAATAATATTGATAAATCCCTGCTAGGCTAAGAAAGGACGCAAATAACCAAAATTAGAAAAGAAAGGGGAAAAATTACGACTGATACAACAGAAATACAAAGGATCATAAGAAAATATTATGAAGGGCTTTATGTCACCAAATTTAACAACCTTGAAGAAATGGACAAATTTCTAGAAACATAAAGTTTACCTAGACTGAACCAAGAAGAACTGGATAATCTAAATAGACCAATCAATAGTAAAGAAATTGAAACAATCATCCAATACCTCCCCAAAGGCAAAAGCCCTGGGCCAGACGGTCTCACGAACAATTTTCACCATGCATTCAAAGGATTAATGACTGTCCTCCTCAGATTCTTCCAAAAAATTGAAGACGAGATGATACTTCCTAACTCATTCTATAAGACCAACATTACCCTAATACCAAAGCCTGGTAAGGATAACACAAAACAAGAAAAGTGTTGACCAATATCTCTGATGAATACAGATGCAAAAATCCTAAACAAACTACTAGCAAATAGAATACAATGCATCAAAAAGATTATACACTATGATCAAGTGGGATTCATCCCAGAAACACAAAGATGGTTCAATATATGCAAATCAATCAATGTGATACACCACATAAACAAAATAAAAGATAAAAACCATATGATCACATCAATTGATGCAGAAAAGGCATTTGACAAAACACAACATCCATTTATGATCAAAACACTGAATAAAATAGAAGGAAAGTTCCTCAACATAATAAAGGCCACATATGACAAACCCTCAACTAATATACTGAATGGGGAAAAGCTGAAGCCCCTTCCCTTAAAATAAGGAAAAAGACAAGGATGCCCCCTGTCACCACTGCTGTTCAATATAGTACTGAAAGTTCTAGCCACAGCAATCAAGCAAGAGACAAGAATAAAAGGAATAAAAATTGGAAGAGAAGAAGTCAAACTGTCACTATTTGCAGATGACATGATCCTTTATGTAGAAAATTCAAAAGACTCCACTAGAAAACTACGAGAAACAATAAACAAATACAGTAAAGTTGCAGGATACAAAATCAATGCATGAAAATCAACTGTATTTCTGTATACAAACAATGAATCTTCAGAAAAAAAATGAGAGAATCAATATCTTCTGCAATCATAACAAAAAGAATAAAACACCTGGGACTTAACAAAGAAAGTGATGGACTTATACACTGAAAACTATAAGACACTATTAAAAGAAATTGAAGAGGACACAAAGAAATGGAAAGATAATCCATGTTCATGGATAGGAACACTTAACATTGTTAAAATGGCCTTATGACCCAAAGCAATATACAGATTTAATGCAATTCTCATCAAAACCCCACATTCTTTCACTATATAGATAAAAAAAATAATTAGCAGATTTGTATGGAACCACAGAAGTCCTCAAATAGCCAAAGCAATGCTATATAAAAAGAATAAGGCTGGAGGTATGATGCTTCCTGGTTTCAATCTATACTACAAACCATCAATAATCAAAACAGCTTGGTATTGGCAGAAAAACAGATACACAGACCAGTGGAACAGAATCGAAAACCCAGAAATAAATCCACAAACATATGGACAAATAATTGTTTAGAAAGGAGCAAAAAATATACAATGGGGAAAAGAAAGCCTCTTCAGTAAATAGTGCTGGGAAAAAAATTGGGAAACCATATGCAAAAGAATGAATCTGAGCTGTGAACTATCACCATATACAGAAATTAACTCAAACTGGATTAAAGACCTCCATATAGGACCCAAAAAAACAAACCGTATAGAAGAAAATATTGGTACTGAACTTATATACCTCAGGTTCATGGAAGACTTCATGACCTGACCTCAAATTCAAGGAAAGTAAAAGCAAAAATAAATGAATGGGACTATATCAAACTAAAAAGCTTCTGCATGGCAAAAGAAATCATCAACAAAGCTAAAAGACAGCCAACCAAATGGGAGAAAACATTCACAAACAACACCTGTCATAAGGAATTAATATCTATATAAAGAACTAGTACAACTGAACAACAAAAAAACAACACCCAATTAAAAACTGGGCAGAGGACCTGAACAGACACTTCACCCATAAAGACATACAAATAGCCAACAGATATATGAAAAAACGCGCAACCTCATCAGCTATTAGGGAAATGCAAATCAAAACTACAATGAAATACCACCTCACATCTGCTAGAATAACAAGTGCTGGAGAGGGTGGAATAACAAGTGTGGAGAAAAAGGAACTTTCATACACCACTGGTGGGAATGCAAACTGGTAAAACCACTATGGAGGCCACTGTGGAGGTTCCTCAAAAAAGTAAGAGTAGAGTTACCATATGTCCCAGCAATAGGTCCCAGCAACACCCCTTCTGGGTATCTACCCAAAAAATTTGAAAACCTTAGTCCACACACACTTGCGTACCCCAATGTTCATCACTGCGCTGTTCACAGCGGCCAAGTCATGGGAACAACCAAAGTGCCCTGCGACAGATGACTGGATAAAGAAGCTGTGGTACATATACACAATGGAATATTACTCAGCTACAAGAAAAGAGGAAATACTGCCATTTGCGACAAAATGGATGGACCTTGAGATCATCATGCTAAGCAAAGCAAGCCAGAGAGAAGAAACCAAGAACCACATGACTTCAGTCATATGTGGAATATAAAACTGAAAGCAACAAAGAAACAAAAACTCATGGGCACCGTCAATAGTTTAGTGGTTACCTGAGGCTAAGGTGGGAGGAGGTGGGAGAGAAGGAAGGGGGAGTCAAGTACATGGTAATGGGAAGAGAATTGACTCTGGGTGGTGAATACATAACGCAACACATAGACAATGCACTGTAGAACTGTACACCTGGAACCTATGTAATTTTTGCTAACCAATGTCACCCCAATACATTTAACAAAAAAAATCTGTCTCATTTGCTTTTTTCCATATATTGTGCTTGTGTAGTTGTAAAAAGTAAAGCATCTTTAATTTTCTTTGTCTAATTTTAAAGAACTACTTTTCAAAGGAGCAAAGAGATTTTGTTCAGTAAAGTCAAAATCACAAATAGCACTACAGTCCCTTTTTGCATTTGAATGGACATATTAAAGATAGACAATTCAATTAGTCTCTTTAAGGTTACTAGAAACAAATTATTAAAAGTAGCAGGAATAACAGATAATTTCAACGGTTATCTTGTGAGACTTCCAGAGAAGAAAGAGATCAAGGAAGAAACTGAAGTGAGGAATACAGAATCTCTACATAAACACTAATACACTCGTATACATTACATGAGGGCTGTCGAGAAAATATCCATCCATAAATGCCTCTATTTTTCACATTACGTGGCTGGATACTTTCCAGACAGCCTTCATATAATGTATTTTGAATTTACCTTATATTTTTTATGTATATATCATTGAAAAGCATCAAATCAATATACATAAGTAATTTTTATCTAAAACAGTTTTAAAATACAAAAACTCCTAAAGGGTTTTATAACATCACATTAGGCTTCTCTGGATTTCTCAATCCAGAGAAATCTTTAAAGGGCTCTATAGACCAGGAGAGCTTGGTAAATAAAATATACCAGTGAATCGCCACATGCACCAGAGCAGAACGTTCACAGATAGAGCGCAAATACAGAAATAGAAAATCTAGAAAATTACAGAGCAGCAAATTCAAGCTAGTTACTAAAGATGCAAATTTTTCTAAAATATATACAACACTGAACCACCAATTGTTAGATTTTTTTTTTATCTCACTACTCAATCCCAAATAACCACAGGTTAAGATGCTAATCCACTTCTTTACAAGTCGAATCAAATACCTCCCTATATATGCAAAGAGATAACTCTTTAGGTAAATGCAAAGATTCCTATCATTTCATATAATTGTTTTTCACTTGAAGTAGTACAAAAGAGAATGCCACTACACATTTTCATGTCATTAAAAGGTAAAGACTGTTTCAGAAATATTTAAACATTTTGAAAAGAAATTTTTCCAATATTATGGACTGTGCAAATTAGTGAGGATTACTAAATATACTAGTGAGGATTACTAAATATTTTATAAAGTAGAAATAACTGGCAGTTGACTTTTTAATGTAGTTTATTAGTTTATAATAGATTATAGCATCTACAATTAACCTCAGAAAATAATTCACATCTTTCCTAAAGATGAAAGTTTTTTGAGTGAATAGTAAAATATGAGTGATATATAAGGGGTCTTAGAGGAGCAAGAAGAGATTCTGAATATAAACAAGCCATCATTCTGGTAAAAGGAAATACAAACAACTAGAATAAAAATAGTTGATGCACAAAAGCCATAATGAGGGGGTAGCTCAAAAAATAACTTCTACTTTGAATGGTTTGGATGAAATACAAATTATCCACAGAAAAGTGTGGACTGGCATAAATGTTTGTACAAAATTATAAGTGTATTTCAAGAAGTATGCAAGAGGCAACCGCCTGCATGATGCACAAGGTCCCGGCAATGCTCTGCTTAAGTGCTAGTGCACAGAGTCCAAACCACTGCATTTTAATTACCATGCAGCCTCAGATATATTGCCTTTGATATGGAAATTTTCTTGTTCTCTCATCTTCACATATGGTCTCATGCACAGAAATCTTTATCTGATTCATAAAAAATAAACTAGAATCCAATCTCAACACCTGACCTTAGTGCTTAGAAGTTTTTTACTAAGCATGGTGTCACTATAAAAAGAATGGCTAATACTGGGGTAAAGTTGGATATTTTGAGCAACAATATGAAGGATTTGCAGTTAAGAATTCAATCAATACTGTTTCTCTGAGGTTTTAGGGTTTCATGTTCCCTTTTTTGAGACTACCACAGATTTGAGGAAAAACAGACAAGCACCCTTTTTTGGAGGTGATAGAGTCCGTAATAGATTTAAAATGACATTCCATCTTACAACCTCCACCATATGTTTCAATAGATATTTTTTATCCAAATTATAGCAATGGATACTTAAAACTTGAAAAGCTTTATCAAAAACCATAACACAAGTTTAAAATTATTTCCATGTTGACTATATGTCTAAACAAAATACTTCAGTGAAAAGCATTTACCCTCTTCCACAGAACAAGAAAAATAAAAATATTTTTCCTATAATGAATAATGAATATATAATGAGAGGATGATGGAAGTTTCTGATATAACTCTTACCAAAAAATTAGTTTTCAAATCACAGTTGAAGAACCTCAAGCGAAAAGGATAAGCTATGCATTTAAAATGTGCTTACATCTAATAAAAAGTGTTTTCATAGACTGTACTGGAGTGCCAGCTTCTTTTTTTACATGAGTATGCTGAGATTCCGAGTATAACCAGTAGAAAAATGTGGAGTTAAGATGAAGATATAAAGTGTTCAATACATTATTCTCTGTATTAGGAAAAAAATATAATAGGGGAGAACCACATTTCTTAAACAAGAAACAATCCAAATGCAAAGACAGTCCATTTCCTCTTCTAAAAAGCAATGTTCACTTTTTAGAAAGTTTCTATAATAAAATCTGTTTTCATTAAATCTCATATACCTACATAACTTGATAAATCTGAAATAACCTAGATTAATTTTTTTAAAAAACAGTAACATGACCCATTTAACCTCATGACAGCAGATAATACGTCCCATCTGCAAATCATCTTGCTGCATGTTATCTGTGTTTTATCATTTCTAGTACCTGTCTGTGCCTGATATGGTACTCTAAGACACATTAGCTTGATGGAATGTTTCACTTGACTTCAAAAACATCAATTGATATATATATGCACCTCTAAAGTATATTTAAACAAATAGCTCTTAGGTCAACCAAAATTTTTGTTATGCTATACTATACTTTTAGAAAATGTTGTTTGTAAATAATGAAAAAGCATGAATTCTCTCACTAACAAGAGAACTGTTTCAAACTTAAAGATACATTACCTAACAAAACTGAAAAGTATAGAAAAATATTAAAAGTAAGGGTTAAAGCCCATGTGTATTAAACCTTATTAAAAGAAAACCTTTATTCCAGCACCTATTGTATTAATTGAAAGAGAATTACTTAAAACATCACTAATTTCTTCAACATAAGACAGATATGTGTAGCAATTTTATCAGTGACCAATAACCCAATAATTCTTTCTAAAACGTCAAATAGAAACAGACATAAAATTCCAATAATGCCACCAAAATGTATCATTTATGTACTTAAAGTAATATATTTTAAAGCATTATAAAAGAAGGATATGCCAGGTGTGTTAACATACTTCAAATACGTGCTTTTCCCTCACTAAGAAAAATATCTGTTGTTTTCTGCTACTAATGAAAACATGTCCAAAAGACAATATAATATTCTTACTGAATGTCATTGCTTCCATGTATTTAGTTATTGAATCCATTATAGAATCAGCTTAAAGTATAGAGTGATGCTTTATTAATATTTTTACATTTATCTTTTTTATAGTATAATGTTGAGTGCTATAGTTACACAATATACTATTATAGGAGTTTATGTCCTGCTCCATAATAATAAACTCATACATTTTTGCTTTTTTAAAAATACATATACCAGGAGAAAGTTTCTTCTCATTACTTCCAAAACAAAAACTAAGAACAGCATTAAACAGGATAAACAACAAATAAACAAACAAAAAAGGTTTAGTCTTGCCACTCTACATAAAGGAATATGGTGGAGAGGCAGAGGACGAAGGTGTTGGTAGCACATGAGAAAAGCCAGAGGATGTCGGTTTGCCTGGAGAATTAACGACCTAGCATTGGTCTAGATCCTGGTTACTTACTGCCTTTGGTCATAAACTAGAGCAAGGAGCGGGGTGCACAACTGCCTGCTTTCAGAGTCTGAAGGATTTTTTGGTTGGTTGCTTGTTGGTGTTCTTGTTTTTGCTGTTTTAGATTAAGGGCAATCTCTTGATTTGTGAAGTTTTCAAAAACGTAAGGGGAAAGATCTACATGTCATTAAGGCCTACTGCCCATGTGCTCACGTATATGTGTATTCGGGAAGATCCTCTCAAAAGCGTACAGATCGTGTATTTATGGTCTGGTAGAGGTTTTAAAAATCATAACTTTCCCCCTACTATAAGAAAATGAAACATTTCATTGGTTCAATAAAAAACAAAAGCAACTAAATAAAACCATGTCCCCACCTTTCACCTGAAAGGTGGACTTTTACTGCCATAGAAAAGCTAACCCACTAAACTTATGCAAGAATTAGGATGTTTGCTTGTATGTTTTAAAACAAAGGGAATCTTCTAGTAGGTATCAGGCACATCTGAGTGGCCTAGAAACAAGGGGAGAAGATAGACTGATGAAAGTGCCTAATGCTGAGTGTTGAATTCCACGGTGACTGCACAGAGTGAGAGAAGGAAGGTCATGTTCACGGCTGCAGAAATCTGGTTTCCACCAGACAGTGCAGGCCAAAGCTGACCTGAGGCTGGGGTCTGGAAAGCTAGGTCAGAAGCTCAAGCGCCAATCTGGGTACTAATAGAGAGGACAAGGCACTGCTCCTAAGAACCCCAGGCTGAACAAGAGTGAGACAGGGAGAGACAGGGGATCTTTCCAGGCTCGCCCCACAGTGAACACTAGCAGCCCCAAGCGGCTAGGCTTGGAGGGGGAAAACAACCGTAGCTGCAATCAGGACAGAGATCCTAATCTGCTGAAAGACCTCTGGTGTGAAAAGGTGGGAGGGAGCACACAGACAGGTGAAAAGTCCAAACTAGAAGCCTGAAGCCCCCACCCAAGCCAGGATACAATGCCAAGCCTGAGCTGGTCCTACTAATTTAGTGCAGATAGAGGGGCACTGGGAGCCCTCCCCGGGGGTGTGGAGGTTAAGGAGATTGCCAGATTTACTCTGTACCCCCTTTTCTCATTGAGTCTGCACCCCGCCGCTCGTGTCCAGTTTACCGTTCCAACCAGTGGTTCCCCCTCAACCGAAAAATAAAGAAAGGAGAGGAAACAGGAAGAGAAGGGAGGCAAAGAGAGCGAGAAAGAAATCAAAGGCGACGCTACACTGTCACAGTCTCCCCTGGTACGAGGGCCTCCCGGGGCTGTCCTAGCCGAGTCGGCCCTCCCTCAGGAATCCTGCAGCCCGGAACAGAGCTGAGTGGGCCAAGCCCGTGCCTACGGCCCTCGGGGAGGAGGTGCTGAGTGCGCAAGCTAATTATACATGTGGCATTTGGGCAGCCGACTGTCCAGTAACACCTTACCTTATGAGGAAACGTCAACCCAAGCAACTGTTCAAAACAAAATGCCATCGCGGGATCAGCTTCTCCGGCTCTTGGCCGGTTGGGGACTGCTTTTCCCACAGCCTCTCACACTTAGCGCAAGAATGTGGCCTGGGGAGACCAGCCGTGGGCGGGCAGACTCGCCAGGGGTGGAAGGAAGAAGCGGGGCGGTCCTTGCCAGGTGTCCGTCCAGTCCCCCCTCGCCATGGACCAGCTCGCGGACCCGATCACTTGACCTTTTTATTCACCGAGCCCACCTCCTAGAAATAGACTGGGCGGGGCTGTGTGTTCTCCTCGGGACCCGGGGAAAAACCTGGGCATGTGACTATAAAGGGCAGAGCAGAGGAGACCCTGGGGAGGCGGGGGAGCAGGGGCACTCTCGCATCCCGACTCCAGTGGGTTATTGGTTGGGCCGCCCAACCAGGGCGAAGGGCCGGTTACAGGAGCGCGCGACGGGGTCAAGTGCCCTGGACACGGGCGTCATCCGAGTGCCCCACTGACAGGGCAGCGGGAGGTCCGGAGGCCAGCCCAGTTTGCCGCAGCGACGGCTTCGGGCCATCTCAAGACCGAAACTTCAAGCACGGTCCTCACAGGAGGTCACACACAGAGAAGCGATCGGGACACCCCATTTCTCGAACCGCCCAGCCCCGCCAGCAGAGTCGAAGACTTATTTTTAGTCCCCAAATAGGGGTAGCATTCAATAGCTTGCAATTCGTACAAAACAAATGTTTTGAAACTTGATCAGCCTAAGAAAGCTTAAATAAAACTCAAAATATGCCGGCAACAACCACCTTTTATCTACTCAGAACACAGCAATTCTCTTTTTATCTTAAAGGTCCGCGGACCGCCTGGGGAAACAGCCCGGGGAACGGAGCTAATCTGTTCTCCGCAGCCGCGGGCCGCTCCTCCTGGTGCCCTAGCACAAGCCCAGCAGCCTTTGCACAAGCCCCTTCCCTTTTCTAACCGGCCCTTTAAGAGAGAAAGCAAAAGAGCAGCTCCCCCGGGAGCGGCCAGGCTGGGGCTGGGCCCCCGGCGGGTGACAGCACCGCCCCCGGGCCTGGGCCGAGCCCCAGAGCTGCGGATCTCCGCGGGTCTGCGGGGAGGACAACGGGCGACGGACCCTGGGCAGGGCGCCGAAAAGGACGGAGGGCGCCGGCGAGGCTCGGGGACGAGGGGTGGGTGAGCGCAGGGCGGGGAGGAAACGTGCGGACTGGTGTGCGCCCGGCCCGCGCGGACTCCCAGGCCGAACCCGCGCCCCGCGGGGCTGGGCGGCTGCTAACACACGCCCCCGCCGGGCCCGGCACGACTGCCCTAGCCTAGGTCCTGGGCAAAGAGAACCACAGATTAGCGCTTGGGTTTCGGACTGTCTTGGAATCCGGTTTGTTTATTCCTAAAGAGATCATAAAAAAGTCACGTCCAAAAATAGGGGTAGTGGGGAGGAAGGGAGAGAGTAGACGGAACTGGAGGCAAGTCGCGCAGGGTCCCGGGAAAGTTGTGGTGGAGAAGCGCGGGGTGAGAGGGAGGGAGGAGGAAGCGAACGGGTTTTCTAGCGACCCGGGTTTTCTTTCTGAACTCCTCCCGGGAAACTTCACCCAGCCAGAGAGCGCCGCGGAGATCTTCGACTCCCGCCCGCCCTCGATCAGCGTCAACCCCACAAATAGCCGAAGTTTACAAACCAAAATGGGGGTGGGGTGGGGGTAGTGTTAAGAAGCTCAGAAACCCAGCGGGTCCTCCCCACCTTCCGCACCCCGAGCCTGGCTAACACTAAAGCGCTCCGGGAAACTGCGGCGTCGCAGTCACACGGCGAATCAACCCAACACTTTTCAAGAAAACAAAATATTCGCTGGGAAACTTACTTTGCATTTAGTCTCTATTCTCTGGGGGGATGCGGTTTAGGTCGGCTCGTAAGGGAAGTTCGTTTTGTCCAGGTTGGATATTGTCTACTTATGGATCAGCCCTTGGGTGAGGGTTTATTTTAATTTATGGCTTATGCATTCTTTTAAGGTCGATTTACATGACCTCCGGCTACAACTAACACAGCCGAGGAGGGCACTCCAGTCGTCAGTCGGCCAAACCCACAATTAAAACAGCCCTCCCCCTAGTCTTGGTGTGACGGGGACTCTCCCGGGGTAGGCTGGCTGCCTGGTTTTCCCTTTTTTCTCTCTCTCTCTTCTTTCTTCACTTCTGTCTTTTTCCTTTCTTTCTTTACGTCTTTGTTCTTTAATATCACGAAAGAAGATGTGATAGCAGTTTGAAAGTTTTGGTATAACTTTCTCTAAACCCGAGCCTGCGGCGATAACTAGAGGCACAGCGCTCACAAAGCCCTCAGGATGCTGCCCTCTTGTGGGCAGCCAGGGCATTACCACCCCACGCTCCCATCGGAACCCTCACAGAGCACACACACACGCTTGCAAAGTTGGGGGGCGAAAGGGAGGGAGAGCGGGGAAGGGAGGGGGGAGAGGGAGAAAGCGACACGCGCAGGCACACAAGCGTCCTCCTTCACACACTTGCGCAAACTTCAATGAAATAGCTACCTAAAACTCCACGGAGACTTAAGGCTCCATTCTCTAAGCCACCTGACTTCTTTCGCCTATCATTCCCAGTTATAGAAATTAGACTCTCTATACGGGGAGGCGCAGAAGCAGGAGTGAGGTGGGCCGAAAAGGCAGACAGATTTCCAGAGGAATACTGAGGATGGCGCTAACAGCTTTCTGTTGGCAGGGTTGCGTGCTCTCTCTCCCCTGCCCTTGTTGCCTTAGTGTCCTACGCACAGTTATCTACAGCTACAACATGTGTTTTCTCGGCGTGGATTCGGGGGCCGGAGGGGTGGCGAGAACACCAGGAGCCCGCCACGCCGATCTGTCACCGCCTCCGGCACAAGGCACAACTCTCCGAGAGGGGGACGCGTCGTGGGGATCCGCGCGTCCGCCCGCCGGCGGCAGACGCTCGGGCCGCCTTTTCAGCCTCTACTCTGCACTCGGCGTCGGCCCCGCGGAGCGCCCTCCTCCCGCTCCTCCTCCCCCCTCTCCCCTCCCCAGCCAAGTACGGAAACCCGCCGGCGCTGGGCTGCCGCGGCTCCCGGCAACCCGCGCCCTCGCGGGGCTCCGCGCGCTCAGCTCTCGTCCCTCCGCCTGTCCGACCCCAGCCCCTCAGTCCCCAGTTCAGGGAAACTAACCCTGGAGATGCCCGGAAGGGCAAGAGCGGAAGGTGCTGGTGGTCCTGAGGCCCGGCCCGGGGTTCCTGCCCCTGCCCCCTCCGGCTCCCCAACAGGTAGCTCACAAGCGGGCCGCGCGCTCTCGCTCTGCCGCCCTCGCTCTCTAGATCGCTCGCTCCGTCCCGGTTACCTGGGCGGGCTCCAGGATGGTACCGCACGGGAGGGCTCCTTGTGCGCTGCGCCGCGGGAGTAAATGGCATTAAAAAAAGGGGAAAGATACAAATTTAAAAAAAAAATTTTTTTTTTAAGGAAGGGGAGTCGATGCTAGGTCAATGAGCACAACCCGGGGAGTAAGGGAGCAGAACCCCCCGCGCCGCGGCCGACGCAGCCCGTTAACTCAAGTCTGCGGGGGTGTCCCGCCCCGGGCGGGGGGAGCGCTGACCCGCAGAAGTTTGCCGCCGGGGTGCCGGGAGTTGCGCGCTGAGCGGGGTGACTAGGGGTTTCCCCCTTGAAACAAGTGAAGGCGATGGTTAGTGCTGTCAATCTTGGCAATCAGTGTGAGCGGCCATGTCGTAAGTATTCAAAGCATTTCCCGTCGTGCAACATCAGAAAGTGAGTGGCCAGGGCATTGATCTGAGAGAGGGAGAGGAGGCAGGGCTCCCCTCCCAGACAACACAGGCAAGATGAGACAAGAGGCGAGGGAGGCAGCGAGCCAGGCAGGGAAGCTGGGAGGGAGGGGGGAGGGCCGGGGGAAGGAGGAGGGGAGGGCGGGAGGCAAAGGCAAGAGGGAGCTGGAGAGAGAGGGCAGAGATCGGCGAGCGCGGAGGCTGGAGTCGGAGGAAGCGCCTGGGGAGAAAGAGTGAAGCGACTACAGGAGGAAATGGGAAGGGGACAAAGAAGAGGGACGGCCGGAGCCCGAGGGGAATGGTTACAAGTATGAGGGGGAGAGAGGCCGAGGAGTGACGGACCCGAGGAGCGCTATTAGAGCTGCGGCTGCTGGGAGGAGTCAGGAGAAAGGCACTTCAAGTGGGGAAAAGGTAGACAACTGGGGAGGAAGAAAGCACGAAGTGGGGAAAGGGAGAAGGTGAAGAGGGGCAGTGTCCAGGTGGTAGTTTGTGCTCTGAAAAAGTTATGTGAATAGGAGGAATGGGCCGAAGGTTAAGAAGTACTGAGATACAGAACTGGACCACAGAAGTGAGTCGTGGGAAACACAGGCAAGGGGAAGGACAGGGGCTGAAGCAGCCCAGGAAGGAAGAAAGAAGGGTGAACATTAGGGTGAATAACGAGAAGGATGAAGGAAGATGAAAACAAGAAGTGCTCAAAAGACAGTAAAGAAAGAGATCATGAAAACACACTGGTTAGTAGGATATCAGTAAATGGGAGAAGAGAAACTTATTTTAAAAGATGGAGGAGAAATGGAAAGAAACAAAGAAAAAGCAATGGACATAGAAAATTCTCAGCACATGTAGCGATGTTCTAGAAGCCATATGCGGATTATGGCGTTTATGGGTTTAAATTATGATAACTAACAAGACATATACAAACTACCAAAGAAAAGGGATTATACATTTACGACAATAAAGAAATAAAATAATTCCACATGAATTATATGGATAAGTTTGTGCTATGTGGAATTTGTTGAGTGATGTATGTATATTATCTCAACTTTGCAGAGAAAAAGATTTGGAGAAACAATTTCAAGAGGGGTGGCCTGGAAGTTGTAGAAGATGAAAAGACTTACAGTCACCCAGGACAGCATGTAAAAACACATAAGTCAGGTGCAGAAAATTATGTTAATAAAAGACTCCCCCCCCCGAAAAAAAAATAAGATTCTCTTTGATGCACGTGTAGGGAAGATAAAAGATCTGAGGGGTATAAAATGGTCTAAGGAAGCAGAGGCCTGGGACTTTATCTCAGTGCAAAAAAGCTGGGGGACTGGGAAGTGGGGGGAATAATCGTGAAGTCAGGTAGTAGAGCTGCAGAGTAAAAGAGATAGATGAGAAAAGTAGCTTTGCCAGTAGCCGACACAGAGCTGACTGCAAGCAGTGTGCAAGAGGTGATGTTGGCCTCCCTTAACCCAGGCCCAAAGGCACCACCAGATTGGAGAAACTGAGATCAATGGAGAATCAAAATTACATCCGGATTAAAAGCTGGGAGAGAGGCTCTGACATACTAGCACAACCTGCAGAGATTTGTGGAAGGAGAGGTCCTTCTGTGAAGAAACTGATAGAAGATGTCCACTTTAAGACTATAAACAGGGACTTTCTGAAAGAAGATGGACCCAGAGAGAGAGGGGTCAGGATTTATGACTAGAAAAATCAGAAAGTTCATAGAAATCTAAAGTTGCCATTTTGAGGAGCCCACCCACAAATTAAATGATAAAAGATAAAGGAGAGAAAGCTTCATGTTTGTTACCTTAACTTTAAGAAAAATGGAGACAGTAAGCAAGCACGAGGATGGGACAAGCTAAGAACAGTCAGTCATACACTGGCGTCTTTAAGAACATTCACAGGAATTCCAGACAACAGACTGAAACAGAAATAAGGGTAGAGAGGAGCACCTCGGGTTAGTGGGGCAGAGGGAATAGCTAGATGCTTCTACCCCAACAGGAAACATGATGCTTGAAGATTGGAAGCTTGGGGGCTGTGAGTTAGTGACTTGATGACTCTTGGCTGAGAGGAGAGCTAGTCCCCAACAAGAAATGTTGTGTCCCCATTGCCGACAAACACTTTCAGGACTGAAAAGTCTGCATCTAGGCACCAGCTCCTGGAGGCCAGCAAAGACCATGCCTGACACCTTGCATGCCAGCTCCCTCCACTCGGCTCCCAGAGCTGCCGGGTGTGCCCCTTGACCTGCGAGGCCCAAGGGAGAAACCTAGACGGTGTTTCTAACCCAGACAGGGACCAATCTCTTTTGGGTTTTGTTTTTGTTTTGTTTTGTTTTTGTGAATAATGTGGCCCAGCGCAGCGCTGGGATCCTAAACCTCACTCGCTTGGACGGACCGCCTGCCCTGGACCTCAACCACAGGGGCCCCAAAAAATCTCTAAAGCCCAAAGAGGTCAAAATCCAATGACTTGTCTTAAATTCCTGCAGAGTTAGGGCAGTGAGAAGAGGGGGTACTTTAAGTCCCAAAACCTGGATCCTCGGGGAAGAGCCACAAGGGAGATGAAATATCTGGGCGGAAATGCTGGGGTGCGATTGGGTTCCTCAGAGTTTGGCTTTTCAAGTACCAGCGCATCCTTCTCTTTAAATCACAGAGCACTGGGGAACCGGAGGGGTGACACTGACCCTCCCAACAAGATGCAGGCCACTGGCGGGAAGCAGAAAGGGAAAGAAAAATAAGGGCGACATTATGGAGATGCCTGGTATCCAAGGCCCTAGCAGTGGGCCGCGGTGGACCTTCCGGGAAGCAGCGGCGGGAATCCTTTTTAGATTTCATCTAATAACTGGTGCCAAAGTAGATGGATAAGGCGGAACCTGGAGCCGGTCACGACACTGATCCCTAAAGTAAGAAAACTAAAGTTTGGGGTCTCGGTGCCGCACTTCAGGCTGTGCATGGGTTGACATGTGGCCCTGGAGGGGCTGGAGGGTAGAGTGCGCCCTCAAGGTTTCCTTTCTAGCCTCCTGCGAAACTATGCAGGTCGGGGGGCGAGGAGGAGCGCGCTGCCGTGGGTTCTAGTGCCGGGCTCTCCACCAGGTCCCCACTGGCCTGCGGGCTCCAAAAAGTCCGAAGTAGCGGAGGCCACCCAAGCAGCGCGGCCAGGTCCCGGCGCACACCCGCTCTTTTTCCCTGGGAGTGGGAGCCCCACGTGGCGCGAGAGCCCGGCTGCAGAGCGAGGCGAGCCAGGAAGAGGGGGACGAGCCGATGGAGACTCACTTACCTGCCTGCAGCTGTCGCTGCCTCGGTGCTGTCCCGGTGTCTCTGCTCGCAGCAACCCGTACAGGCAGCTCCGATTTGCTAAATGTGGCCTCGCACCTCCAGGGAAGAGGCGCGAACCTGCAAAAGCAAGGCGCGCGCAGTTCCTGCAGAGAGGTCCCCCTGAACTTGGGAAGGGCGACGCAATGAATTCTACTCGAGAAGTTAGTATTGAGAGCACCCCCGCAAAAGATCGTAACGACTGTTCAAACCTCCAATTCCCGCTTTGATAGTCTCTTTACACCAGCTGGGCGGACAATTCATATCTACATGACTTCATCTTAAGACTGCTAACTTCTTTCAGGTAGGGCTTCCTAGCCACTGTACAAACAGGAACATTATAAATGATTTTACTTCCAAAACACGAGGAATGAGAACTTTTGCTGAAACGAAGAGTAAGTGCAAGAGTATAAAAAACAAAAGTTGAAAACTGTAATTACAGCACGGAGAAAAGTTTTAGCAATTGGCTTCCTTAAACAGGGATAATCAGCATATCAACACTCCTGCAGTCCATCGCACTTCGTCTCAGTTTGTGGTCACCCAATAACCCGAATGCCCAAATCACAGTGCCCCTGGGGCTCTGCCTCAAGAGGTCCGAACTCGTGTTTCAACAACAAAGCAAAAAAACAAACTGTGAATAACGCTCTGCGTTCTTTAAGATGTCATTTAGCAAAAGGACAAGGCATCGTCCCTCGACTTTAAATGATAGAGAATAACAAATTTCATTTGAGTCTGTGCGTCATCCTGTTGGGAAGACCACAGAGGTAGCGACAGCAGCGGCAGCAGCACTGTCACAAAGCAGGTGGGGGAAAGTGGTAAAAACGCATGAACTTTTCCCAAAGAAGAACCAAGATAAATCAAAAGTAAGTTTTACAGATACGTCTTTCTCGGCATAGGAAAGTTCATTTTAAATGTGCTTCTGCTGTCTAAGGTGCAGAGCCGAAGCCAGGGGAGTGCGTGGCTGGAATCTGCATGCCGATAAGAGAAGGCTGATGTACTTACAGTGACTGAGGGCAGGCTGCGGGAGAAAGGCTGTTTGTGTTAGCCTGCGAGTCACCCAGGGCTGCAGTGAGAGCAGAAGGGAGGCGTGCGAGTGCCAGTCTGCGTACACCTTCACCGCGTCTCATTACATCTGCCAGCCTCTCTCTCCCTCTCTCTTTCATTTCCACATTCCCTTTGTTCCTGAAAAAAAAAAATCTACACGTCACATCAGAGTCCCCAGATGCAGTCTACACCAAAGAAAAAAATGAATAATTCAATCAAACTGTGCATAGTCTCTAAGGCAATAAATCTATTGCACTTAAAGAAACGAAGGGTAATTACCACCCTGGAATTAGAATAAGGCCAAAGACCCGAGATGTCGTTGAGTCTCTGGGTAAACTCCCCAGTAAAATAAAGTTTCATTTATTTAATCCTTTTGACATCTCCAATGAAAAGTCAGAGAAAGGTTTTTCACTTATTTTAGAAGAGATATTCACCTCTTTTTAAACCTATCTTAGAAGGAAGTGAAAAGAAGAGGAGAGAAAGCCTAGGGCGTCCTACCCTGCCCAAAGGCTCCCTAAGGCAGGAGCAGGCAGCAGGCACAGACACGAGCCTAGACGACGTGTCCGTGAGCCTTCCAGGGTCCATCTCTCCCCCCACTCTGACCTCCTCCACGCCTCTTTCATCAGACAAGGATCGCCCTCCACTCTCACCCGCCACCGCAGCTCGGCGTGAGGGACGCTGGAATCTGGGAACTTACCTGCAGCACCAAGACCTAAGAGAAATCGCGCTGCCCTGCCACCAACACCCCATGCCATCCACAAGCACCCCTGCAAAGTCCCGTAACCATCTACTTCTTCCATCTGCCTAAGGGAAACTAAACGGGATCCCCACCCACCCACCCACGATTGAATGGAAGCTCTGTACTGTACCGACTTCTGGATTTGCCCTGGGTTGAGTTTAGGGAATGTCTGGAAAGGAGAAAAAAAAAAGGAGGAAAAAAGGGGGGGCAGCTCAAGTCTTGTCCAAGTTAGTCAGAAGACTGTGTTAGGCAGGGAAGAGCCTACAGGAGAAACAGCTGGGATGCAGACTGGCTATGGAAATCTCAGTTCTAGGAACCGTGTCCTTTCGTCCCGGAGGTAAGATTGTGTGACTGTCGCACGTTTGTTCTGTCGCTGTCTATATATTCCCCTTCCCCACCGCCAAGAATCCCTCCCACCCGGGTCAGCCGGGATGCACCCTGGAGAAGGGCACAGCACGACGAAGGGCGCTATTTTCCCGGTCTCTCCACTCATAAATTGTGGGTGTCACTGGGACGAGATTAGCAAATCTTCCACCGCTGGCAGCTGCCACTGGACCCTCTGTCGCTCTGCCAGTTGCGCACCGGTCGCGGCATCTCGGACGGCAGAGCGGTTGGGAAGCCCCGGCGCGCGGGGCTGCCTGTCCTGAAAGCTCAGGTAAAGCAGGGAAGACTCCCGGCGTCCCAAACGGGTTCCGCCACCTCCCGCCGCCTCCGCGCGCAAGAACGGACGTGCGCACACACACACGCACACGCACACGCGCACGTGCACACACACACACACACACATGCACACACGCACACACACTTTCTGCCATTCTGGCCGAACTCCTCATCTCAATTTAAGTCCCTTTAACAGTCAATTCAGCCCGATTGAGAGCAGCGGGAATACTAGTGGTATCGGACGTGGATGAAGCGCGAGGTGCCAACCGCCCGGCTTGGCCCAGCCTTGTTTACGTGCCTAAGTCGCCACCTAGAGGTCGCGCCGTAGACTGCGCCTGGCTCCGGGCGCTGGAGATGAACCCGGCTAACACCGGCCCCTCAGCCTTGGCGACAGCCGGAGACCGCTTGAAAGGAAAGCAAAGAGGGAGGGCGCCCCGCGAGTGGACGGGCCGACAAGGCGTGGCCTGCCCTCCGAATCCTGGGCTGAGAAGAGTGGGGGCTAGAACTGCACACTCGCTGAAACCAATAAACCGGGAGCCGAGCGAAGGCGCACTCTCCCAGCGAAATACAAAGCTTTGAGCCTGCAGCTTCAAAGCAGGAGCTGCTGCCCCGAAACTCCAAACACTAACTCCCAGGGCACTGGCGAAGGGTGGAGGCAGCTCCGAACAGGCTTGGCATCTGCCCCGGTACTGCCGAGGACCGAACTGCGTTCTGCAGCGACTTTGGCTCAGCTCCGACTCCGCTTTCCCCGGGGCTCCTCTCTATTCTCGGGGCAGGAGAAACAAAGGGACTCAGGGGCGCGGCCAGACCCGAGGTCACTAGCTGGAGGGCTCCTGGACGAGAACTGCCTGCAAGAGACGCTTAGGCAACCTGGCCGCTTGCTGCGAACTGGTCACTTAACTCTATAGTCGCCCATTTCTCAGGAAATCAGATCTTCTGATTGCCTAACAATGGATTCGTTAAAATAACAATGGTTGTTAACTGTACCAGCGATTTTCAACTTTCCCATCCCTATCTCCATTGAAACCCCTTTTCACACACCGTTCTTTTTGTATTCGCGCCTTTTATTATAAGGATACCAGGCTTAAGAATCCTCTAGCTAAATTCTGAAATAACTTGCTTGTTCTTTGTTGTGCCCGGAAATTGCCTCCAAGGCTTGGGGACATCTGCAAGGCCACTCCAAGTCCATCATCCTCCGTGAACTGTACCCCAGGGGTGACTCCTCCGTCATTTCCCTGCTACTTGGGTACAGAGACATTGTTTAAATGTAATGCTTTACAAAAGGAGAATTTTATCTACCTCAAGAAAAAGGATGCTCAGAAACTATTGTGTGTAATCTGGGGCCATAAATCACCACGTACTGGCTCCAGCTAGGGTCTTTCAGTATTTTGGTCAGAAAATAACTAATGAAATAAATTAAAATTTAAAAAGAGGACCACACAACCCCGTGCTAATAATTAATGGACAACAGGAAATATCTTTTCAAAGAAGAGAAGCAACAGGCCCCCAGCCAGACCCCATTCCTGTTTCATGCCACAGCCCAGCAAATTAACACTGGATAGCTCTTGCACTCACATGAAAAGCTGAGTATTTTATTGAATACAGTACTGAATTTTCCCAGGGAATCCCAATTAGAGAAACATCTGTGTTAAGTAATGCTATTCTAATCCACTACGAAAACCTTAAGTATGTAATAGCCCTCAAATCATCTCATTTCTTAGTCACAGTATCATAGGCCAATCTCATGGAGGAACATTAGACTATACAATACCCTCAAAGCCTTATCTCAGAAAATTTTAGGTTTTACTATACCTAATCCTGGCAGTTCATCTTCTCTTAAATGGAAGGATATACACATGAAGCCTAATGCAACTGACAGAAACTAAGCCGGGGTAGAAACCTCATTGAAAGAAAAATCAAATCAAAGGCCAATGACTATAAAATTGGAACACATGTGCAGTCAGGCACCAACTCTATGATCTTTAAATCAAAATCCTAACACCATGGGAGAACTTCTCACTACGCTGTATATATGCTTCACTTTCTATAAATAAAATATCAATGGCCAATATAATGAAATAAAACCACCATAAGAAGGAAAGTTGTAGAAATCAGAAAATTAAAAACCGCTACCAATTCCCCCCCAAAATACACATCAGACCTAATATTTTGAAATGACAGACGCTAATATTTTTCAAATGCCATCTGAAAGAAAATTCATTATTAAAGAAATTATTGTTTTATAGCTTAAGGCTGCCAAAACTAATTCCACTAAAAGATCTAGATGAAAAGTGAAATGTTTATCAGTCATCCAAATGTTTGTCTTAACAGTGATACATAAAATTATATTTCTAACTAAAAGTAATCCAGATAATTACATAGGTAAGTATGAATATTACAAAAACCATAGGAAAAATATAATAAAGAATTACAGTATAATTTAATCACAGAAATAAATTTTGTTCACTAAAATTGAAAGTATCCCACACGAGTGCAACCTTCTGAGATATTGTGTTACCTCTTCACCACCAAGTAATATTATTAAGGAATTTGCATTCTTTCATATGTGCTTCTCTCTGTTTAAAGAAACATCTCTTCCCAAATCTCAGGTTCACAAGTCACTAAGATGACTACCGTTTCATTCATTATACCTTTTAGCCACACCAGAAACATTCAATAAATCATATACATCCAATTCATTGCCTAACAAAAGACAAGCAAGGGACACAAAAATAATGCTATAAAACTGCTCACTGATAAATATCAAACAAAATAGTAATTTACTAATATTACTAGTCTTTAAAAGTTTGATGATTTACTCAGAAATTTTGTTTTATATATTATTATGTATTAGCATTGTTTTTAAAAACTGAATTTAATTAAAATTCTCTAATTTTAAATTTGTTACTTAAAAATCTTTCTTCCGAGATAATAAAATGATAAAATAAAATAAAAATCTTTCTTCCAAATACCAGATTGCTATTGTTAAAAATTTCTAAATAGAGGATTTCTTTTGTGTGTTTTTAAATATCACAATTATGTTGAAGATTTTTGCTTGTTTGCCACATTTTTTATTCACATTTAAGTATTTGTTGAGTGCCTAATAGGTGCAAAGCAAATAATTAAAAGTGTGTTACGGACTATGTTTTACACTACAATTATTTAATAAATATTAATTAAATGCCCATTGCACATATACTGAAAATTAATTTTTACCAAATATGCCAACAGAAGTATTCTGTTCAGTATATTGATCATTACATATGATGTCTTCACTTAATTTGGAATATATTATTTAAATTACCCCAGATATTTTTTATTAATCAACAAGCTATACACATTTCTAAAAGTTTTTCTGATTTCTCAAAAGACATATCTTTTTAAAAAGCTTTATTTAAAAACAGAATCTATAGTTATAAACCAGTTCCAAATCATGTGTTTTACATATTTTACTTTTAAACCAGTTCTAAAAGAAACTTCAAACCATATCCTCAAATCAGTCTTTAATATAACTATGTAAAATTTTTCTAACTTGCTAAGTTTTATGTCTCCAACATGTATCATAACCATATACGTAAGATAAATGTATTGTCTACCTAAAGTCAACAAACAAGGGCTAAAATATGTTGACGTTCCAAGTATCTGAATGTTTGCTATTATTTAAATAACTAATTGGATTTTACCAAATTTTAAGTTTTTGATCAGGATGTTTTGCATTAGGTTTGACCATTTTACCTTTTAAATGAGGGAGGGGAAAACAACATTGAGAATCTGCAACAATGATTATCCTCACGTTAAGTCATGTCTGTGCAAGATAATAATAAATGAAAAGCTTCAATTATTCACACTTAAAGCTCTAGAATAGTAGGCTTCTGGAGAATATACTTAAACTTAAAAGCTCAATATAAAAGGCTTTTTAATTGTATATAATATGTTAACCTACTTTCCAAGTTGATGAAGTTTGTGCCCCTATAGGGTCTGTCAGGTGGGGGTGGGGGTGGGGAAGAAAATTCAGTCAAAGTTGGTAAGTTTAGTACTAAACTGAATTTTAAGCAAATAAGTGTTAACTATGTTCACTAGAATTAGCATATTTCAGATGATAGTTTATAAATTTTTAAGTGCATCAGCATCATGATATTGTTGCCATAGAAACTGCAACAATATGTCATTTCAATTAATTTTATATGCAGTGATAAGGCCTAGTTGTACATCACTACAATACAAGTTTGAAAAGCAAAGACTGAAAAGCAGTATAAATAACAAATAGTGAGTTTCCAATTTACACCAGTTTAGAAACTAATAAAGTAAAAGCCTTTTAAAAAAGAAAAATGCACAATGCATTCTAATTGCACAAAAGGACAGCAATTTAATTAAGGTTATAGAATGTTTTAAAATGAGTATATTCTGAAAAAAGTTTTCATTAACAATCAACTACTCATAATATTCCATACTTCTTTTACTTAAGTTTATTTATCAGGAACAAAAACTATTGGTTATTACATATTACTTAATTATTAAATTATGGATGCTTTCTCTGTTCTGAAGAGATAGGTACATTTGCTTTTACATTATAAATGCAAAACAACTAAAGCATAATTTTAATATTTTTAAAGTAATTATTCCAATAGATCCTTTTCATTTAGAAAGAGGACACAATGTATTATTGCAAAAGCCTTTTTAGTATGTCACTGCCAGAAATATTCCATTGACATTAATGGCTTGATTATAGGAACAGAAAAAGCCTGAGAAAGTAAAGCATGTATCTCTGAAAAAATAAATATGGCAAGAGCTTTGGAGCTTTCAATTGTTTCCTTGGCTAACAAATAGTGTTCCTTCTATTTTTCTATCATTGCACATTTCAATATGGAATATGCCCAAGAAAACTCTGAAAATGATTTGAAAAGTGGCACCATGTTTAAGTCTGTGAGTAACCTAATATATCTTTTTTAGGTATAATATAGCCTTTGTTTGCTAATCATTTCAATTAATTACTACAAACTAATGTCCTCAAAATATCCATTAACATATTATACTCCTAAAAATAATTTTTAGAAAATAAATGAAGACAGTATATGTGTATTTAAATGGTAAAGGAATAATCTAAAGAAGAAAAGACAAGCATATACAGCTTACTCTTCTGGAGAGGACTGAGAGGATTCCAAAAGCATTTAAAGCCCCAGTTTTCCTGACAATTAGCAACGAAACACAGATGTTTACAAAGCTGTTTGTACGCTGTCTTAAAAGACGATAAAAGATGGTTTGTGGATAGTAAGAAGAAAAGCCAGATAACTGCTTGCCGGGTGTATATTTGAAAAGCATTTTCATTGGCTTAGTTATTGTTAATAGTGAAAGAAAGCATTTTGTGCTACACATACTGTATGACTGTGACTATAGAAAACTGCTATCATAAAGTCCTCAAAAACTCTTAAGATGTAATTTACAAAGATAATAATAACACAGAATTATTTCACTTCTCTGAATGATACACATTTGCATACCAGGACTGTGTACAATATACTCATAATACACATTCATAATAAAAGGATTTCTTAACACTATAACTACAGCATAAGATCTGTGCGTTAGACAATCTATCCTACAAGTTTTACTCATTGGTGTGACAGTGGAGTCTGGCTAAGGCAGGTGTTAGCTGTCTACACAGTTAAAGACCAACCACATTAACTACTACATTACCATTGTGAGAAAATACAATGATAAAATTGAAAATCATGTGACCTTGCAAGCCAATAACAGTATTATCTAGTAGTATCTATCTAGGGTTATATTGGAAAATATCAAATAAATATTTTAAAAGTTGCATGTCATAACCATGGGCCTATGTTATTTTAAAAAACACAAGATATAATTGATGTTTAATTGTTTTTTATATCATTTCTTGAACCAAACACCAAGGTAGACACTTCAAAAATGTTTTTAAATATTTGTTTGGGTACTTTTATTTTCTGAAAATAAATTTTAATAATGCAACTTCTTCATGAAGCATTTATATCCTGCCTGCATCTCCATAACTGTGTATTGGTATCCACTATAGATACTACATAAATTCTATTTTTGATTATTGTCATGTTGTGTCTTATTCTTCAGTAGAGAATAAATATATAATATGTCTAGTACATACATAGGTTATTTTCTAAATTTACTCCTGATATATTTTATATATAATTAAAGTGGAAAAAGAATTTTTGAAACAAAGAGAGGAGACAGGTACAATATTGCAATAGGTACAATATGTTACAGTACTTGGATTGGCACAAACTGAGCAAAAATAAGTAGAAAAAATTCCTGAATATATTAAAACATTTACATTTTTCAAATTAAAATTTGGTTTAATATGAAAAATGCAACAAGATAATTATTTGTCCTTAAAATTTTATTAAGTATTCAATAACCTACACACATTTATTTATGTGAATATTATCACAGAAATTGAATGTTTTTTACTATGAAGCTTCAATTATCTTCCAGATTATAATAAAGTATGAAATACATTAATGTATTTGACTTCATTCAATTAAAACAGTTTTTAAAATGTAAGTTGATTATTTATATGAACATTAGAATTATGTTAGGAGCATGACACAAGGAACATGGAAACTGCCTCAAACAAGCAACATTGTGGTCTGTGATATTATGTTAGTTAAAAGATTGTTAAAATCATCAGCAGCAGACTTCTATTACCTTACCCTCACAACTCAGGTTTAACATACTATACCACAGAGAGAAATCTGTAAGACAACTGCAGTTTTTAAAATCAATGCCAATGCAAAATTGCTTATATTTTCACTTTTATGAGTGAGATTTCAATGTTTTGGCTCCCATTCTCTTTTTAAAATATTTTTAGAATAATATTTCATCCATTATTGTTAAAGAAATAATTTTGCAAAGTCAATAGAGACTTAACTTCTATCATTGATATTTTCTAATGAGCATACGTTATCTGTCTGGACATGATGATGGAGAAATTTGCAAGGCCTTTCTGGGTGACGATAAGTAGACTATACTATAATCATCAGCAGTGGAAAATTCTTCAAGTACAAGATATCCTCAAAGTTTTCACCAAAATCAAGTAATTATAATCCATATCAATAAAACTACGTGTGTATGTGTGTGGGACAGATAATCAAATATCATCATTTTACTTTTAATTTTTAATCTTTTGACCCAGAATTTGAGCAACTTTGTGACTTTTCCAAATACAGGAATACTAAAATGAAGTATCAACCCACCTTCCCTGGAATAGGGCCACACTGGTCTGCTCTGGAAGTACATACTCTTACACAGGGCCTGCTCATATAGTTTTTAAGTTCATTAACCTTTTTTGCCATAATTTTATTTGAGCTACTTTAGTCATGACTATCAAAATTTTGTGGACTTATTTTTAATATATTTCTCACTGTTTCACAAGGTATTTCTGCATATTTATTCAAAATACTATTTCCCTTTTATCTTTTGAGAAATCTGAGCACCTGAAATGTGAACTATCTCATTCTGTTTTCATGTGTACCTATATTTGGAAGAACATGCAATTAATTTTTCTTTCCACCAACAACAGTTAACCTTAGAATCTTAAATAAGATATGTCCTGCAATTAGCAAACTTGTTTTTGTTCTGTTTGTAATTAGTATTTCACAAAGTTATACATACAACAACTAGTATTCTACCACTCTATAGTTATACAAGGAGTGCTCATGTACTACTTACAACTATTTTATGGTGTCCTTAAGTAAACTAAAAATCCCAAAATGAGAGAACTAAGAACAATTTATCCAAGCTACATCCAAGTGTGCAAGGCATGGGTGCTAAGATCTAAGAAGAGTAAGAAGAGAAATCATGGTATCTGGATTCCATGAGCATACACTTCACAATCATCACAAGTCATTCCAACAGAAGCATTGAAAGATGCATTAGACACATTAAAATGCAAGGTCATTCAAATGTCACAAAATGCAACCTACAAGTAGTAAGAGTAATACTACTGTTTCCTAGAGGGTGTAGGGTTGTACATAAAGATGACTTAGAGCAGTGGTTCACAACCTTCCTAATACCGCGATCCTTTAATACAGTTCCTCAGGTTGTGGTGACCCCCATAAAATTATTTTTGTTACTACTTCATAACTGTAATTTTGCTACTTTTATGAATCATAATGTAAATATCTGATATGTGTTTTCCGATGGTCTCAGGCGACCCCTGTGAAAGGGTCGTTTGACCCACAAAGGGGTCGCAACCACAGGTTGAGAACCACTGACTTAGAGTATCATATTGTCTTAATATTACAGTATTGTTCTTGTTGACTATGTATAGACACTACCCTAAACAAGAGACTAGCATATAGTTTAATAAATCTGCTTCTAAAATAATTTATAAAAATCATTCAACTGCAGAATTTATTCAGATTGCCAAATTTAATGGGCGCCTTTACCCTTTTCCCATTTAGAAAAAAAAAGTGCAGCTCACTGCCATGTTCATTTAATTTTACATACACATGGTTTCCAATGTGAAAATAAAATATACAAACTGTTCTTGGAGTTATTTCTAAACAGAACTTGTTTCTAATCCCAGTGTAACAGAAATGTATATGATGATCCGTATTTAATAATATTTTTTGTGTAGTAAATTTCAAAGGGAACTTTGAGGGTAAGGTTAGGAATGCAATCTGTGAGTTATCATGGGGTAAATGCTGCAGCACAATCACCAGTGAGTATCCTCAGGGCCAATGGGAAAAGGGTTAACAATCCATTAATAACCCTGTATTTTTATGTCATTTCTACCTACTATTACTTCCACATTTACTATTGAGAAAATTAAAGCATCTTGTAGCAGACATCCTAAGAATACCTACACACAGACTCCTATTAACTTCAGTCAGAAATATTAATAGTCCTTTTAGAGCTAGTGTGAAACTATCTCATATGACTCCCTTTTTTTGTACAGATCTGATTTCTCTTAGGCCAGAAAAATGTATGTATTTTCACTTATTAATGAAAATCACTGAAAGGAGTATTGCTCATCTTATACCTACTTTGTTTTCATTGTAAATTAATTTTAATTTGTGTTAAAGTAATGCTTGCAAAAGGTAAAAACAACATTATTTTTCCTAAAAAGATTATAGTATAAAACAATGGAACTCTGTTACACCCTTCCCCTGCCCATTCACATGACCCTATCACTTTCAAGTCTTTTCAGTGTTTTTTGTTTGTTTGTTTGTTTGTTTTTTGTATTTAACTGCATATTTCTAACACGTACTTATAAGTATGTTTAAGTTTTGTACATAAACTGTGTTTGAATTAAAAATTATACTCATTATTTATTATCTTTTTGTTTTGGCAGATGAGTATTTAATTCTTACATATCATCTCTCCCATCCTCCCAATATAATTATATAACAACTCTTGCTTAAATCAAGTCAATGCTCAAAGTGAATTCTGTTCATTGCTAAGCCAAATAGTTACTACAAATATATGTCATTTCTTTTATGACTTTTTGTTTTTCTTTACTAAAAGCTTTATTTATGATAATTAACTTACTTTTTATGGACCTATCATCACTTTTTCCACATGTTTTTCCTGTCAGTATTATTTTTCAAATTGTCAAATATATAAGACAAAATTTTTTCTTGGAAACTTAATGGGTAATTTTATGTGTTGACTTGGCTGGGCCACAGTGCCCAGATAGTTGGTCAAACATTATTCTGGGTGTTTCTGTGAAGGTGTTTTTGGATAAGATTTAAATTGGTGGACTTTGAGTAAAGCAATTGTCTTCCATGATGTGCAATTCACATTGAAGACCAGAATAGAACAAAAGGGCCATCCCTGCCCTTAGTAAGCAAAGATCCTCCAGCAAACAACCTTCAGGCTTGAACTGGAACATCAACCTTCCTGAGTCTCCACTCCACAGCTCTTTGACTTGTCAGTATACACAATTGTGTGAGCTATTCCTTATAATAAATCTCTTTCGGTATATATACACATCCCAATTAGCTCTGTTTCTCTGGAGAACACTAATACAGAAACCCTGTCTTTCAGCTCAAATTCAGTGATCGCTTTCTATGCCTT